>CAUDLX010000064.1:0-49864 GCA_958450335.1 Hibiscus tridactylites
TTTTTTTTCTTTCTAAGCCAAATAACAAAAAAGCACTTCATATCTTGAGATTTAAGAAAAGTAGCGGAAAAACCCAAACAGGTCTAAAATGCAAATACTTGATGCTTAAGTATGTCATCCTACCACAGGAAAATTAGTAGCAACAAACAAAATAAATGGTTGTTGCTTAAGCTACTTTCTTCAACTATTATTTTTTTTCTTCTTCTTAAAAGCCGGTGAAAAGAAAATATATAAATTAAATAAAAACTAATAAAAACATAACTAAACAGTGCCACCAATCTTAACATAACTAGTTTATATAAAAATCAAATTATGCATTTTGTCTACAGAAGAATTACAATAATTTTATAAAATGGTAGGTATTATTAACTTCAGTTACCAAAGCAGCAACCAAACATATGGAAGATAGCCAAAAACGCAAAATAAAAGCCATAACATTAAATCCTCTGCCTTTTATGCAATACTACATCATTTTTTTCTTAATAATATCTAAATTGAGAAAGTGATTTATTGCAGAACAAGTACAACTACAATCCACAACAATACAACGTTAGAAAAGGAAAAAAGAAAAATGAACAAACCCTTGAGAAGGAGAAGGAATGCTCTCCGAGGGCAGTGACAATTTTGACAATTTCGGATTCGAATTGAGCCAAAGAATGATGCAGATCAGCCTTGCTCTTTCTCGTCGTTTCCACCTTTCTTCTATAAATGTCCAAACATTCTTGCTCTAATTCCAACAGCATCTTATCCCTTTCTACATCACCTTCCCCTATTTCATCCCATATTACCTAGCATTAAAAAACAGTTAATTTCACTTTCTTAGTAAAAAAATCAATAAATATATAATAAATTCCGAGAAGAAAAAAAAAGGCAAGAAATGGAGAACAAAACCTGTAGTTCTTGAAGGAGAGAAGCGCAAGTGGTCTGGGATTGAGACGGCGGCGACGTAGTCATTTCCAAAACAAGAAAAATCAAAGAAATGAGTGAAACCCTAGGAATTAAAGGAATTTGAGGGGACGAGTGAAAAGTAAAATGGGAGCGTTACGAATCGGAGTTTTGAATTCTAATATGGAAAGATTGGGGGTTTTCACGTTTTTCTATATATATTTTTAATAATACTGAATGAAAAGAGTGAGAAAATAAAAACAACAGAAAGAGAACAATTATTTCCTATAGGAAAGAGGAGCGTACGGAAATTTGTGTTGTTTTGGCGCGAAAACCCACTCCGTATTCAATTTTATGTGTATACAATTTCTTACTCAAATATGATGTTTTTTTAGTATTATTTAACACTCAAAAACATTAAATCCTGATTTAACATTAGACGTGAGAAATTTGATTTGAGATTAGAAATTCGAATTAATTTATTCAAATTAATATTTAAAACTGGTTTAAATATAATAACTCGAATTTGATTCGAAACTTGAAATAAAGCGAACTGAATTAAAATTGATTTGAATTTTAGTTGAATCAGAAATGGACTTGAACCGTTTTCACCCGAACCGAAAGCAGCCCAAAATAAAGAAAATATATTAAAATAAAATAAGAAATATGGGATGTGAACTGTCGCACAACTTACCAAAAAGCTAAATATAGAAATTATATAAAGTCATATATAGGGTGTAAAAACCTAACTCGGCATGAAAACTTGACTGAAACCGACCGATCAACTATTAATCTGATGTTGACCCTTAAATCAAACGATCCGATATTAACCGAACCAAAAGTCAACCAAACCAAAAATCAACTACCCGACCGATACCCAAACTGAACTCAATATAGACCCGAACTAAAACCGAACCAGGCTCGAACTGACCGGAACTTAAACCGAATATAATCATACCGAACCGAACAACTTGTTGCCACCTCAATTTAACATCCATTGCAAAAGGGACAATTCTAAAAACATACGGCTTAAATACCAACTAAATACCGGCCATTTAATTTAGGCCATTGGATGAAGCCACTTTTATAGTGGCCGTTGGATTAAAAATAAATAAAAGGTTACCCCGGTAAACCGGTAACCTTTATGTTTTCGTCTCTATCTTTCACAAAAGCATTGGCTCTTCACCAACGCTTCATTTCTTTTTCCTTTACCCTTTTCTACTTCTCTTTCCAAAAATCTCTTGAATAATTCTCATTTTGGGGGGGAAATTTCGGAATCTAAGGTTATAAGAGAAAAAACGATAGGGTCTTCGGTGGATTCTAACTTGCATGGGAACCTGGACGAGCAGATTGTGCTGCTAAAGAAAACAAAAAACCCCTCCCGCCATTGACGCGTCTTTACATTCTTCTTGAGCACGACCTAAAAAAATTGCAGAGATTTTTTAAGTTAATTAAGAAAAAGAAAAAAACCATTATTGGAAGTCTACAGAAAAACATAAATAGCCCAAGAAAAATCTTTGAAAAAAATGATCCGTAGATAAAAAGGAAATCGAAGAACTCGAAGAGGAAGCTAGGGCTAGCAACCGCCCTTTTCTTTTGCTCACTTTGTTTCCTTGATGGCTTGTTTATTTCAACTTTATTTTCTCAGGTAACTTGTAAAGCATGAATGTTCTTCGTTTGAGCTTTGTAAGTGTTTATGATTTGAGTTATTTTTTGGTAGGATGTGCCGATTATTAAACCTGAATTGAAAAAGCTGGGTCCAGCGGTCCATGTTGAAGGTGAGAAGCATGGTGATCTGATGCCAAATGGAGAAACTGGGGAAAGTTAGATTGATTCTATACCTTTCCAGGTCCTTCTCATCTTTTGTTATTTTTTAGTTCATTTGATTTTGGGTGATGATTATATGAAGGATTTGATTCCAAATACTTTTGATACTTGGTAATATAACTTGACTTGGTAATTGAAGTGTTCTAAAATTTAGGTGGGATAAGACTCGTGATTGAAAAATCAAAAATCATGGTTCTTTGTAATTTGTGGTCGAAACCCAGAAAAATAGATATATATATATATGAATAGTCATATTCAAGTTAGTATGTAATCAAATGGTTTAGGATCTATGAATAGTCATATTCAAGTTAGTATGTTCGTTTCTATTCCCGAGATATGTTACCTAAACTCTTTATTTTGTCTAAATTATTTGTGTCCAACATATATTCGAATATTATGAATACGAATGATCCTCTAAATAGATTGAACAAACTTTGAAAATTGAGCATACACATGATGGATATTTGTATGTATCCGACACTTTCCAAAGTTAATATTTTATCGAGGCTTGTTTAACTTAAAATTAAACATGAGATTTCTTGTATAGAAGGAAAACAGTAAGGGGCAAGAACAAAGATTTTATGTGCAAATGTTCAACAGAATTCTATGTTTGAGGTGTGTAACTAGGAACATCTTAAACCACCCAAATGAAAGAGATATTAAGAAATCAATAGCAAAGTATCTTTTATGTAGTCCAACTTCATTTGCTTGTTTCTCTTTAAAGTGCAGGTTTTAAGGTGAAAACCAAGAGCTTATTATTTTCCCAACTTTGCAACTGCGGAACAATGCAAACATATAATTGAAATGGCGAAGGTGAATCTTAAGCCATCTACTTTGGCTTTACGCAAGGGTGAAAATGCAGAGCAAGCTGTTATTGGAACAAGAGGTATTACCGATTCTTTTTTTTCTTTCTCTCTTTACATTCCTAAACTTAATTTTCTATATTTGATTTCTGGCTTTTTAGATGTTTCATGTTGACGATTTGATTTTTATTTTTCTTGTTAATGCTTTTTTTCTACATATGAGTCCTTAGCATATCAACTTTTTTCTTGGTTATGTTTCACATTGACCTTAATTAATTTAAATTTTGATAATTGTTTTATGTTTAAAATACAGATTACTCAAGTATATGAGTTTTATAATGAGTGCCTAAGGAAGTGAGTATCTTATAATGTTTGTGTAGGCTTATTGACATTGTCAATATACATTAATTTTGAAAGTTCAGATTGAGGTTGGACTTTCTTTATTTCAAATGTAAACTATTACTTATAATCTTTCCTCCATGTTCTAAATTTTCATCAATAATAAAGGGCGTTTTGAATGTCATATTTTGTTGTTTGTTTGCAGCTTTGAGATTTTTAGTAATGTAGCTTAAGATTTTTAGGTAGCATTTTTGAACCTATATGTCAGTATTGAATTTGAAATGTTAATTTTTTTGGCAACTTTTTAAGTTTTATAGTTATCGAAATAATCTTTCCCTACCTGTAGAAAATTAGATTGCGGATTCGGATATTTGAGGATATTAATCTTTTTTTTAGATTTAAAAACAACAAATTTTGATAATATTTAGATTTAGATGTTTGTTTTTTGCGGGGAATAGTTGGTGTGCAGGTATGTATATCTAATAGCATCGTATGATATGAATAGCCTAACTGATCCATTATATGCCAAGCAAGAGCTTTGTGGAAGGGTTATAATATACTATTTCGTGTTGTACGAGTTTATGGTGATGTAATGCAATTATGTGATGCTATTGTTATGATGATGCTTTTGAGATGCTATTATGAATGATGCTATTCACGGGTATAGAAATGTATTGATGATAAATTTTTGAGATGCTTGTATTTTGGACTTATCTTGATTTACTTCTTTGTTTTATGAATGTAGTTGGATAATTAGTTTATGCCTTTGTTTTCTTGATGGATTCATGCATAATTATATTTCTTTCATTTTTAGTATAACAAAAAACAACTGAACAACTTCGGATAATTAAAGAAATATTTTGTCGCAAAAATATTTAACAACAAATTAAATGTCTTTTCACAATTAAATTGCAAAACATATATTTTTCGAACCAGTATGACAAAATGACTCAAAATCAGATTAAGTCATATGAGGTTTCGAAATCCCATTCGTGGTTTCGAAACCACCATTGTAGTTTCGGAACCACTTTCGCAATATGCCATTAAATTCATGTCTACTCAAGAGGTTTCGAAACCAACAATTGCGGTTTCGATACCACCCCTACAAAAAAGGTATATACCGTTTTCTCTTACAAAGTTGTAACAAATTTTGCATATTTTGTACTAATTTGTGTATATGAACATTTTGTAATATTTTGAGTATATACACATCTTGTTACCAATTTTTTCATTTCTGCCAAACCAGCATGGATACCACATAAAGGTGGTATCGATGCCCCCTTGATGAAATTTCATAGTTAAAAAGGTATTGTTTTCTCTTACAAAGTTGTAATAATTTGTGTACATTTTGTACTAATTTGTCTATCGATGCTCCCTTGGTGCACATTTCGTAATATTTTGTGTACATACACATTTTGTATAACAAATGTACCAATTTTTCATGTTTGTCATACCAGCATCGATACCACCTAAAGGTGGTATCGATACCCCCTTGGTGAAATAACATATTTTTTCATGTCTGCCAAACCAGCATCAATACCACCTAAAGGTGGTATGGATGCCCCCTTGGTGAAATAACATATTAAAAAAGGTATATACATTTTTCTCTTACAAAATTATTACAATTTGTGTACATTTTGTACTCATTTGTGTATATGCACATTGTGTAATATTTTGTGTACATACACATTTTGTATAACAAATGTACTAATTTTTTCTTGTCTGCCAAACCAGCATCCCCTTGAAAATTCGTAGTAAAAAAAATATATACCATTTTCTCTTACAAAGTTGTAACAATTTGTGTACACTTTGTACTAATTTATGTATCGATGCCCCCTTTGTGTACATTTCGTAATATTTTGTGTACATACACATTTTGTATAACAAATATACTAATTTTTTTATGTTTGCCATACCAGCATCGATACCACCTAAAGGTGGTATGGATGCCCCCTTGGTGAAATAGCATATTAAAAAAGGTATATACTTTTTTCTCTTATAAAATTGTTATAATTTGTGTACATTTTGTACTCATTTGTGTATATGCACATTGTGTAATATTTTGTGTATATACACATTTTGTATAACAAATGTATCATTTTATATTTGTGTATATACATAAATCCTTATAATACATGTACCAAAGTATATTTTGTAAATAAATTGTGTATGTACACAACTCCTTACAACAAGATCCATTCTCACCCTAACAAAATTAAACATACACCCCATTTCTGCTCAACCAGTACTGAAACCACATATAGGTGGTTTTGACGCCACATAAAGGACTTTAACTTTTGCCCATTATGCCAAATCGACACCGAAACCACATATACGTGGTTTCGATGCCCCTTAGAAAATTTGTACCAAAGTATGCTTTTTAGTAACAAAATGTGTATGTACACATTTCCTTACAAGTACATGAGCCATTTTGAACCTTGGAAAAATTGTGTAATAAAAGAGGTATATACCATTTTCTCTTACAAAGTTGTACCATTTTGTGTATATTTGCTACTAATAAGTGTATATACACAAATCCTAATAAAACTTGTACCAAAGTATGCTTTTGGGTAAGAAATTGTGTATGTGCACATTTTCTTACAAGTACAAGAGCAATTTTGAACTTTCGTGAAACTGTGTAATAAAAAAGGTATATACCGTTTTCTCTTACAAATTTGTACTAATATGTGTATATACACAAATCCTTATAAAACTTGTACCAAAATATGCTTTTGGGTAAGAAATTATGTATGTACACATTTCCTTACAAGTACAAGAGTCATTTGAACCTTCGTGAAACTGTGTAATAAAAAAGGTATATACCGTTTTCTCTTACAAATTTGTACCAATTTGTGTATATTTGTTGTAAAAATTTGTGTACCGCTTTTTACCCGGTAAACAAGTATGTCGTTTTTAGCCTGTATTTAAAGGTTGTTCCCTAGAAATCCCCATTGCAAAAGCTCATCTGATTGGTATTATAAGTTTCATAATTTTTTGTTTTTAATAGAATTCACTCGACCGGTATGACAGGTTTTATAGGGTTTTAGTTCTTTTACTAATATATATATATATATATATATTCCTTATAATTCCCATTAAAAAATAAAAAGGCTTAATGTGAAAATAAGTGCTCAAACTATCATGTTTCCCATTTTAAGTGCCTAAATTATTTTTTACCTCTTTTAGGTGCTCAAAACTATCACGTTTTTCCCTTTTAGGTGCTCAAACTATCAATTTTTGTTCCTTTTAAGGGCAAGTTGAGCCACATACTTTTGATAAAAAAAAAATAGATTAGGCACATACTTTGACCAATAAAAATAGTTTGTGCACTTAAAGGGGGTAAAAAAAATTAGGCACCTAAATGGAAAAATAAGATAATTTAGGCACTTATTTTGATATTAATCCAAAATAAAAACACATAAAACTCGTCATGCCAACCAGACATGTACCATTAAAAAAATAAAAACACATAAATTTTGACATACCAACCACACGAGTCCATACAAAGAGTACTAGATCGAGAACTAAACTTTTAAGATGTCACACGTAAAAAAAATATATATATAAATGAAATACTTAGAATATAACATTGTTTTCCAATAGAAAAAAAAAGAAGTCTTATAAGCTTGGAAAATAATTTATTATTGTCATTTTTGGTAAATGGCGGTTTGAACGAAAATTAAAGGTTTGAGCTAAAATTAGATATTTGACAAGTCAAATTCGCTAACTTGAATGTTTGGTAAGTAGCATATTAGAATAGTGGATTGAGGTAAAACCTCTAATTTTAAAAAAGTTGCTAATATGAGCCTTTTGAAATTAGAGGTTTTAACATTAAGATATAAAGATCATTTTACCCTTAACAATTATTAAAAATCTTCAAATAACCTAAATTTAATATTTTCTATTTTAATTCTTCAATCTCACGTATTTACATCGTGACATTTACAAACTAATAGTTCTTTTCTTTTTTTTCCTTTTTATTCTCACCTATTTATATTTAAATTTAATAAGTAATTAAATTATATAAATAATAAATTAATATATAAATCCTTCAAATATGCTTAGTAATATTGTATTAAAAAATTATTTTTCATAATCTAATTAATATTAATAGATACAAAATAATATGTTGGGTTATTCGATGCTCGATTCCTTCAACCGTTCTTACTCGCCAAGTATGAGAAGTTGGATAATTGGGTGTTTTGTGGGAATAAAAAGATAGACAATTTACACAAGGATTTATAGTGGTTCAACCTTCTAACCAAGATCTACATCCACTACCTTAGCTTCCCACTAAGGATTTCCAAACAAATTCACTAAGAATTTCGTCCCTTTTTCTCGGCTTAGGAGGAAACCGTTACAACGATCGAGCTTTCTACCCAAAGCTTGATCAAACACTCTCTTACACAAGAAAGACTTAGCAAACTAGAAATCCCTCTAGAAGGTATATGTTTGCACAAATAAAGCTCTCACCCAAAATCTAAACACTTGAGCAAATTTGACAATTAGGCTCACAAGTGTTGTCTATACAATAAATTGAATAATAAAGCCCTAAGACAAATTTATGATCATTATGTTGTTGACAATTGAAGCATTAACCATCTCTTGATGTTTGGAGGTCCCTTTTATGCTTCTAATTGAGTTTGTAGCCGTTGAGAACCGTTGAGGATGGATTAGAGCCGTTGGAGCCTTTATTTCCCACCATAAATGTAGTTCTGCAGCTTGGCATATCGATACCTTTCAAACCGTATCGATATGGTCCCGATAAGGAAGTAGTCATTGTGCACTTCAGCTGATGTGTATCGATACGCTTACCTAGTGTATCGGTACGGTCCTGCAGTTTAAAAGACCGTTGGGAAATATGACCGTTGGGGTAGTTAGGCATATCAATACGCGATACAATCATATCGGTACGCGACTAGCTGTTGGGCTGTTTCAAAACACACCGTATCGATACGACTAAGTGTATCGGTACGAGTTTTGGCTACTGGAAAATTCTTGTAGTTGAAACCCTAAGGCGTATCGGTACGATACCATACCGTATCAGTACGGGCACTTGAAAAGCTTGGTTTCGTAACACCCTAAGTTTTGTTTTAGTTATTTAAAGCTAAAGGTAAAAAAAAAAACAAAAAGAGAGAAAATGACAGCCAAGGGATTTAAACCCTTGACCCTATGCTTAGTGAACCTAAGCTTTAACCATATGAGCTAAGCTAATCTTCATTTTTAACCCCCCATCAATTTTATATGAGATTCATGTATCTCAGTTCTAATAAAAAAAGAAATTAATTATTATGTTTGAGCAAAATCCCACATGTAAGATTTATTACACGTTTTGGATCTAAAATTTGGAGACCTTTCCCATTCTCATTCGACTGTCCCTCACCGAACCCGCACCGTTCATCGCCCGATCTCGGCCACCGCATTGTCATGGTTCTCACCGCCAACGTAGTATTAACCGGCGGCACGCCGCGGTTCCAGCCCTGACCACCACTCGCAGCGTAGCGCTGCCGTTTGCCGTGTGAACCCGGCTGAAGGTTCGAAGAAAACCCTTGTCCCGTCGTCACTGCTCCTCGTCCTCCAGCCTCGTTCGTCGTTTGTTCGCGTGACAGCCACCGAATCCAGATCCCCCACTTCACGGCGAACAAAACCATAGCCGTTGTTCATCATTTGGTCACCATTTGAGCCTTTCGACGGAGCGGTGTTGCCTTTCGATGCTTATCACGCGTTTCAGGTAATTTCCGACGAGATTTCGTTAGTTGAATTGTTTCTTGGGTTAGCTCGATTAAAAGTTCAATGTTCTCTTAATTTTTCCGGCAGAATCGAACGTTTTAGAGGTCACTGACGGCATTCCTATAAAGTTTCCGGTGAGTTTGGATTCCTTATAAGTGAACCGGCATGACCGGTTGAACCGGTCAGCCCCGTCGACCCAACCCGTATCCGACCCGTTAACCCGTTGACCGAGTCAACTCGTCTGAGTCAACTCAGTGAGTCAACTCACCCGAGTTGACTCAGCCAAGTCAACCTAGTTGACCAGTGACGTCAGCATGATGTTAGCGTTAACTTTGACCGTTGACCAAAAGTCAAAATTTTTCGAAAACTCCTATTTTATGTTTTTCGACGTCTTGAGTCCGTTTTTGAAGCCCGTTTCGCAAAATTCTGATTCGAAAGCCTCCGAATCTGACCTTGAACTCAAATTTCTATATGTGTTAATTTTGCAATTAGGAGTACTGTAAGTAAGGACTGAAATGTGAATTTGTGTAATTAAAGGTACTCATAGCTCATTGAATGCGAATTGTTGATGGACGTCGAATTCGGGTTCGAATGCAATCGAATGGGGTATTGTGAATCGACCGATGTAGCTTGGGGTTAAGGTAATACATTACTACATCTTGTATGCTTTATGAACATGTGGTATTTGTTAATGCATGCATAAAAATGATGATGATTACTGCGATTTCTGCTCAAGTCAAACCAAATATGGAAATGAGTACGATAATTTAGATAAGATTGCAATGCTCGAATGAGGAGATTAATAAATCAGAAGGATCTGGAGTTCAATAAGTAATTAATAAGGCAGCTAATCTCCAAATCCGATTATTAGTGTCAAATGATAAAATGTGAATAAAATATTTGAATATGAAATTACGAAAATGCCCTCAAGGTATGAGAATGACTAAAATACCATTGGAGTTGGAAGTGATCTAGAAATCTACGCTAGATATGGTAAAACAACCTGATTCATATGAAAACCTCGAACTACTTGGAAAATCATGGTAACAAGATTTAAACCTTCGAGATTGTAAGGTGTTAGGTCGCCTTGGATTTGGAATGAATCTCCGACTATAGATTCAATGGAATCTGTTCATACTCCCGAATTAAGCAAGTGACTCAAAATTCTGAATTGATTGAAATGACTAAAAGTAATAGAAATAATGATATGATTAAACTAATCGGAATGATCGTATTGACCAAAAAGGGATGAAGTATCATCGGACACCAGGGTTTGCAAATTAACCAGAACAATGGATAAACCTTTGAGTTCTTAAATGAATGAAGTGGTTAGAGGTGCCGAAATTTCTTGAATGGCTGAAACACCCACGAGTACATAAATGATTGAAATACTATAAATGGTTCAATTGACATGAATGGTGGATATCCTGAGCTTCAAAATGACTGAAAATATCCCCCTTGACTGGAAGTAAATTGCCTTTGATAAAATTTTGGAAATGCCAATAAAGATAAAAAGGACTAAAACGCCCCTAAGGGTTAAAACATGACTCGTGTATGTCGATCACTCCTGATATTAATGTAAGTATGAAAGTTTTTCCGCACAGAATATAAGTTTGACTATTCCGTGACGAGTCCTGTGGTGAAATATGAAAACAATCGTTTAGATATACAATACAGTTGGATACATTAGTAGGGTTGGTTAGTACTGCAAGGTTGAGATACGTTAGTTTGAATGGTTTTGGAGCCTCGATAAACTTCTGGAAATCTTAAATAATGTGAATCGTCATTTTGTCATTATTGGGCTAAAATAT
Organism: Hibiscus tridactylites; assembly: GCA_958450335.1. Taxonomy (NCBI): domain Eukaryota; kingdom Viridiplantae; phylum Streptophyta; class Magnoliopsida; order Malvales; family Malvaceae; genus Hibiscus; species Hibiscus tridactylites. The sequence continues at coordinate 11,396 of CAUDLX010000064.1, forward strand.
CAAAATCGTCTCTGATAGTTAAATGACCAAAATGCCCTCATTGGCCAAAGCAATCAAAATAGCCACGAATGTATTTTGATATCGTGAAAGATCTCGACATAGAAATCTCTGAATGCCAGGTTGGAAACCTGGTGAGCAAATAGAATTCTCGGGCCACTGTTTATGCCTTGGTGGTATAAATTACCAAAATACCTATATGTGATAAAATGGCCATAATGCCCTTGTAGGCTTAAATGACTAAATCACAAATGATGCGTCTAAACTCTCAAAGATCTTGATGTATCATCTCCTGAATATTTGAGTTAAACCGTTAGTACGAACCCCTTTTTAATAAGGGCCTCGTTTCAGAAATCCGTTCAAATTGTCAAAAGTTTAATGTGTCCCATTCCGTAAATGCCAAGTATCTCCAAGAAATAATTTGTCCCATCTAGTGTGTTCCATGTGTGCTACACTCAGTTGAATATGTTATATGACTATTACATGTTAGCAAACAATCTAATGACTTAATTATGAACGATGATATGCTTGATGAAATGATGACCTGGACATATGATAACATTTTCTGCCTACTCGTTGTAAGTCCGCTTGATCTGTATACTTAGTATATGACTGTGCTATGTGGTTACTTGATCTGCGATAATATTGTCTGTCTGCCTGATATAAGTAATAGTATAATATGTTAGCTTGACCTATGATGGTACACTTTGTTTGGACGATGAATGATGATATCGTCTTCTCAATGGTATGCCCATATATGTGTCTAAAGAGCATGAACTTCTGTTTCTGATACTCTGAATAGAATGTCTATCACATGTATTATGTTACTCATGTCTCGAATCTGAACACCGATTACTATTTGGGGTATATTGTTGGGTTATGTTATGAAGTTTCTGCAGGTGCAGCCTTGATCCAGCTGGTAAATCCTTATGGACTCAAGGTCTCCCCTTTGGTAGGTGCCGATGCTTTAGCACGGGTAAATCCTTATGGACCTAAGGTAGCCCCTTAGGTGGCACCTATGCCCATTGGGCCTAGGGTAAGTCCTTATGGATGCAGTTCTTGGGGACTGCATATTGGTGTAAGGTTGGAGGGTAGTGTTGCGACTAAAAATACCTCGGTGTCACTTAGAAGAACCGGGTTTTAATGGTTTTTGAAAGATTTAATCGAGATTTATAAAAAATAGAGGAGTTGCTACCGGTCATTTAAAAATGGTAAACCAGACACCGGAAAACAAAACCAGAGATTTAAAAGGGTTCGGGAGTCGGTTACACGCGAGGAAGGATTAGCACCCTCGACGTGCCCGAAAATCGGTACCAAAAACATTACCGCTTAATTAATATTAAATTTTGTGAATTAAAGTGACGAATCATATCGAAATTTGGTTATAAGAGCGAGTGAATTTTAAAGGTCTTAATATTCGAGAAAGAACGTCCGAACCACCACCACTACGACTGGTACTGGCCTCGTTCTTTCCCGAATAAAGAGACGCTCGCATTGCAATTTAAAAATTAGGGTGCAACTTAGTGTAACACATGACCACATGTATATCAAAAATAAATAAACATTGCATGTAACAATACAAATAAATCAACAAAAGCGTATGAAATAAACATAGCATAAAAAAGCAAGTATATAAACAATGGTATTTAAATGCATGAACAAATATATACAAAATAAAGAAGTAAATCTGAAAGTGGTTAAAAATGAATTCGGGACTGTTTCCAGGGACGGACTAAGGAAATAAACCATAAAAAAGAGTGCCAAATCGTCAAAACAGGGGTTAAAATTAAAGCTCGCCGAAAGTTCCAAGGACTGAATCGGCCATTAGACCATTCGAACCCAACCGACAAACACAGGGGACGAAATTGCGACGATTCGAGAAATTTAAAGGGCCTGGGACGTGATTTTAAAAAGCGGAAACCCCTTTGGTGATATTTTCAAAACACGAAAGGGTTTAAAATGGAGTTTAACCATTTTTAGAAGTTTCGAATGATTATAAATAATTTTTTAAAAAAAACCCTAGCCCCCTTTTGCCCACTTCGGGTAAAACCAGAGAGCTTCACTTCTCCCTCTCCCCGTTCCGGCGAGCAAAAGCGGCCGATTACCCTTTTTTTCCGGCAACGACAATGAAACCAAAAGAACCCGTCCCCTAAAAATTCATCCGGAAACAAACTTTGAAAATCCGAGACCCTTTTTGAAAGAAAAACATAAGTCGAAAAAAAACAACACCCCCTTTCTTTTTCTTTTCGAACCCAAGTCGGAACCCTAAGAAAGGAGTCATGTGATGACTCCGGTGGCTCACCCGACGGCTTCCGAGACGGAAACCAAAGGCTTGTTGCCGGCGGCACCAGAAAAATCAGAAGGGGAAAGTTTTTTGAAAGGTAAAAAGAAACTATTTAATCTTTATTTTTGTATGCATGATAATGAGTTGCTGAGATTTGAGTACCTCTGAAAATATTTTCTTTTCTATTGCTTTTTTAAAATCCTCTCCTTTTCGCTTCAGAAGAAGAAGGGTTAAAGATTCTCGGGCTACTCTTATACCCGGGTTACATAGAGGAAAAAACAAAACAAGATTAATCCTCTCTCTCCCTCTGATTTTTTTCATGTCTGGTTGACATTTCACTTTTTTGTGTCTCAGTTTACATTTTTGGTCACCTGATTCTTTGTTTTCCACTGTTGCATGACGAACCCTCCCAAAATGGTGTTAGCGTGCACCGGGTTAGGGGCGGCAGAGGGTGCGCGACGGGGACAAAAGGTTAGAGGTGTGTGCAGACGAGGGGTCACGGGACCGAGTTACGCGCGCGTGGAGGGGTTTGGGTCGTTATGGACGCGTGCGTGGAACACGAACGGACGCCTGGTGTAGAGCACGCGCAAATCTGGTCCGTTAGATCAGATCTTGATCTAACGGTGGGGGAGGCGTGCGGCGCGGATCAACAACACCCTTGTTAGGGTTTCCTTCATACACGATCTGGGCTGTTGATCTCGCCCAGATCGAACGACAGTGGGCGTGCGGCGCGAGGGATTCGAAGAGCCTCCCTAGGGTTTGTTCTTTCGGGCCTCATCTGGACCGTCAGATCTGAGGCAGATCTGACGGCTGTGGTGTAGCGGCGCTGGAGTAAGGGTGACACCCTCCTTAGGGTTTATTTTGCGGGCGTGATCTGAACCGTTGGATCGCGGCCAGATCTGACGGCTCCTGATGCGTGGCGGCTGCAGAAGACATAAAATTAGGGTTAGCTTAGGGTTTTTTTATTTGGTTGGGCCCGAACTCTTGTACTTAATATTATTACTATTTTTTTGGGGCATCTTCTCTGTAAATAGACTTCTTAAAAACTGTTGGGCTCTTATTATTTTTTAATGAAATTTGGCTTTTAATATTTAAATCAGAATGAGCTGTTTACTTATTCCATTTTATTTTTATTATAGTGATAATAGTAATATCCGGTAATAATAATAATAATAATAAGTATAATAATAATAATAAAGATAAATATAATAATTAATAAACATAATAATAATAATATAATATATAGGTAATCAATAATATCAAATAAAGGGTAATAACAATACTAATAAATAATAAATAACGAAAAGATAATTACAATGACAACAAATGTAAGCACCAAATATATACATGCAGACATTCACACATTACTTAGTTATATATAAACAAACACACATACACTTATTATGTCACATGCGTACCTAGTAATAATATAGTAATTATATGTATTATACCAATAAATAATATGACGATTACAGGACATAACGCACATATATATATGTATATATATATTTCTCTTTTTTTGTTTTTCTTCTTTTTTCCTTTTTTTAGTCTTAATTTAAATAATAGCCCGATGTATGCCCGGATAAACATAAACTAAAGGGGGTTCGAGGTCCGGACAAAATTAGTGATTACATGTAGTTACTAGTAAACCCTTGTATGTACTTGAACATTTGCATTGAACTGTTATGTGTTCTCATGATATGATTGGTATGCATTTATGCCTGTTTCATATGCACCTATTGGAACACACTAGACATTAAACTCATTGTTCCATCTTCGTAATCTATCAACTTGTATAAATTCTCGTTTGTTACTCGATGATTGAATAAAAAAACAAGTATTGTTATCCTCAAGTATAATGTTACCCCGAAATAACGGAAAGTAAAAGAGGACTATCACTGCTTGGAACATCATGAAAATGTTATGCCTACCATATATCTGCATGAGCTTATAGCATCTTTTGGTAGTTTTGTATCACTGAGCTTTTCCAAGCTCATGTTGTTTTTACCATCGCAGGTTAAAAGAATATAGCATGGTATAATGTTTGACATCAGTATTCGGAGTTGACCTCGGCGTTGCCTCTAGAGTACGGTACTGTATAGTTAGTGGGCATGTATGTCATGTATTGTTTTATGATAGAGTTTGTAAAACACTTTCTAAAATTTCTGTTAAGCGTTTAAATGACATCTTGAAATGTTATTTTAAACAGAAGTTGATTTTACAGTTAATAAATGTTTTGAGCCAAAAGAAAAAAAAATTACGTGTATTTTGATGTGGGTCACTCTTGTGACCCTAATGTGACTTCCTATGATCCGTTGTAATGCATAAACGGGTCTAGGGGTTACAGGTTTTGACTACTTTAAATGTACTTTAAATTATTCCAAAGCCTTGTAAAACCCTTAAACATATTTTCAAGTTGTTTTGACTAAAAACATATTTTAAATTCTTTTCAATTTAGTCCAAAATATTTTTCAAATATTATATCAAAACACTTAGTTCTACATAATAGTTTTTTGATAAAAAAAAATATTGACAACTAATCAACTATTCAAACAAGTATCAAATATAATAATATTCTTATATGTCATTTTGTTTGTTTAAGTAATCAAATAGCTATTAACTATCAGCTATCAGTTAATTTTCCCAAACATTTTTATACAATCAGTTAATATAATTCGCTAGTCAAATCAGCTATCGGCTATTAGCTAATATAATATGTTATAACTATCAGCTATCCGCTAATTATCAAACATGACTACATAAATGTACGAAGGACTAAAGGCATTTTTCAAGATTACTTTGAATAGCCGCATAAATTATTTCTTGAATTATTATGTTTGTTTGTCAAATTATCTAGTTTTGTGACTTTTGTCAAAAAAAAATTTTAAAAATCCTATTCCACTTCTACTTAGGGGAAGGAGAAATTTAGGTGAAGTCAACGCTCCCGAGGGGTCATGAACTCAAAACCTAAGGGAAAGGAGTGGAGTAGGTAAGAGTGCTCTAACCATCATCAGTCCTCGCATGCTCTAGTTTTGTCAAATTATCTATCAACATTTCAACTTACATTTTATAAATCTGAAATCGATATTATTCCATTATATAATTTGACAGTTATTTGAATCCATCATCTATTATCAAGTTTAGTATAAATTGAACTACATTTAAAAAATTAAATTGTATGTCATTCTTTCGGAAAAATAATTATTTAATTTATCAACCAATCAATTTAAATTAAATATTAGAAAAACGACTTTTTAATTCAATTTATTCTCTTTACAAGTCAATAATTTAATTCACATAAATCTTTTGACTTTAATTTTAATAAATTACTCTTTGTCCCATTATACCAATTAGTAATTGGGTAAATTTGGTTGAATATTCCTTTTTGATTTTTTTTTTAAATCACTCCCTTTTGAAAATCATTTGGAAAAATACTCTTATTTGGTCAACATAATGAGGATTCGCGTTCTGTCATACACAAATTCTATATGATGTGGCGTGTCTTATCCATTGGCGTCTTTTTATATTCAAATAAAATAGAATTCACGCTTACCATAGCGCGAATTCTGCGAGATATTAATACGAAATGACGCGGATTTATCACAGTTAATATGAGCAGTTGCAAATTAAATATTTACACAAAACTCGCGCTACACAAAACGTGAGTTTCCTTTAATAGTCGCCCTCCTACTCGGTGCGAGTTCTGCTATAAATAGAGCCCTACTCAAACCCCTTTATTCTCACACAAAAGCTTCTCACTCTCAATTTGCTCTATATCAATTTTTTGGGAAAATTTATCGGTTAATATCTCGAGTTTGAAGTAATGGTGGAGCTAATAAGGTTGGATCATAAACACATTTTTTATTATTGGCGGAGAAATGTAAGTTTTAATTCATTTTTTACTTTGTTATTGTGTTATATTTTATAAATAAATATTAGGGTAGTTTGAATTAAATTGGCGGGTTTTTAATTTTTTAGAATGGGATGGATCGTCGTCTTTATCACTTGGATGACGAATAGACCAGACCCCTTTCTAGAAGAATATATCTCGAAGGTCGAATTTCTGCACATATCCAAAATCATTAGAGGTGCGAAATTGGATGTTAATTTGATCAACGCTTTTGTAGAGAGATGGAGGCCAGAGACACATACATTCCACCTTCCGTGCGACGAGTTGACTATGACTTTAGAGGGCGTTTCATATATTCTCGGTCTGTTGGTCGATAGAGAGACTATTAGCGGTCACAATAGTGGTGATTGGCATGGCCTGTGTTTGGAGTTGTTAGGGGCTGCGCCAGACAGGCTAGACGGTGGCCGTGTGTTTCTAAGGTGGCTGCGGGAAAATTTTAGCCATTTATCGGATGACGCAAACGAAGATGTGAAGAAGGTAAAAATTACTATTTTTTGTGGATATTAATGAAATAATTAAATTTTCTTATGTTAATATATATATTTTTATTGTAGGCATATGTTCGCACTCATATTTTACAAATAATCAGCGGTATATTGGTGCATGACAAATCCTGCAACAAAGTTCACATGTTGTGGCTGCGGTATTTGCAGGATTTTGATGATGCCGATAAATTGAGCTGAGGATTGGAAAAACTCGTGTTTCATCTTTATTTGTCGCGGAACTTGCATCCTGTTAGGCGCAAGTTCTTTTTATTGAATATTTAAAAGACACCAAGGGATAAAACATGCTACATCAGATAAATTTCGCGTTTAACGAAACACGAATTTTAAAATCGCGTCTACTGAAACGTGAATCGTCATTACGTGAACAGAATGTGAATATTTTTCTAAATAATTTGAGGGTTTTTTTCTTAATTTTTTCCAAAAAAAAATCAACCAAAATTGCCTAGTAATGGATTGTAATATTTCAATATAAATTCTATTTATTTTCTCGTAAATATTAAGCAAAAAAGCACTAATTTACTTCAACTGACACGTCTACTCACGAGTCACGTGTCGAATTCTTGTTCTCTGTTAGTCTGTTATGGGCAAGCAAAAAATTTCCCAAATTCATCCAGAAGATTTTGAATTCACACACAAATGCAAAAACCCAATTTTCTAATACCCCTTTTGTTTTCGCTAGCAATCCCGATTCTCTTCCTCAACAATTTCTCCGCCGAATCAACCTTCTGCCCTGACTCAATGGCGACAACCACCACTTTGGGCGGAGTCCGCCCTTCCCAGGGATCCAAAAACAGCGCCGAGCTCGAGAACCTCGCTCGCTTTGCCGTCGACGAGCACAACAAGAAAGAAAATGCGTTGGTCGAGTTTGTGAGGGTTGTGAAAGCAAGCGAGCAAGTGGTGGCTGGGACGCTTCACCATTTGACGGTGGAAGCCCTTGACGCCGGAAAAAAGAAGCTTTATGAGGCCAAAGTTTGGGTTAAGCCTTGGATGGACTTTAAAGAACTGCAGGAGTTCAAACATGCTGGTGATGCTGATGGTTCCTCTTCTTTCACTGCTTCGGATCTGGGTGCCAAGAAAGGTTGTTCATTCTCAGCTTTTTTTAATTACCTTTTTTTTTTGCAGTAAATTACTGGGTTTTCTTTGAAATGAAGACCCAGTGGTTGCTGAAATTGGATTAAAATAGTAGAAATTAAATTTTGAGATGTGTTTTTTGAATAATTGTGGAAATTTTGTTTTTGGAATAGATTAAGGATAGTAAATTACGGTGAGAATTTTGATCGAAATTACTAGGTTTAGTAGTTTAAAATTTAATGATTGTGAATAGAATTTAGAGTTTAGGGAATTAGGGTTAGAATTTAGGGTTTATAGGTTAAAATTATCCTCCACATATTACCCCTAAATCCTAAATCCTAACACTAACCCTTAAATTCTAACCATTACCCCTAAATTTTAAACCCCTGCACCCTACCCCTAAACTGAGTAATTATTTGATACACCGTTGAAACTAAACCTTTCTACAAGCACCTTAGTTTTAGGGTTTATGGACTTAGTTTTGGGTGTATAATTTAGAGTTTAGGGAATTAGGGTTAGAATTTAGGGTTTATAGGTTAAAATTATCCTCCACATATTACCCCTAAATCCTAAATCCTAACACTAACCCTTAAATTCTAACCGTTACCCCTAAATTTTAAACCCCTGCACCCTACCCCTAAACTGAGTAATTATTTGATACACCGTTGAAACTAAACCTTTCTACAAGCACCTTAGTTTTAGGGTTTATGGACTTAGTTTTGGGTGTATGGTTTAGGGATTTAGGTGTATGAGTTTAGAATTTAGGGATAGTGGTTAGAATTTAGGGTTAGAATTTAGGGTTTATAGGTTAAAATTATCCTCCACATATTACCCCTAAATCCTAAATCCTAACACTAACCCTTAAATTCTAACCATTACCCCTAAATTTTAAACCCCTGCACCCTACCCCTAAACCGAGTAATTATTTGATACACCGTTGAAACTAAACCTTTCTACAAGCACCTTAGTTTTAGGGTTTATGGACTTAGTTTTGGGTGTATGGTTTAGGGATTTAGGTGTATGAGTTTAGAATTTAGGGATAGTGGTTAAAATTTAGAGTTTTGAGGTTATAATTTAGGGTTTATAGGTTAAAACTTAAATCTTACCATATTACCCTAAAAATTAAACACTAATCTTTAAACCCTAAATTCTAACCCTAAACCCTAATTTCTAATCATCATAAATTCTAAATCCATACACCTAACCCCCTAAACCCTATACCCTAAACTAAGTCCTTAATCCTTAAAACTAAGGCGCTTGTGGAAACATTTTGTTTCCACCCGCCTGTGTATAAGATAATAGTCCTAGATTAAATATGAACCTTTAAACATTAGGGTTTTTATTGATTGTATGTAAATATACAACACTGGTAGGGAACTAAATATAGTTACTCTTTTTGACATAGTAATATAGTCTTATGTATAGTTTCATTTGAAACTTTATTGACAATTTATCTTTAAATCATAATCAGATGTCCCTGGACCAATGCTGCAAGCTGTGGCTACAAACGATCCCGTAGTTCAGGATGCTGCGAATCATGCTGTGAAGAGCATTCAACAGAGATCCAATTCCCTGCTGCCTTATGAACTTAAAGAAATCGTTCATGCCAACGCCGAAGTAAGAACCAAACAACCATTCCTATTTCCTTGTATCGTTGCCGTGTTTTAAATGTTTGGTTGTTTGATGTGATAGGATAGGAAGTGAGTACATATGTGATTTGGATATTTAAACTGCATCCCATGTAATGTGGTGTATCTTACAATAGTTAGAGCATATATTCTCCATATCCGGATATGGGTATAAGAATATAATCCTTCAAGGACTCCAAATGCCTGTGTTAGTCTATAGTCTATACTCACGTCCGTGGTAGATTGGGTTAGTTGTTGTATGTTCGATTGAAAATGTGTCATATGATGTTTTACAACGGTCTCCATTTTTGATAACTGTTTTATAAGCATCTCTACATGCTTATTTCTTTCGCATTTCACGAAGAATGGATATATTACACAGACTCTTCATTTTTTGTTGAACACCCGTGTACATCATCTCTGTTCAACCCATATCATTACATTGGTTTGAGGAGATGACCATTCAAAGATTTCTCAGTTACATGGAAAAACTTAGAAAAGTTGTACTTTGGTCTGATACACTTGTGTATTTGGCACTCATACCCGAGCCCAAGTAACATAGAAGAATGGTTTCATTTCAGTTTTTGGTCTCCACACAACGAGCTCCTGGTTCGTCATCATTTTTCATTGTGAAACTCTAGATTCTACTTGAAAATTTTGTTCACCTTTCAAGGTGTTCAGGATTCCCTTCAACTATCCAATATTGTTCACAATCAATCACACTTATGGTTGAACAACAATCTTAAACTCTATTCTTTGTGGAAGAGATTGCGGTTTCATTTGGGTGCTAAGTGTTTTAATTTGCAAATAGGTATTGGAAGATTTTGCGAAAATCAACATGCTTCTCAAGTTGAAGAGAGGAGACAAGGAAGAGAAGTTCAAGGTGGAGGTACACCATAAGAGCGAAGGGACTTACCATCTGAACCACATGGAGCACGATCACTCTTGAAAGCTAATGTTAACGGTAAATCGTTAGAATTCAAATCTACAACTTAAGATATGATCATAAAAATAGATTCATGTGCTCAACTTTACTCCTTTGTCGAACTTATGTTTGTAAGAATGTTTATCTTTATAGGAATGTTGCTGATATTCAGGAAAATTACGGTATGATTATAAAAATAGTCTGACCCTCGTATCATGTGCTCACCTTTACTCCTCTGTCAAACATGTGTGTGTAGGAATGTTTATCTTTATATGAATGTAGCTAATCTTCGGATTATGTATCGACCACTTGAAATACGGTGGTCTTCTTTGCAGTTTCTTCTTAGTGCTATGGACTATGTTTACTTGCGTTGTTTCGATTTTTTACATTTTTCTCTCATTCAGACACATCTTTATAAGAATCTAGCATTTCCTAGAAATCCTCCAGGACCTCCACAACTACTTACCCTTTCTCATCTTAATTTTCTTCATCCTCATCCTCATCCAACCTTCTGCTGAGCGTGATTGGAAACATATGACCAATTGAATCTTTTTATATGAACTGAAAACTGAGGAACAAGAAGGAATCCAATCCAGTTCTGACAATATTATACTGATGATCCTTGTTTCTTGAATTCCCTTTTCAATCGAGTCTAGATGAATAAAAGAATTAATTGTATTATTTAAAAATTGGCTTAATTTAATACATAATTTGGTACTTGAATTTTACATTTTTAATGTGATATATGTGTTTTTGGGTTCAATTTTATAGTTAAATGTGACACACTCGATACCAAATTTGGCACTTTTTTCTAAGCTACATCCAATAGAACCCTTATGAAAAACTAGGAAAAATCAATTTAACTCTTAATAATGAAACAACAGTTAACTAGTAATGAAGGGTTAATTGTTTTTTTTAAGTGCGCAATATTTGTTAAGTTTTTGTTTTACATAAAGTCAAAAATAACCCTCAACGTTTAATCTTTTAGTCACATTAGCTCTTATTTTTTCTTTTTTGTGCAGATAAAACCTGTATTTTCATTTTCGATAAAATTTTACCCTTGTTAGATGAAAGTTGTTAGTCAACTAAAGGTCAACGTTGTAACATGGCTGCATGGTAGAACTTGCTGATGTGGCACTTCCTTGATGTGGCATCACAATTTTTTTTTAAATTAATTATTTTTTAATTAGCATCATGGTTTAAAACAAAGGGAAAAAGTAAAAATATGTCAATTGCAATTGCTGGGAATAGATGCTACACGTAATGGATGAATAGTTCGATGCCTAACAACCAGGCTAGGATGTGTTACTTTATTTATTCATTATCAAAGGGCAAAATTATCATCCCCATTTCTTCCTCAAATTTACGGTGATTTGTCATCCTGCTTGATCATATCCTCTGTTGCAATAAGATAATTATTAGTACTAAAGGACATCCACCACTGAGTATCACGATTCGTTATGCGAATGTAAACAGAAGGGAGCGGCCCGCAAGTTGCGAACAGTACCCGACAAACACGTGTCGATACGAGCGAGCAGTATAAAAGGGCCCATGCAACAAAAAACAAGGAAGGGGACAAATAGACGACCACTCGCGAAAGAGAAGAAATACCTGAAAAATCTGACTAAGAGAACCACCAAGATCACTGCCAAGTCATGAGATCTGCTTCTTTTTCACTTTAACTGTCAACAATTGATGGAGTAAGCGTGAACATACACACAACCTTCAAATTCTTTTAGTTTTTCTTTTTTTAAGTTTTCAGGATGGGTGGGGAAGACTCCAGTAGCGCGGATGGGAAGACCACGGAAGGTGGCACCCCGTTGGACCAACGTCAACCACTTTGCAAGAGATGCAACAATTTCAGCATAACTTAAAACAAAAACACTGGGACCAACCCCCTCCGTGGTTTACCACGGCGAGAACGGGCATGCATCAAACCTGGGGGGCATCGCCATCAAAAGAGAGCAATCAGTAATTCATAAACATAAAGGAAAAAAACGCATGGAGAAATCTCTACGTAGTATGGACGACAACAAAAGCTCGTGCAGGATCAAGCAGAACAACATAGAGCTGCAGAACTGAAAAGTAAGAAATTGATCAAAGAACCGTTATGTAACCCCCTAGACCCGCCTATGCGATAGCACGAATCCTAGGAAGTCACAAGAGCAACCCACAGTAAAAATTCACATAAAAACATTTTTTTAAATACATTTATAACCACGAATCAAACTTATGTTTGAAATACCATTTCAGAAAAATCATTTAAACATATAATAGTAGTTCAAAAAATACATTACAGACACTAACATAAAACAATATACGACATACATGCCACTAACTGAACCAATAGCGTACTCCAAAAGCAACACCGAGAGAACTCTAAACACTGATAACAATCACTACACCATGAAAGGTTTCTTTTAACCTGCAATGATAAAAACAACACGACCTTCGGAAAGCTCAGCAATATAGAACTACCAAAAGATACTATAGGCAACATTCAGGTATAAGGCAAAGCATAAAGATGTCATGAAGTTCCGGGCAACAACAGATTTCGATTATGATTCGATATTTTAGTGAAGCGCTATATTTGTATATAACAAAATTGTTCTTTATATGGTCACGCGAGTATCTGGAGATAAGTCTATAGCCGAAGATTCAGAAGAGATCTAGATTACAAAAGTTGAATCAAGGAGTTTAATTGTTCTGTTAAGCACAGATTATAAACATATTGAGAGTTTCAGACTTTGGTACATTAACTCAGTAGGGTGGGTTTCATAAGGGGTCAAAAAGTTTTATTTAATCACCTAACTATCCTCCAACCTTACGCCAATATACAATATCTCATAACTGTATCCAGAAAGACTTACCCTAGGCCCATTGGGCGTAGGAGCTTACAAAAAGACTCCTTTAGGCTTGTTGGGCGTAGAGGATATCTTAGGTCCATAAGGGCTTACCAGCGCTGAGCCTACAGATCTTCAATTATATCCCAGATAATATACCAAATAAAATTAGTTGTTATCCAGTAAACAATAATATCAAAAAACAGATATCAAATATATTTTCATATCAAAAGATATATGTCATATTTATTTTTGTATCAAAATACAGATATCAAATATATATCTGTATTAGAATACAAAAGTCATAGATTACTTTCATTTCGAATAATAATGTCATACTTTTAATTCATAGCAGATAATATTAGTTTAAAACAGAGAGAATATTCATGGACACTTAAAATACAATATATGGTCTCATTTGACACTTAGAGGCCCTTGATAATCATAGAAGAGAGATACAAAACTATAGTCCATTCTAGACTGGTTCCAGAATCAATGACCTTATTCGAAAGAATTTGATAGATATGAACTTCATACATGTATTCGAGAATTATACATCATGATCATTCAGAATTTCCGTTGTATCATAACTACGCATGAATTTAGATATATCATGACAAATTTTGGGAATCTAAATAGATCAGAATCAGTCAAGATTTCAGATTTATCAGGAGAGTTTCAGTCAATTTTGCTTATAAGGCGATTTTGGTCATTTTAACGCTCAAGGGCAATTTTGTAGTTTAACCTTAATAGGGTAAGTCAGAGATTTTTTGTACTGAAGATTGCTGACGGCTTGCCATGCTTTCAAGTCTATTCCACTAACCACATCTCTTTAATGCATTACATACCAAGCATTCAAATTGGTACACCTTATCTGTGTTCAATATTTAGTTCTGGTTGTGTTTTACGTCTGAACAAATCATTGCCACATATTATCTCAGAACAAGCCTCAAAAGTTTGAACATGGATTTATGCAATATTATTTCATTTTTGTTAGTGTTAAGAATGACTGATATACATAAGTTATGCCTCCAAACCATATGGGCATTACGATCATTTGCGGTCTATCAGAAATTTTAGAATTTCTAAGCTTTCACATATCTCAAGTCACATAGGTATTTTGATCATTTAAGTATTCGATGGTGTTTCAGTCATTTATATACTTTCAAAAAATTCATTTATTCCAAAACTCGAGGGTTTATCCACCATTCCAGTTAATTTAGAAACTTCGGTGGTTGAGGATACTTCAACCTTTTTGGTCATTACGATCATTCTAATCAATTCAGCCTTATTGGTATTTCCAATTTTTTTAGTCATTTTAATCAATTCAATCTTTTCTGTCATTTTTAATTCATTCATACTTACGGAGAACTCCTAAAAAATTTATCCTTATAGACGTATTCTAAATTTAGGAAAATCTAAGTGTTTTACATTCTTAGAGTTATAAATCTTATTACTGGATCTTTCCAAGTAAAATGAGGTTTTCAGATGAGTTAGTTATTTTACCAGATCAAGTGTAAATTCTTAAATCGCTTTATTGTCATGGGTATTTTAGTTATTTTCGCACCTCAAGGGCATTTCCGTCATTTCTTAACTTAGCATTTAAGAAATTAAATCATAACAAGCTAAACGAAATTTAAAGCATTACGCTCTTATCAATTATTCTTGGATTTTGGAAGTTCTTTTAGGTCACACCTATCTTTCTAACCGAGCATTTTAGTCTTAACTGGTTTACTACTCTTTTTCTGTAATTGATTAGGCATTAACAGAATTGACCATACACTTAAACATGATCATGCATGCATTTACCGATACCACTATGTTTCATAAAGCATACAGGAGGTAGTAATGTACTACCTCAGCTCCAAGCTACAACGGTCGATTCATGATACTCCATTCGATTACACTCAAACCCGAATTCGACGTCCCTCAACACCTTGAATACAAGGAACTGTGAATACCTTCAATTGCACAAATTTCAATTTTAGTCCTTATTCACATTACTCTTAACTAAATAATTGAATACATAAGCACAACCGGGTTTAAGGTCAAATTCAGAGGCTTTCCGGTTAGAATTTTGCAAAACAAACTTCAAAATTTGACTCCGAACATCAAAAAGCATAAAAGAGAGGTTTTCGAAAAAGTTAACTTTTGGTCAAAGGCAATGCTGACATCATCATCGGTCAACACTGCCATCATCAGTCAACTGGTCAACGGTCAACTTAGTTGACTCAGATGGGTTGATTCACCCAAGCTTGGTACTTGCAGTTGCCAGCACATTCCTTATCAAGATTCGACCAACTCGCATAATTGTTCATGAGTGTACAGCCAGAAGAGGACAGAAGAGGCCAGCTAGAAAGGTTCTTTGTTTCTCGCCATAGGCAGAACGAGGACGACAGGAAGACTTGCCAGCTGAGGGCGCAGGATGAGAGATGCAACAACTAAGCCACCATATGCACTATACACATGATAATTGGAATGAACAAAGATTGAAACCAGTCAAGCTCCAAACACAAAGCACATATGCATGGTATAATGTTGGTTGCAGTAGGGACAATGAAAAGGGCAAAATACGTAGATCCATTCTGCATACAATGCTATCTTTAGAAGGCCCTTGATGAAGAAAGCTAAGATGATCGCAGCTCCATTCTGTTTACAAGTTAAATTCTCGACACCCTCTGGAGAGGGGGTGATGCAGGCCGACCAGAGGGTCGCAAGACATTGTCAAGTCCTTTCCTTCCGGTTAGCCTAAAAACAAGAAGCCCATGACCACGACAGCGGAGGAATTCTCAAACAACAGAGAATGCTCGAGGTTAACGTCCTGAGCAAGACAACGACGAGTACTCTTGAAAGTCTAGACCTCTAGGAGGATAATAAATTAACCAAATCAGAGCCTGTGGAAGCCATGGAGAACATGCAAATCTACCCAAATGAACTTGAAAAGACCACCAAGATCTTCGCAGAGTTAGTAAGCATAGTAGAATGAAGCTGGTGAAGTTGCTAAGGGATAATGCGAGTATTTTTATGTGGTCGGTAGCGGATATGCCCGACATAGATCTGAAAGTGATAAAACACTCTCTACAGGTAGATCCCACAGAAAACCCTGTTAGGCAAAAGAAAAGAAAGTTCTCGGAGGAAAAAGTGCAAGCTATTAGATATGAGATCAAAAAGCTAATCACAACAGGTTTCGTCGAAGAAGCAAAATACCCACAGTGGCTAGCTAATATGGTAATGGTAAAAAAAAGTCAAACGAAAAGTGGTGAATGTGTGTAGATTTCACCAACCACAACAAGGCATACCCCAAGGACAGTTTCCCACTCCCATCGCTAGACAGGTTGGTAGACGCTTCTGTCGGACACATGTTCCTAAGTTCTCTGGGTATAATCAGATTGCAATGACAAATGAGGACAGAAAAAACAGCCTTCATAACAGAGTTTGGTCTTTATTGCTACAGGGTAATGCCCTTTGGGTCGAAGAACGCGGGGGCAACTTAGCAGCTGCTAGTCAACAAGTTTTTTTGCCACTAGATAGGACGCAATATGGAATTCCTTATTTTAGAATGAAGAATAGAGGCGAACCCGGAAAAGAAAAAGCTATAACTGACATGGGTGCCCCCACAAACACTAAAGAGGTGCAGAGGCTAAATAAGAAAGTGGTAGCGTTGAAACTATTTGTTTCCCGATTGGCGGACAAGTGCCTTCTTTTCTTCAAGGCCTTAAAGGGTTATTTCAAGTGGACAAATGAATGCCAAAAAGCCTTCCAGAAGCTCAAGCTGTATCTAGCCAGTCCCCTATTCTAGTAGTACCGAAGAAGGGACAAATTTTGTTCATATATTTAGCAGCCACCGACGAGACAATTGCGACAGTTCTAGTTCAACAAGAGGAAGCAATTCAGCGGCCAATATACTACGTCAATAGGGTCCTCCAATAACAAAGATTCACTAGGACGAAAAAGTTATGCTCTGGTTATGATAGCCAGAAAGCTTCTCCACTATTTCCAGGCACACTGGATGGTCGTTCAGACAGACCAACCTTTCAAGGATATACCGAGAAAAGTGGATTTACAAGGACACATGTTGATATAAGGTATAAAGCTTAGTGAATTTGGAATCGAGTACCAACCACGAAGAGCTGTTAAGGCATGTTAGGCTTCATATTTGTCAAATGTACTTGGACCGAGTGTTGTATGGGCAGTCTGATTTTTGGTTGAAGATGGCTGGTGCCTGTGTAACTGTTTCTGGTTAGGCCCGCTAACTGAGTCTAACGGATCGGTTAATCAATAACCGTTTCTGTTAGACTTGGATTGGGCTATATTAAAGAAGGGTGACCCGACCCAGGCTTTCATCTTTTTGGAAGCCCACATTTCTTTTATCATCTTTTCTCAGATCGTTTCTTTTCCCCTTTTCTAATTTTCTAGGGTTTCGTCCTCCGTCCAATATGGTATCATTCGCCATGGTATGATCCTGGTGCCGCCGCTCCGTCGTTCTTCGTCGCTGTTCTAGTTGGTTTTGTGGTGGTTGTTCGTCGTCTGATCGTTCTTTGTTGTCTCTTTTTGGTTCATAATGGTGCGTGTTGGTGATATCTCACTGGCGATGGTGATGCTGACTCGTCGGTCCGATCCGGTGGCCGTTTCTTCGCGAATAAGCGGATCAACATCCTCTTGGATGAATCGAATTTTCTGGTGTGGAAGCAACAAGTGTTGCTCACGGTGCGCAGTCACCGTCTCGAAGGGTTCCTCACGGGTTCCAGGAAAGCTCCTCTGGCCAAAGTTCGTCAGGCCGACGGTTCTGAGTGTGATAACGATGACTACGAAGAGTTCCTTGCGCAAGATAGCGCGTTGTCTTCTTGGATTTTGTCCACCATGAGTCCTCAACTCCTCACGAACTTTGTCGGTGCTACATCTACGGCAGAGATCTGGTCTCTTGTTCTCGAATCCTTCAGCAGTCAGTCCACTACGACTGTCATGAGCTTGCACTTTCGCCTTCGGACAGTGCGCAAAGGCGATCTCTCTATGCGGCAGTACATTTCTCGAATCAAGGAGATTTGCGACGCACTAGCGTCGTGTGGTAGTCCGGTATCCAAGGTCGAACATATAGCCACAATCTTGGGGGGTCTACCGGCTGACTACAAGCCGTTCGTGGCGGTTATCACGGCCAACCGTGATGTGTTATCTCTTGAGAAGGTTACAACCATTCTGGTCGATGCTGAAGCCCAACAGGGTCTATTTGATCAAGAACAAGGGCCTCTTATGAGTGCTAACACTGCAACGCTGACTCCGCCTGCCTCGACTGGTGCTG
Source organism: Hibiscus tridactylites (assembly GCA_958450335.1). Classification (NCBI taxonomy): domain Eukaryota; kingdom Viridiplantae; phylum Streptophyta; class Magnoliopsida; order Malvales; family Malvaceae; genus Hibiscus; species Hibiscus tridactylites. The sequence goes on from CAUDLX010000064.1 coordinate 29,856, forward strand.
CGAATGCTGGTGGTGGTGGATCTGGTCAGCGTTCGTATAGGCAGAGTGCGTCTTCTGGTGGTGGTGGTCCTGGTCGCGGATATGGCCGTGGTAGAAACCGATTTCGGTGTCAACTATGTGGGAAGATGGGTCACTTGGTGGATAGGTGCTATCGTCGGTTTGATCAGAGTTTTGCTGGGGTGTCTGCTAGCTTGTATCGGTCTGATTCCTCTCCTGCCGTTAATATGTGTTCCTTGAATGAAACTGTGCCTGAGTCCTCCTCTGTGTCTGGTGCTGGGTCTGCATCTCCGGCCTGCCATCAATGTGCTCATGTGACTACCTCTCACGGTTCTGGAAGCCCTGGTGGTCAGTGGTTTGCGGACACTGGTGCCACCCACCACGTCACCACTGAGCCTTCGAATGTTCATCAGAGTGCTGACTTTACTGGTCTAGGTAAATTGTTGGTTGGTGATGGTAATGGATTAGACATTCATAAAATTGGCTCTACTGCTTTATTTACTGCTTCCCGTGAATTACTTTTACGTGATTTATTATTAGTGCCGCATATTACTAAGAATCTTGTTTCGGTGTCAAAGTGTGCCAAGGACAACGATGTGTTTTTTGAGTTCCACGCTGATCGCTGTATGGTTCGTGATGAGAGCACTGGTGCTGAGCTGTTGTGTGGTGGTGAGAATGATGGTTTGTATGTTTTCAATAATTCCTTTCCGACTGTGAATAATGTTCAGTCTACTGTTCGTGTGTGTAAGCAAAATGAGGTTGATGTATGGCATCGTAGATTGGGGCACCCTGCCCATGCTGTTCTTACTAGGGTTCTACATGGTTGTAATCTGTCTGTTGATTCAAGTGTCAATAAAGATGTGGTTTGCTTTGCATGTCGTAGTGGTAAAAGTCACAAGTTACTGTTTTCTGATTCTGCTACTGTTTACACCGAACCATTTAAGCTAGTTTTTATAGATTTGTGGGGTCCTGCTTGCCCAAAGTCAGATGGTTTTTTGTATTACATAGCTTTTGTCGATGCATGTACACGACATACGTGGCTATATTTGTTACGAAATAAGTCACAAGCTGTTCAAGCTTACAAGTAGTTTGCTAGTTTGGTTCGCACTCAATTTGGTGCAGAAATCCGAGAGGTTCAGAGTGATTGGGGGGGGAGAGTATCGATCATTGTCTACTTTACTTACTGAGTCAGGGGTGAAGCATCGTGTCACGTGTCCCCATACTTCGGAGCAGAACGGTATGGTGGAACGCAAACATCGGCATCTTGTAGAAATGGCCCTTACTCTTCTGAGTCAAGCATCGTTGCCCCTTGAGTTTTGGTCACATGCTGTCATCACAACAGTGCATCTTATTAATCGTTTGCCCACTCGTGTTCTTGGTAATGTTAGTCCGTATGAAAAACTGTTTGGTTGCACCCCTGATTATGACTTTCTCCGTGTCTTTGGGTGTGTTTGCTTCCCCCATCTTCGACCTTTTCATAAGCATAAGCTTGAGTTTCGGTTAGAGCCCTGCACATTTTTAGGCTATAGTATGCAACATAAGGGTTACAAGTGCCGTACATCCCAAGGAAAAATTATAATCTCGAGGCATGTGGTTTTTGATGAAACTATTTCACCATTTGCAGACATTTCCAAGGGTGCTGCTTCCTCCAACTCTACATCAGCAGCAGCAGCTAAGGGGCCTTCCCTGGTTGCTGTGGACAACACTGGTGCCTCTTTTGTAGCTGGACATGCTTGTGGTAGGTCCAGCCCTTCAAACTAAGGTGTGTTTTGTGGCAATCGAATGTCATCCAGGTCAGTTCATTCGACTGATGCCTCAGGCCAGTCAGATACTGTTGATGTTACTTGTGTGCATCGTGATGTTGTTGATAATGTTGCTCATGATGTTGGTGATAATGTTACTGTTGATATTAATAATGATGTTGATGAACCTGGTTTCAATGTTGAGCCTGATCATATGGTTGATGGAACTGCTTTACGTTTTTCTAATGATGCTCTTGTTGTGCCTGAGTCTGATGTGCATGTTGAATCTGGTTGTGGTGTTGATGAACCTCCTTTAATTGCTGCATCTGGTTGTGAATCTGTTGCTCATATTGAATCTGGTTGTGACATTATTGAACCTGTTGATAATGCTGAATCTGGTACCAATGTTGATGATGTTGAGTTGCACAATGATGGTGGTCAATTTGATTTACATTCTAGTTCAGATAATATTGCTGTTGAATCTAGTTTGCCTCTTAATTCTAGTTGTGTTGCTACTGAGTCTACTCTACCAAACTCGTCTGGGTTGGGTGGTCACCATATGGTAACTAGGAGTAAGCTGGGTATATTTAAACCTAAGCTTTACACAGCTAGTCTTGCATCTACTACTGTTCCGGAGACCATTGAACAGACCTTACAAATCCCAGCTTGGAAGGAAGCTGCGTTGGCAGAATATAATGCCCTGATATCAAATGACACATGGAAATTCCATTACCCGAAGGTCGTAAAACTGTGGGATGCAAGTGGCTTTTTCATATTAAGTATAACTCTAATGGCTCAATTTCGCGCTACAAAGCACGGTTGGTTGCCAAGGGCTTTTCTCAAGTTCCGGGGCAAGACTTCAGTGATACATTTAGCCCCGTTGTTTGTTTCTTTACCCTCAATATTCTCCTCTCTGTTGTTGTTTCTCGGAAGTGGAAGTTGCGTCAAGTCGATGTGAACAACGCATTTCTCAGTGGTGGGTTAGAAGAACAAGTCTTTATGCAACAGCCACCTGGGTTTATTGAGCAAGGTGCTGATGGTTCCAATTTGGTTTGTCTTCTTCAGAAGGCCTTGTACGGGTTGCGACAAGCTCCTCGCAACTGGTACACAAAGTTGAGAAGTTGTCTTCTCTCTCTCGGGTTCAAGGAGTTCGCTGCTGACACTTCCTTATTCATTTGCAGTTGTGATTCTGTTATTACATACGTCTTAGTGTATGTAGATGATATTATCATCACTGGATTTTCGGATGAAGTTGTTGAAAAGATTATCCAGGAACTTAACCAAAAGTTTTCACTCAAAGACTTAGGTGAGCTTACTTTCTTTCTTGGTATTAATGCCTTGAAGATAGGAGATTCCTTGCTACTCAGTCAAAAGAAATTTGTTCTAGAGTTGTTGGCTAAAGCTAAGATGTGTCAAGCTAAACCCTCGCCTACTCCGATGCTTTCAACCACTAAATTGAGTCAAGATGCTGGAAGTCCTTTGTATGACCCCTATATCTATCGCAGTCTTGTTGGAGCTTTATTATATGTATGTCATACGAGGCGTGACATCGCATTTATTGTGAATCGTGTTGCTCAATTCATGCACAAACCATGTGAGGGGCACCTTGAGGCTGTAAAGCAAATACTTCAATACTTGGTTGGCACACTTGATTATGGTTTGCCGTTTTCACCATCAGATTTGGGTGTTGGGAATATAGTGGCTTTTTCTGATGTGGATTGGGGTAATGGATCCGATGATAGAAGATCAACAACGGGGTATTGTGTTTATGTTGATAATTGCTTCGTTGCATGGAGTTCTAAGAAGCAGAAATCTGTTTCGAGGTCAACGTCCGAAGCCGAGTATAGAAGTGTTGCTGATGCAGTTTCTGAAATCATGTGGGTTGATGTAGTGCTGCGAGATATGGGCGTTAGTTCCTCGTCAGTCCCTGTGGTATGGTGCGACAATACGAGCGCGGTTGCTATGTCCGCTAATCCTGTGTTTCATTCTCGGTCAAAACATGTTGAATTGGACGTTCATTTTGTTCGTGAAAAAGTTGCTGATCGAAGGGTTCAAGTCAATTATGTTCCGGCTGAACATCAAGCAGCGGATGGGTTAACTAAACCCTTGTCTAAAGCTTATTTTCAGCTGTTTCAATGCAAGATGAGTGTTCATTCCTCTACAGAGCAGTGAGGTTGTGTTGTTATTCCAAGGGGAGCAAGGGGAATGTTAGGCTTTATATTTGTCAAATGTACTTGGACCGAGTGTTGTATGGGCCGTCTGGTTTTTGGTTGAAGATGGCTGGTGCCTGTGTAATAGTTTCTGGTTAGGCCCGCTAACTGAGTTTAACGGATCGGTTAATCAATAACCGTTTCTGTTAGACTTGGATTGGGCTATATTAAAGAAGGGTGACCGACCCAGGCTTTCATCTTTTTGGAAGCCCACATTTCTTTTATCATCTTTTCTCAGATCGTTTCTTTTCCCCTTTTCTAGGGTTTCGTCCTCCGTCCAATAAGGCACAAGTTCTAGCTGATTTTGTAGCAGAATGTACATTCAAGGGGGACATAACGAACCCACATGTGAATTGCGCAGTAACGAACACTGATAACCATTAATCCCAACAAGAACCTTCTTAAACCGCAGAGAGTGATCGGACTCAAGACCCACAGTTCTAGACTCTTCATGTGGACGACTCGGTATCTATTAATGGAGTAGGAGCGGGTGTGCTACTAAGTGGACCGAGCAGAAAAGAGGAATGGAAGTATGTGCTCAGTTTCGCATTCACCCTTTCTAACAACGCGACAAAGTACGATGCCTTAGTTGTAGGGTTATAACTTGCAGCTAGGCTTAAGATTGACGAATTGCAAATCTTCATAGACTCCTAGTTAGTGACAAAGCAACTATCTGGGGAGTATGAGGTCCATGATGGTATACTCTATGAAAGAGGCTTCACGCAACCTTTACTGGGGTGCCTAGGGCTCGAAGAAGCTAACTATGTATTGAGAGAAATCCACGAATGAATAGGCAAGCAACATCCTGGCTCTCAAGCACTGGTGTAAAAAGCCATAAGACAAGGTTTTTATTGGCCTACGATACAACGGGATGCTAAGGACCTAGTAGCTGAGTGCATACCATGTCAGGAATTCACTTCAATCCCAAGGCAACCGGCAGAGCTTCTCAAGTCTATCATAAGCCCATGGTTGTTCGCAATTTGGAGCATCGATATCATGGGCCCATTTCTAATGGCATTTGATCAGAGGAAGTTTCTGGTAGTCGATGTGGATTACTTCACAAAGTGGATAGAAGTGGAACCGCTGGCTATGAACATAGGAAAAAAATGAAGAGCTTCATGTAGAAGTCCATTTTTGCAGGTTAGGCTGTGAGAACGGACTCATGACGGTTGTCGGAGTAGATGTTGAACGATGAAGAGAAAAAGAGATGACGGTGGTTGGGGATTTTAGTTAAACGGGAAAATCAAGTCAATGAATTAAGTCTGATGTATTTCTCATAATAAAAGGTGAGTTTATATAACCCAAAATTATAACAAACTACAAACAAATTTAACAAACTAATGGGCTGAAACAGCTGGCCCAACTGACTCCAAAATACTAAGAAATTAATTATTTTATTTTCTAACATTCACTCTACTTTCTTCTCTTGCTGAACTTCTTCAATCTTCTTTAAGTTGGAGTTGAGTCCATGAGCTAACACAGTGAGCTGATTCAGGGAGTTGGGGAGTTCGTCTTTCTTTAACATAGGCATTCCCAAGACCGTCATCACAGATCACAGAACTCAATTCCAAAAACAGTTCAAAAAATTTTATGAGGAACACCGCATTATATTGGCCCAAAGTTTTGTCAAATCCCCACAGACGAATGGTCAAGTGGAAGCGGCTAACAAGAAGATCATGTTGGCGATCAAGAAAAAAAAGTCAAAGACGCAAAGGGAGCTTGGATAGACGAGCTGCCATGGATTTTATGGGTGTTGTGAACAACCTCCCACACCGGTACATGAGAAATACCATTCAATTTAACTTATAGTACATAAGTAGTCATACCAGCTGAAGCTAGCATACCGACACATACGATTACTCACTATGATGCGCAAACGAACAATGAGACATTACGAATGAATTTGGACATGCTCGAAGAAATCAGAAATGAATCTGAAGTAGCGACCGCAACTAGAAATCAAACAGTTGCTAAATACTACAATTCCCGAGTCAAGAACAAACAATTCCAAACAGGCGATTAAGCTCTGAGAAACTTGGAGGCTAGCAAACTGCCTACTGAAAGAGGGAAGATGAGCCTAATATGGGAAGGGCCATACAAGATCCAAAAAGTGATCAAGTTTGGAGCATATAAACTCGAGGAGCTAGATGGGAAGGAAGTTCTAGAACATATAATGCCAAGCATATGAGGAAGTTCTACATTTGAGACAAGGCTCTTTGCAACGAGGATTGTTAGGCTGAAACCTTGCAGTGAATATAATGAAATTCCTCAAGATACAAGACTAACAAACCAAAATAATGGTTCGCTAGCTACTTCCATGCAAAGTGTACATAGTAGAGCGACCGCAAAAATAAAGGTTCGTTAGCCACTTCCAAGCAGACTGTGCATAGTAGAGCGACCGTAAAAATAAAGGTTCACTAGCCACTTCCAAGCAGAGTGTGCATAGTAGAGCGACTAGAAAAGTAAAGGTTCGCTAGCCATTTCCAAGCAGAGTGTAGAACTAATGTTTTGATATAATAATTGAAAAATGTTTTGGACTGATTTAAAAAGTATTTAAAACATTTCCAAAGTCCAAACAACTTGAAATAATATTTAAGGAATTTTTCATAAAGGTTTTTCATGTTCTCAAAGGCCAATTTTCACAAAACTGACCAAGTGTTTCGAAACACCTTAGGGCGTTTCGAAACAGGTGCCTCCAGTGGCCAAAACGTTTCGATACTCGTATCGAAACGAGGCCCAGCGTTTCGAAACAGGCTAGGCCGTTTCGATACGCCCACGTGGCACTGACCACAACGGTCATAAACCCCAACGGCTCTTTCCCAACTAACTTTTAAATGCAGGTCGTTTCGATACGGGCTTAGAGCGTTCCGATACGCGTTCCGAAACGGCAAGGGGGTGTTCCGAAACGGGTACCCTGACAAACTGCAACGACTCTTTCTATATTGAGGGTGTTTCGAAACGGCTTCGAGCGTTTCGAAACGGGGAGCTGCAGACTGCATTTATGGAGGGAATTAAAGGCTCCAACGACTCTATTTCAACCCCAACGGCCATAAACGACTACAAACTCATTTGGGACTATAAAAGGGACCTCCAAGCTTCAAGAGAAGGCTAATGCTTCAATTGTCAATCAACAAATGATCAAGAAATTGTCTTAGTGCTTAATTTGTCAATTCTTGTATAGACAAACACTAGTGAGCCAAAATTGTCAAATTTGCTCAAGTGTTTTAGGTTTTGGGTGAGTGCTTCATTGTGCAAACAAACACCTATTAGAGGGTTTAAGTTTGCTTTATTTATCTCTTTGTAAAAGAGGGTTTTGATCAAGGCTTTGGGTAGAAGCTTGATCGGTTGTAAGGGTTTCCTCCTAATCCTAGAAAAGGGGACGAATCAATTAGTGGATTGATTGTGAAATCCTTAGTGGGAAGCTAAGGTAGTGGATGTAGGTGCTTGTTAGAAGGCCGAACCACTATAAATCATTGTGTTTTTAATCTTTCTAGCTTCCACAACCCTTCCACCCAAATATCCACCTCTCCACCACTTGGTGAGCTAAATTGGTTGATCAAATCGAGCTCCATACAACTCAACAATTGGTATCAGAGCTTGGCTCAATGGAAGCGGATTAACATCCTTTTGAGAAGATCCGGCAAGCTCGATCACTTTTTCATCAACCGGCTCAAATGGCACAATCAATCGACAAACCGCCTTTCTTTGACGGAGCTCACTATGCCCATTGGAAGACAAAGATGAAGTTCTTTATCAAATCAAAAGATTACAAGCTATGGGATGTAGTTGAAGATGGCCCGTTCGTGCCTCAAAGAAGTAAAGCGGAGTGGAGTGCCGACGATCGCAAGAAGATGGAGCTAAATTGCAAAGCCTTGCACATTCTATTTTGTGCATTTGGTCCATCCATCTATGAGAAGATGTCTTCTTGTGAGAGTGCCAAGGAGGTATGGGACAAGCTTGAAGTCACATACGAGGGGACAAATGAAGTCAAGGAGACCAAAATTGGGCTCCTAACCTTGGAGTATGAGAACTTCAAAATGGATCCGGAAGAGAACATCGAGAAGATGTTTGATAGGTTCTCCACCATCACCAACGGTCTTAAAGGTTTTAGAGAAGCCATCCCGGAAGAAAAGCTAGTTCGAAAGCTCATCTACTCACTCCCCGAGTCTTGGGACTCAAAGAGGACCGCCATCATCGAAGCCAAAAATTTAAAGACTTTGAAGCTTGATGAACTCATGGGGTCGCTCCTTACTCATCAAATCATGAAGAAGAACAAAGAGGATGAGAAGAAGAGGGAAGAAATTAGAGCTATGAGAGAGAAGAAAATCAAAGGGCTTGGCATCAATGCAAGTGCCATGGCTCTCAAATCCTCCACTTGCCATCATGTCTACACAAGTGAAGAGGAGGATGAAGATGAAGAGATAGTTCATCTCTTCAAGAAGTGTGCCCCTTTCATGAAGAAAGCCTTGAGAGAGCTTGAACGAGAACCTAAAAGAAAGGAGAGGGCGAGCACTTCAAGTCATAAGAAGAAGGCACATGTGGCTACTTGGAGTGATGAGGACTCCACCGACGATGAACAAGCCAACCTTTGCCTTATGGCCATCGAAGAAGATTCAAGGGTAACTTCTAATTCATCTACTTCATGTTCTTACACTTTTGATGAATTACAAGATGCCTATGATGATTTGGTTTTAGATTTTAAAAGCCACATTTTGAAAAACAATAAATTGGTTTCAAAGTTAAAAATTTAAAATGATTTGCTTTCTAAAACCAAACTTGAACTTGAAGCAAAACTTGAAGAGTTTGAATTAAAATGTTTTGATTTACAAAAATTGCTTCAAAAAGTTCAAGAAGAAAAATATTTGATTTCCAAAGAGCTTGAAAAGAAAAACAATTTTGGAAAATCAAACTTTTATGTTAGACAATCTAGTGCCCCTAGATTTATTAAAGGAAAATGTTTTAGAAGTATTTGGGTCCCAAAAGGACTTAGTACTTCAATTAAAAATGATGACATTGAAAAATGGATTCCTAAGGGGACTAAAATTTGTGCAACTAACGTTTATGGATCCAAAGCAATTTGGATACCAAAAGTTACTTGATTGTCTATTGTAGGTGTGATGGAGATGTTCAACAAGTCAAACATTGAGAGGGAGCTCCATACACACAAGGAAGAACACTTGAAGAAGGAAGGCTTCACATCATCCCTTTGGTTCAAGTGTGGGTAAAATTTCTAGTTGTTTTTTTATTTAATTTGTCTTATTTTTAGCTTATTCAACTAGATGATCATATATGATGGACTAATACTTTTGATGATGCTTTGAGTAAGGGGGAGCCATTTTAAAACCAAATTCTTACTTTTGTCAAATTTTTTACCTCTATTGTTATTTTTTGAACTTAATGTTTTTAAATCTTTTTGATATAACAAAAAGGGGGAGAAATGGTTTGAAAAATTGAATTTTCAAATGAATAAGGGGGAGCCTTATGTGAATTAAAATTTTAATCTCTTATTCACATTTTTAAAGTTAAAGGGGGAGAATTCCAAAAAATTGAATTTTCAAATGAACAAGGGGGAGCCTTATGTGAATTAAAATTTTAATCTCTTATTCACATTTTTAAAGTTAAAGGGGGAGAATTCCAAACAATTTTTCAAGTGGTTTTATTATATCAAAAAGGGGGAGATTGTAGAACTAATGTTTTGATATAATAATTGAAAAATGTTTTGGACTGATTTAAAAAGTATTTAAAACATTTCCAAAGTCCAAACAACTTGAAATAATATTTAAGGAATTTTTCATAAAGGTTTTTCATGTTCTCAAAGGCCAATTTTCACAAAATTGACCAAGTGTTTCGAAACACCTTAGGGCGTTTCGAAACAGGTGCCTCTAGTGGCCAAAACGTTTCGATACTCGTATCGAAACGAGGCCCAGCGTTTCGAAACAGGCTAGGCCGTTTCGATACGCCCACGTGGCACTGACCACAACGGTCATAAACCCCAACGGCTCTTTCCCAACTAACTTTTAAATGCAGGTCGTTTCGATACGGGCTTAGAGCGTTCCGATACGCGTTCCGAAACGGCAAGGGGGTGTTCCGAAACGGGTACCCTGACAGACTGCAACGGCTCTTTCTATATTGAGGGTGTTTCGAAACGGCTTCGAGCGTTTCGAAACGGGGAGCTGCAGACTGCATTTATGGAGGGAATTAAAGGCTCCAACGACTCTATTTCAACCCCAACGGCCATAAACGGCTACAAACTCATTTGGGACTATAAAAGGGACCTCCAAGCATCAAGAGAAGGCTAATGCTTCAATTGTCAATCAACAAATGATCAAGAAATTGTCTTAGTGCTTAATTTGTCAATTCTTGTATAGACAAACACTAGTGAGCCAAAATTGTCAAATTTGCTCAAGTGTTTTAGGTTTTGGGTGAGTGCTTCATTGTGCAAACAAACACCTATTAGAGGGTTTAAGTTTGCTTTATTTATCTCTTTGTAAAAGAGGGTTTTGATCAAGGCTTTGGGTAGAAGCTTGATCGGTTGTAAGGGTTTCCTCCTAATCCTAGAAAAGGGGACGAATCAATTAGTGGATTGATTGTGAAATCCTTAGTGGGAAGCTAAGGTAGTGGATGTAGGTGCTTGTTAGAAGGCCGAACCACTATAAATCATTGTGTTTTTAATCTTTCTAGCTTCCACAACCCTTCCACCCAAATATCCACCTCTCCACCACTTGGTGAGCTAAATTGGTTGATCGAATCGAGCTCCATACAACTCAACACAGAGTGTGCATAGCAGAGCGACCAAAAAAGTAAAGGTTCACTAGCCACTTCCAAGAAGAGTGTGCATAGTAGAGCGACCGCAAAAGTAAAGGTTCGCTAGCCACTTCCAAGCAGAGTGTGCATAGTAGAGCAATCGCAAAAGTAAAAGTTCGCTAGCCACTTCTAAGCAAAGTGTGCATAGTAAAGCGGCCGCAAAAATAAAGGTTCGCTAGCCACTTCCACAGTAAGTAAGCATGATAAAAACGAGCCAACATTTTTAGAAATAAAGGCAAGTATTCGTATTTTCAACAACTTTTTCAAAGCATCAACAAAAGACGTGAAGGAAACAAAATAAAGGAATAAACTTTTTCTGTGCTTACAAAGTTCCCCAAATGATAATTCTTTCTACACAAAAAATCATAAAAACATACATTCAGACCCACCCGGAGCATCCACCACCTTCACGACCTCACTAGGGTCATCCAAAACCACTAGCATACAAGCCTCAACCACGGGAGGAGTTACAACTCATTTTTACTCCGCAACAAATTTTTCCCAAGCAGGCCCAGACGGATTACTCACCTCAAAATCTACAGCGACCCTGCACAGAGCGTTAAAATCCATGTTGGAAACGTCAAAAGGGCCATGTGTCACTTGAAAGCTAAGAATGGCAACATCTCGTGCCCTCTCCATCCTTACAAGCATCAAACTAGAAGTGGCGTCCACAGCCTCCTCAACCTTCTCAGCCACCTCAGCCGTATGACTAGCTTTTATCGTTGCCATTTCATTCTCAAAGGCATTCCTCACTTCGGTCAGTTTCATCGAGAATCTAGTTGCGTCCTCAATCGTCGTATCCTGTGCACGTTCTAGCTTTTCCTTATGTTCCTGAATCTCCGCTCTAAAACTCCTTTCCATAGCTGCACGGTCCCGATCCTTCCCCCCTAAGAGTGAGCCTATAATTCTCAACCTTTTCGGAAATTTCATTAAAATGCCTCGGTTCAACTCTTGCACCCACGTCCAAATCTCCGCCTCGTATTTTCTTTTGGCAAAAGGTTAAAAATAGCCCACAACATTTCATCGTTTGGTCATTTTAGCCCTATTTTTTTTTGTGCAAACAATCACCTAACGTTTTATTTTCCGTTCAAATTTCACCCTTGTTGGATGAAAACCGTTAATCAACTAATGATCAACGCTTGAGAATGATGTGGCATGTTTGCAGGGCATGAGGAGACGGCATGTCACTACCACGTGACATTTTTACTGACATGACATTTTAAAAATTAAAAAATTAATTAATTATTTTTTAAAGAAAATATTTTTAACCAATCGCCATGTCAACAAAAATGTTACATGGTAGTGTCACGTCATCTCCCCATGCCCTGCAGACATGTCACGTCAGTCTCACGCATTGACCGTTAGTTGACTAACGATTTTCATCCAATAAGGGTGAAATTTGAACGAAAAATAAAACGTTCGGTGGTTGTTTGCACCAAAAAAGGATAGGGCTAAAATTAGCAAAAATGTGAAACGTTGGGGGGCTATTTTTGACCTTCTGCCTTTTCTTTTTAGGTCTCTTAAGTTGGCGGCATGTCCTCTAACTTGAGAACGCAATTCTTTGTTCTCCTTCACAAATGCCTTTGCATTCCTCTCCACATTGTATTACATGTAGCTCAGCTCTTGAATAAGACCCCAACCACCCTCAACAGACCTCTTAATGCTCCCACAGGGCATAAGGGAGGCAAAGCTACTAGTGTACAATCCTGATAACTGCCTAGAAGCAGTCTCAGGATGAAACCAATCATTTGTCTCCGCAAGCCCCCGTCAAAGGTAGAACACGTTCCAAGGAGCAAGGGATTCAAGCCCTTCATTCACAGGAGGATCATGAGGTAATGGTGGTCGAGGAACCATCGTAGGAATACAAGGAGAAAGGGTACCGCCAAACGTACTAGCAACAAACACATTTTCCCCAGCATAATGTACGATAATGGAATCTACACCGGGAGTTTCTGCAAGAGCATTTGCAAGCCAATAAATTCTCACCTAGAAATAGAATAAATACCAAGCCAATTCAGGGTACCACTACCTAAATTTGCAATCACACCATGAGGCAGAGAAGCCACCAAACCAACATAAGTAAAATTTTTCATGCCCTTAACCGGACACATACGAGGAGGAATGCTAACAATAGCAGAGCCAAACAACCTACCAAACAAAGGAGAATAACTCGAAATAGGGCTACCCGACGGTCTTTTACTGAACCCCTCATCTTTACTTGCCATCAAACGGCTCCTGAAACTATAAGTTCTCATTTGGCTAGCCACGCTATCCCTTATCCCCCGGAACATCCAACGATGTCGAACTTACAACAACTATACTTGTAACACCCTGAGTTTTAGCCAAAAAAAAAAGAAAAAGAAAAAGAAAAGATATGAAAAAAAGGGCAGAGGGGAATATCTGGGTTTTCAAAGGGGCACCTCAACCCAAGGTCTTCACCGGCCGATCTCCGTCACCGCCGCGTCGTGTGTACCACCGCCGCCACCAGTGTGTTTGTCGTCGTGCAGTGAATTCAAGGCCGCTAGCCACTCGCGGTGTTCCGTCAACGTTTGTCGTGGGAGTGCGTTTGAAGGTTCGTCAAAAACAAAAAAAATGTCACTTCAGTTTTCTGAGTTTTCCGGCCATCCTCGCCGCCCGTTCGTGTCACGGCCACCAGATCTGGGTTCCCCACGTCACGATGGATAAAACCCAGTCAACCGATCATCCATTCGACGCCGGTAAGACGCTCATCGGAGCTTCAAGCTTTCCGACGGATTTTAGGCATTTCCGGTAATTTCCGACAAGATTCCGGCCTATTTTCGTGTTGTTAATTTTTGGGTTGATCTAACAATGACGTTCTCTTTATTTTTCTGGCGAAAATGAGGTTTTTGGGGCTTCCGGCGACCACCCCGGTGACCGTCCGATAACTAGTTGGCAAGTTTAATTTTGGGTAAGTGGGTCGGTTCAGGTGTTGGCCCAAGAGCCTGAACCGGTTACCTTTGGGCCAAGCCCGTTTCTTTTAAACCGGTTAGCCCATAAACTAGACCCAACTGACCCGACCCGCTCTGCCCTATACCGACCCGTTGACCCGTTGACCCGACCCGACCCATTGATCGAGTCAACCCAGTGAGTCAACTCGTCCGAGTCAACTTGTTTGAGTCAACTCGCCCAAGTCAACCCAGTTGACCAGTGACGTCAACATTGACTTGCCCGTTGACTGTTGACCTGCCCGTTGACCGTTGACCGTTGACTTTGACCAAAAAGTCAACTTTTCCAGAAAAGTCCTATTTTATGTTTTTCGACGTCTTGAGTCTGATTTTGAAGTCCGTTTCGTGAAATTTTAACCCGAAAGCCTCCGAATTGGACCTTGAACTCGAGTCCACTTATGTATTTTAATAATCAATTATGAGTAAGGTGATTAAAGACTGAAATTGGAATTTGTGCGATTGAAGGTATTCGAAGTTCCTTGTATTCGGGGTGTAGAGGACGTCGCATTCGGGTTCGAGAGTGATCGAACGGAGTATAATGGTCGACCGATATAGCAAGTATTAGAGGTAATACACTACTACCCCTTGTATGCTTTATGTACATGTTGATATCTGGTTAAAGCATGCATGCTTATGATGAGTGTTTTGTGAACTCTGTTTAAGCCGATTTCGATACGAAAAATAAGTATGAGAGTCAGTAAGATCAAAATACTCGGATAAGAATATTAATATATCAGGAGTGTTGAAAGTGCTAATAATAATACAGTTAAATCTGAAACTCTATCAATGGTGTCTAAGAACTAATGTTCAGAATGCGGAGTATGAGATGTTGGATATGAAATTACGAAAATGCCCTTAGAGCATAAGTATGACTAAACTACCCCTCTGATAAAGGAAATGACCTAAAATCTGCATTCGACCTGATTATGCAATTTACACTAACCAAGATGTATGTTTTAATGGAAAGACTTCGGCATCAATATGCAATACGTGTGATACAAACTTGGATAATCCCTCTAACTCTGTATAACACATGAATGAGAATTTCCTGGAAGTATTGTTGAAATCCTTAATCGATCCTTATGACAGTAATGCGTGAATTAAATGAGAATGTTCGTAATGGCCAAAAAGACGAGAATGCCCTCGAGCACTGAAATGTCTGATTAATTTGAATGACGTATACCCTCAAGTTCTGTAATGAATGAATCGTCTGTAAAGGGCCGGAGTGTTAGGATGACTTAATCTCGTTTGAGTACGTAAATGATGGAGGTACCAAATGGTAATTCAGAAAGAAATGTTAAGTATTGTCAAGTTGAGTTGTGCCGAATTAAACAATTTCTGGAGGTATGGTAAATTGTTAGAGCCCCTGAGAATTATAATTTTCATTCTGACATGATTGTGCCATATTATAAAATTTGTCATGACAGTCAAATAACTAAAAGGCCATGATAGCCTAAATAATCGGAACATCAATGAAAATAACTAATAACTTAAAAGACTTTAATTTAGAAATTCTTGATTGTCCGGTTAGAAAACTAATGAGCAAATAGGATACCTGAGTTCTGTGAATCATTGTTTTCAATGTTGGTATAATTACCAGAATATCTATGAACATCGAAATGACCATAATGCCCTTATATGCTTAAAGGACCAAAGTACCCATAATATATCTGAACTTTCTAAGATCTTGATGTATCACCTCCTGAATATCTGGGTTAAACCGTTAGTATGAACCCCCTTTTATTAGGGGCCACGTTTCAGAAATCCGTTCAAGTTGTCAAGAGTATATGTCCCATTCCGTAAATGCCAAGCATCTCCAAGAAATGATCTGTCCCACCTAGTGTGTTCCATGTGTGATATATTCTGTTGAATGAATTGTATAATTATTTAATCATGAATAACATTATGTTTGATGAACATTTCAATTGTTATTGAGATTGCATCACTATGTTAGAAAATGAGATAAAATGATGAACTTGATATATGATGACATTCTCTGCCTACTTGATATATGCCTGATCAATCTGTATACTTGGTATGTGATCGTTTGATTTGTGATGGTATTGTCTAACTGTTTGATGAATTTGTTAGCATGATCTGTTAGTTTGACATAGGATGGGATAATCTGTTTGCATGATGAATGCTAAAAATGTCTGCTCTGCTCAATAGTATGCCCATTTATCTGTCAAAAGCATGAACTTCTGTTTCTGATACTCTGAATAGAATATGTCTGATACATGTATTATGTTACTCATGTTTGGAATATGAACACCGATTACTATCTGGGTATACTGTTGGGTTATGTTATGAAGTGTCTGCAGGTACAGCCCTGATCCAGCTGGTAAACCCTTCTGTTAAGCTCCTACGCTCACGGGCCTAGGGTAAGTCTTTCTGTACCTAAGGTATTCCCTTAGGTAGGCTCCTACGCCTCAGGCCTAGGGTAAGACCTTCTGCATGCAATTCTGGGGGACTGCATATTGGTGTAAGGTTGGAGGGTAGTTCTTGTAAACTTCTGTATGAACATTTAACGTTTGCATTTAATCTGTTATGTGCTCGTATGATATGATGTTAAGTACTTATGTATGTTGATTTGCAACTTATTAAAACACACTAGGCTTCGTGGTTTAACTTCTCCAACCCGCCACTCTGTTGATTCTCTGAACAATAAGCTCTCTTTTAATACTCAGTAACTTAGAAAGAACAAATCTTGTAGTCCCCAAGAATATTGCTTCACTAAATTAGCGAAACATAAATGGAGACAAGTATTGCTTGGAACATCATAAAAATGTTATGCCTACCATATGTCTGCATGAGCTTATAGCATCTTTTGGTAGTTCTGTATTACTGAGCTTTTCCAAGCTCACGTTGTTTTTATCATCGCAGGTTAAAAGATTATAGCATGGTATAATGGTTGACATCAGTGTTCGGAGTTCCCTCGGCGTTGCCTCTGGAGTACGGTATTGTATAGTTAGTGGGCATGTATGTCATGTATTGTTTCATGTCAGTGTCTGTAAAATGCTTTCTGAAATTTTTGTTATGTGTTTAAATGATTTCCGAATTTTTTTATTTTAAACAGAAGTTGATTTTACAGTTTAATAAGTGTTTCAAGAAAAAAATGTTTTCATGTGTTTTTTTTCACTGTGGGTCGCTCTTGTGACCCTAATGTGACTTTCTAGGATCCGTTGAAACGCATAGGCGGGTCTAGGGGGTTACAATACTCGTGGCCTCCACAATTGGCGCAATAGAAACACTTGCAGAACATGTAGCCAAACAAATCGCATCAGCTGCACCAGGGAAGGAACTACAATGGTTGTAGGGCTCGATGAGCTTAGCAAGCCTACATATTCACTAGAAGGGACCTGCAAAATTGCCTCCTCTTCTAGGGCCTTACAAGACATCATCTCCTCTGGTCCCGGTGAACCCACTTGATTATTGTCGAACAATGAAAGCAACGCATTTGACAAACTCGTCATATCCACTTGCTCACTCTCAATAGCCCGCAAAGAAGCCGCTACCGGTCCTGCGAATGAACGGTATTAGTTGCACAACCTACCACCATGAACAAAAGAAAAACAATTATTCTTTAAGATAAAATGCAACCATTAACATAAAAACTTACCTCCAGAAACACATAATGAAGCCCCACTCGTGTCCATACGTCTTTTCATTCTACGCTCCAAGTTAATAGATTCGATTTCCTCTTCTGAAGCAGACCGGATTGGCGAACCACGAATTGCCCTCCTTTTTCTTCTATCACTACCAGTTATAGTAGCCTTCTCATCGCGACTGGAGTCAGAAGAGGCAACATTAACAACACCTCTTGGAGTAGTAGTCACAACTTCTCCACTAACCTAACCTGAAAGAGCATCTTATGGTCGGTATTTCCATGGACGAATGCGAACACCAACATAGGTAGATAAGAAATTCTCCGATTCTATATCACGATCCAATAGAATCCTCGCCACATGACAGTGACTTCCTTTGTCATAAGGCCAGGCTTCCACGGGTATGGGTACATTCGCTAAAGCCCCCTCAGGAAACGTATTGAAATCTTCATTATCCCAACCATTCATAATTTCTCATCCAAGTAGTACACCCATACATTCCTCAAAGTGAACACCTCCTCAAATCGCAACGGAGGACCTTCTTCTAGCCTTTTTAGGAGTTTCTCCTCACCATGTGTTAGTTTCGTTAAATATGGCTACTTAACTCTGTCACTCGTCGGTCGGTGCCAAACAATAAGAAAAGGGAAGCCTCCAACTTTACACTGAACCTTAATATACTTATGCCTATTCAAGCGCAGATCGATGCACTGATTACTCATTGCTGGCATCCTCCTGGTACAAAGGCCAATCGACACAAAACCTTTCGCATTCTTATTATTCCCAGCCAACACATTATAAACATGACAAAAAACAGTAATGAAGGGTTCGTCCCTGTGAATTTTACAATTCAAGAAGTAGGCCATTAGGGTCCACCAACTCATACCAATCAACTGGCCTAGGGTCACATCGAACCAATTCAACCACTCCACAAAAAAGGATGAAATGGTAAATTGAACCCAACTTTGAAAGAAAATAGGGGGATGAAACACCATGACGTCCCTTCGTCAGAACACATACTCAAGCAGTGCGTCACCTCCAGTACACTAAAATGATAGCGAAATTGATCCACCATACTGAGACCCCTACACTTCAAAGACTTAATCACCTCATCAAGCCTAGTTCGACATTCATATTCATCGCTAAGTACAACAGACGAGTCTGCCAGCACAATAAAAACCGCTCCTTTAAATTTTATACCTCATCCCCCTTTAAATCTCAAAGCTCAAAAGAATGTTCAAAAAATAAAAGAAGGAAAAAAACCTATAAAAATGTTTATTTATCGCCACAAACCCATGCCTTTCTCAACACGTTTCGTCAATAAAGAGGACTCTAACATGACGTCTTGTATTCATGCACCTACTCCCAGAACAAAATCGATTGGTTCACTAGAAAAAATGATTACACGACGATTCATATCCACAACCCGATTTGTACAAATCATGGTACCAAATAAGTCTCAATTTTCAAACAACTGGCTACAAAAAAACTCATGCTTGCAAACCCCCCCCTAAAGTTCCCTAAGATCGCCAAGGTCACTTTATAACATTCTCGCTCCCCAGGGGACAATTCTTAGTAATTACGGACATCCACCACCGAGTACCACGAACAATACCCGACAAACACGTGTCAATACGAGCGAGTGAGCGCTATCGATGACTAAGCGAATCTACAATGTCAAGTCATAGCTAGTTTAATCACAAACGCCATGACTACCATATCATGACACCTGTCTGGGCAGTATAAAAGGGCTCATGCGACAAGGAACAAGGGATCTAAGGGACAAAGAGGCGACCACTCGCGAAAGAGAGGAGATATCAAAAAAACCAGACAAAGAGAACCACCAGCATCACTACCATTTCGGGAGATCTGCTTCTTGTTCACTTTAACAATCAACAATAATCTTTCACAGTATTAGTTCTATAACCATCATCCCACAACACTTCCAGTTCTATAACCTTCAAGACTCAAGAAATTAACTCTTTTAATCCCACTTATTAAAGAAGAAGAAGAAGACCCATCTAGTTTAAGCCACATGAATCTTCCACTCTAGTTTTGAACCCTATACCCTTCAGCCACAGCTCTATAATTCCAAGTTAAAGAAGAAACAAATCCCACGAACAAGAACGAGGAAAAAACCAAGATCACTAATGGATGGCTTGAAAAGTTTGAACCGCTTGAACCTTTTGCAAAATTCAAAACTTGGCATGGTTTCGTGGTCTTGTTCTACCGGAAATTTACACATCTGAATATTTTAAAGGAATATAAAATATGGGGTTTGTTTATTTTTGAAAACTGATGAGAATATATATAGAGAGAAAGGTGTTAATTGCTAAATTTTGTGCTTTTCAAACAAAATGGTATTTCTGTCCAACGGTGGTGAACCATGTTTAGTCTTTCGCTTTCCTTTGCTTGGTAGTTGTTGTCATTAGATTTTCACCCATCATTATTAAATATTTAAAATAAAATAAAGCCTTCTTTCTCAAAATAATAAAACCCCCTTCTAAAATAGAAACGTCCAAAAAAATTTCATCCCAAAAGGCCCATTTACCTATCTCAAAATAATAATAAATAATAAGCCCACCAATACAAAAGCCCACTTAAAAAACCCATTTGAGTAAATAATAATAATAAAAAAATAAGTAAAAAAATGATAAATGTAGAAAAAAAGGAAATAAAAATGACATC
>CAUDLX010000065.1:0-272389 GCA_958450335.1 Hibiscus tridactylites
TGACATAAAGTCCATGGTTGTAACGCCCCGGTTTTGGGCTTGGAAGTCTTGGGCGTTGACCGGTTTAGTCAAAGTGTTGTTCGAATCGTTAGTGGTTAAATTAGGAAAGCCTAGTTCGGGTTGCATAAAAATTATGGAAAAATGTTCTAAAATCATCTTTTATTATAATTAAGTGAACTGTGAAATCAATTTGGAAAATGAGTTTTGGAAGGTTGACATTTTGACTAGTGACCAAAATGTAATTTTCGCAAATTTGGTGGCTGTTTTAAAAAGGATTGAAACTTTGAATCTTTAAGGAGCTATTTGCCCAAAAGTGAATTCTCCAGATTTTTCTAAGATATTTTAATCCTAAAATCTGATTTTAAAGGTTTGATAAAAGGAGGGAAACTCATTTTACTATTTTTCTTTCCTAACTTCCTATTTTCTCTTCTCCTTTTCTCTCCAACCAAACATCACCATTTCCAGAGATTTTGATCTGATTTCTTCACCTAAATTCATCTTTTCAACTCACAATTGTTAGCAAATCATTGTGTAATCAAAACCTACTCAATTTCTACAAGTTTCAACAAGGTTTTCATTTCAAAAAGTGGAGAAATCACAAGTTTGGAGGTATGAACGATTCTCCTCTGAACTTTAAGTTCTTTAATGAAATTCCTAAAGTTTTCAATCCTAAATGTATGTTTAATTAAAGGTTTTCAAGTAGATTTATGGATCTTGGCTAATTAGGCAAGATTTTGGTGATTTCACTTGATTTTCGTTTGATCTGTTAAATCAGTGTTTTGAGAAGTGTTTTTGGTGTTAAATGATCATTAAATTGATGTGGAAATGAATCTTGATTGATGCAATCCCGGATAGGTTGGGTTTCCTAATTTTAGCTTGAGTTTTAAGGTAGCTTTTGTGGTGATCTTGTGGATCTGGTGTTGCTGGAGGTATAAGGATGGTTGTAGGTTGTTTTTAGATGTTAAATGATGTTAATGGAAGTGAGGTTTTGCTGGTTTGTGGCTGGGCTTTGTTTAGAAGTGTTTCGGATGCATTTTCGGTTGTGTTTGGTAGCCAAATTGTTAGATTTGTGGTGAGCAGCGAGTTGTGATGTGGTTGCTGGTGTTTTAATGCATAAGGATGCATTAATGTTCTGTTTTTATGTGCTTGAAACAGGGGAGGTTGATCCTTGAGTTTTGGAGGTGTTTTCGGAAGGTTTCGGAAGCTTGGAAAGCTTGTTGGCTAGGCTTGTTTGGTAATCGGTGAGTGAAAACGGATTTTCAGCTTTTAAACCAAAGGTTGAAGGTTTTGGGAGCTTAGTTTAAGTCTAAACAACTTTGCTAAGCTCAAGTGTAAGTTTTCGGATTACTCTCTTAAGTGGTGGCCATGTTTGATGAAATGTGAAATGATGATTTTGCATGATTTGCTACTGTTTTGGAAAGCATGCTTGAGCATGTTAATTGCTGATGTTTTAGCATGATTTATGCTGATGTTTTAAGCCATGTGTTGAAGGTGTCTCTAGGTAAGAGTACCTTGTTTTTATGCATTGTTAAATGATGATTTAATGCTTTGAAATGCATGATGAAATGGCTTGATTTAAATGCTTTAAACAGTGGATTATATGATGTATAAAGTGTGTATTGGCAAGTGATGGTTTGTAAAAGTGAAGGTCACTAAGGTGGTTAAAAGTCCTTGAGTGAGCCTTGTTATCTAAGATCATCAAGGTGGTTAAAAGTCCTTGGATGAATCTTGTTGCGGACACTAAGGTGGTTAAAAGTCCTTAGGTGCTCCTTCCATGGTGGTTAAAAGTCCATGGGGCCAAGGTGTTTAAAAGTCCTTGGGGCCAAGGTGTTTAAAAGTCCTTGGGGTATTACAAGCTACGGACACAAAGGTGGTTTAAAGTCCTTGTGTGGTCCATTCATGGTGTTTAAAAGTCCATGGCCAAGGTGTTTAAAAGTCCTTGGGGTCCAAGGTGTTTAAAAGTCCTTGGGGAAAGTTGTTGAACTTGATTTCATAAATGAAATGTATCACTTGAGCCAATATGACATGTTTTGTACATGAGATGCATGAGATGCATGATTTAATGTTTATGTTGAAGCATGAGATGCTAGTTTAAATGAAATGTGGAAGCATGTTAGTGCTTGATTTAAAGTATGCTTTGAGCATGTGTAAAGGTTGTTTACAAGCATGATTTATAAATGATTTTAAATGCATTATTGAATGGTTTTAAAAGAGCACTCCTCACTAAGCTTTGGCTTACGCTCTCTCGTTTTCTTGATTCAATAATGCAGAGCATTAGAGTGCATTGAGGGCAGCAAGAGGAGACAAGCAAACAAGTACAAGTAAAGCTCAATGTATGAAGGTTTTATAAGTGTTTTAGCTTTTGTATGTTTTGGCAATGGGGGACCAATGTATTTGTTTTGGGAGGTGTTTAAGACTCCCTAAGTATGTTAAATGTTGCTGTGGTTGTTGGTTTGAATTGAACCTTATATGCTTGTTTTGCAAGTTGGTGCTTAAGTAGATAGCTTGTGTTGGAAGCATGACTTTAAATTTGGGGCTTTTTGTATGAGATGAGCTTTTGCTGAATTGATGATGTTTATATGTGTTAAATATGTTTAATTGCATGCTGGTAAAGTTTGGTGATGTTTGGAGCAGGTTTGAGTGGTCAAATGCATGATCTAGTATGCTTGTTTGCTGGTTTTTGTGCAGGCGTTTCGGAACAGGGGTGTACCGTTTCGGAACGGGTGCCTTGCATGAACCCAGGCGTCCGAAACGGTATGCACCGTTTCGAAACGGTTTAGCCTCTGCCGAGGCCATGTTCCGGAACCCGTTTCGGAACGGCCCGTGTTTCGGAACAGGGCTAGCCTGTTTCGGAACGGTCGACCGTTAGGGGGCTGTCATGGTAGTTATATGTTTTGAATTGTTTACGTTTTGGTCCTGAATCTCGTTTGATCAATTGCATGAGCTGTGGATGTCCTTTTGAGCTGAAATTTCACAGAGAAGCATGTAATATGACTAATTTCAAGTTGGTAATTTTAAATTGGGTTAAGTCCTTTAAATTATCTGAATTTACAATTTGGTCCCTAAAGTTATAATTCGTTCAATTGGGTCCCTGTTTGATCTCTGATGTTTGTGATCTTTTGTTACGTTGTCTGTATGGTCACACTTAAGGTTAATGTGCATCTAGATAAGATTAAAAAGAAAAAAAAGGGTCGTTAATCAAGGTTGACTTTTGGGTTGACTTTGGTTTTCCCCGTGTAATCTTCGTAGTTCGGGTCAACCGTCTAGACCGGGCTACGGGGGTTACATTTGGTGGTATCAGAGCTGAGTTCACGAGTAATTGGGAATGTGTGTATGCATGATTGAAGCATGGTTTGGTTTGTATGCTTGTTGAGTGAAAGCATGTTCAGTGATATGATATGATGATATATATGTGATGCATGTTGTGATGATGCATGATGAGGGTACCCATTGCCAAACAAAAGCTAAAGGGATGATGTTGTTTTTGAAAGAAATTGAGCTTGAATACTTGGAATTTGCTTACCTTGCTGGTCCTGACTTGTTTTATTTTGTATTGTTATGCATGGTAATAGTATGGCACCACGTAGAGAGTTAAGGAGTAGCGCGAGAGCTACGACCCCGGAGGGGAATGTGAATGATGAGCACACTGGTAGTGCTGTGATACCTCCTCCTCCACCTGGTGGTGGTGGTGCGGAGAGGGAAAGAGCTGGAGTTGGAGTTGAGGCAGCTGGTGCTGGAGCTGCAGGACCTGAAGCTGGTCAGGGGCAAGCGATGCCTGATATGTCTGTGCTGGTGCAAGCTATTGCGGGTGCGTTTCGAGCAGCAATAGCTGGAGCTCAAGGAGCTGGGCATCAGGGAGATGCTGGTGCTAGACTACCCTTGGAACGTTTGCGCAGTCTTGGAGGGACTGAGTTTAGGGGTATGTCAGCTGAGAGGTCAGAAGCATGGCTGGAAAGTACCAAGCGTGTCTTGGGGCAGATGAGTTGCACTGATGTGCAAAAGCTGGGATGTGTGGTGTCACTGCTGCAAGGTGATGCTTATACGTGGTGGACGACCACAATCTCTGGGATGGCTGATGCTGATGTTACTTGGACGTTCTTTCAGCATGCGTTCAAGAGGAGATATCTGGGAGTTAGATATCTGGATGAAAAGAAGCGTGAATTCATGTCTCTGACCCAAGGGAACATGAGCGTGGCTGAGTATGAGGTACAGTTTGTACGTCTTAGCCAGTATGCACCAGAGTTGGTACCTGATGAGCGCGAGAGGTGCGAAAGGTTCCGTTATGGTTTGGTGACGGAGGTTAAGACTTATATGTTAGCTGCTGAGTACAATGATTTTGATGTGCTGGTTAGTCGGTCCAAAGACATCGAGATGAATCTGAGTTTGTCTGCTAAGGGTGCTGGAGCTAGTTCTGGGAAGAGAGCTGCTGAGTATAGTTCCGGTGGTCGGAACAAGAGAGGGCGTGATCAGAGGTTTCAGTCTTCGTCTAAGAGAGGTGGAGGTGCACCTGCTAGGGGTGGCAGTGCTAGAGCTGACCCTAGTGCTTGTTGGACTTGTGGTTCGCGTGGTCACTTGAGACGTGACTGTCCTCGTGCTGGGAGGGAGGTGCAAGCTCCTGTGATAGCAGTTGGTTATGAGTGTTGGAATTGTGGTTCAGCTGATCATCTGAGGCGTGATTGTCCGAGGACGGCTGGTGGTCAAGAGCGTGCTCCTGTTGTTGCAGCATCGCAGAGAGGTCGTGGGCGCGGCCGTGGAAATTTTCAGAGACGAGAGGAAGGTGGGCGTGGTGTAGCTCATGTTGTGGCTATTCAACCTGAGGGTGGAGGCCAAGCGAGGGTGTATGCTCAGCGCGAAGGAAGGAATGATGCAGATGTGATTGCAGGTACCTTTACTTTGCAATCCTTGTCATTGCTTTCTTTGATTGATTCTGGATCTACGCATTCATACATTCTTCGTGAGCATGCTGAGTTGCTTGGTTTGCCTGTTGAGTTTTTGGATGTTGGTGTTAGAGTCACTAGTTCTTTTGGTGAAACTGTTGTGACTCGTAAGCTTTATAGAAGATGTCCTTTGGTTGTACAAGAGCATGTTTTCCTTGTTGATCTTATGGAGTTGCCCTTTTATGGTTTTGATGTGATCCTTGGTATGGATTGGCTTGCTGAGCATCGTGCTGTTGTGGATTGTGAGAATAAGCGGGTTTCGCTTAGGCTTGCGGATGATTATGAAGTGGTGGTGGTTGGTGAGAATGTGAAGTTTCTTGCCAATGTTGTTTCTACCTTGGAGGCGAGCAGGATGCTGAGGCAAGGTTGTCAAGCTTTTCTAGCTTTCGTGATGAATCCTAGTTCGAAGGAGCTGAGGGTGCAGGATATCAGGGTTGTGAAGGAGTTTCCTGATATTTTTCCTGAGGAGTTGCCTGGTTTACCTCCTAATCGTGAGGTGGAGTTTGGTATTGAGCTGTATGAGAATACCACTCCTGTGTCCATTACTCCCTATAGAATGGCACCTAAGGAGCTGAAGGAGCTGAAGACGCAGTTGCAAGAGTTGCTTGATCGTGGTTTCATCCGGCCGAGTGTTTCGCCTTGGGGTGCTCCTGTCTTGTTTGTGAAGAAGAAAGATGGCACGATGAGGATGTGCATTGATTACCGTCAGCTGAACAAGTTGACTATCAAGAATCGGTATCCTTTGCCGAGGATTGATGATCTCTTTGATCAATTTCGGGGAGCTGCTGTGTTCTCTAAAATTGACTTGAGGTCAGGGTATTACCAATTGAAGGTGAAGGATGTGGATGTGCCTAAGACAGCTTTCAGGACAAGGTATGGGCATTATGAGTTCCTTGTGATGCCGTTTGGTTTGACAAATGCTCCTGCTGCTTTCATGGACATGATGAATCGTGTTTTCATGAATACCTGGACAAGTTTGTCGTGGTGTTCATTGATGATATCCTTGTGTATTCACGTACTGAGGAAGAGCACGAAGAGCATTTGAGGATTGTGTTGCAAGCTTTGTTGGAGAATCAGCTTTATGCTAAGTTGAGCAAGTGTGAGTTTTGGCTTAGAGAGGTTGTTTTTCTTGGGCATGTGGTCTCAGCTGAGGGGATTCGTGTTGATCCTCAGAAGATTGAAGCGGTGATGAACTGGAAAGTTCCTAAGTCTGTTCAGGAGGTTCGTAGTTTCCTTGGTTTGGCAGGATACTACCGAAGGTTTGTGGATGGTTTTTCCAAGATTGCTGCTCCTTTGACGAAGTTGCTGCAGAAAGATGTTAAGTATGAGTGGACAGAAGTGAGGCAGCAAGCTTTTGAGAAGCTGAAGTTGGCTTTGACGCAAGCTCCTATCTTGATTCAGCCTGAATCAGGGAAAGAGTTTGTAGTCTACAGTGATGCATCCTATGTTGGTTTGGGGTGTGTGCTGATGCAAGAGGGTAAGGTTGTGGCTTATGCGTCGCGGCAGTTGAAGGTGCATGAGCGCAATTATCCTACGCATGATATTGAGTTGGCTGCAGTGGTTTTTGCTCTGAAGATCTGGAGGCATTATCTGTATGGTGAGAAGTGTACGGTGTACACGGATCACAAGAGTTTGAGGTATCTGATGTCTCAGAAGGAGTTGAATCTCAGGCAGCGACGTTGGTTGGAGTTGCTCAAGGATTATGATCTGACGATAGAGTATCATCCTGGAAAGGCCAATGTTGTTGCGGATGCCTTGAGTAGGAAGGTAGTTGTTGAGCTGAGAGCTATGTTTGCTAGCTTGAGTATATCGCGAGATGGTGGTCTTGTTGCTGAGTTGCAGGTGAAACCTTCGTTGGTTCAGTTGATCAAGGATAAGCAGTTGTTGGATGATTCCTTGGTGTCTCATGTTCAGGATATCGCGGAGGGTAGACCTTCGGATTTCTGTTTTAATGAGGATGGAGTGTTGTGTTTTGGTAATCGGATAGTAGTGCCTGTAGATGCTGAGTTGAGGCATGCTATTCTAGCTGAAGGTCATAGTAGTCCTTTTGCTATGCATCCTGGTAGTACAAAGATGTATCGCGATCTTCGTGATGAGTACTATTGGGTAGGTTTGAAGAAGGATGTGGCAGAGTTCGTGAGCAAGTGTTTGGTGTGTCAGCGCGTTAAGGCTGAACATCAGGTTCCTTCTGGTTTGTTGCAACCGTTGAAAATCCCTGAATGGAAGTGGGAGAGGGTTACCATGGATTTTGTATCTGGTTTGCCTTTGTCTCCGTCGAAGAAGAATTCTGTTTGGGTGATTGTGGATCGCCTGACGAAGTGTGCACATTTCTTGCCTGTGCATACTACGTTTTCTTTGGATAAGCTGGCAGAGCTGTACGTTGCTGAGGTTGTGAGGTTGCATGGTGTGCCTAAGTCGATCGTGTCGGATAGGGATCCGAGGTTCACATCGCGTTTTTGGCAGTGTTTGCATCAAGCTCTGGGTACAAGGTTGCATTTCAGTACATCCTATCATCCTTAGTCGGATGGCCAGTCTGAGCGAGTTATTCAGATTTTGGAGGATATGTTGAGATGTTGCGTGATAGAGTTCCAAGGTTCTTGGGAGAAGCATCTGCCTTTGGTTGAGTTCGCTTACAACAACAGTTTTCAGGCAAGTATACAGATGGCACCTTATGAGGCTCTGTATGGGAGGAAGTGTAGGACTCCTCTGTGTTGGGCTGAAACTGGTCAAAAGTTGGTTTCGATGCCTGCTTTGTTGAAAGGTACCACCGAGAAAGTGAAGCTCATATGTGAGAGGTTGAAGGCTGCTTCTGATCGGCAGAAGTCTTACGCGGATTTGAAGCGTAAGGAAATAGAGTTTGCGGTGGGTGATCGCGTGTTTTTGAAGGTTTCGCCTTGGAAGAAGGTGATGAGGTTTGGGCGGAAGGGTAAGCTGAGCCCTAGATACATTGGACCGTATGAGGTTGTTGAGCGTGTTGGTCTTGTTGCGTATCGGTTGAGGTTACCTCAGGAGCTGGAGAAGATTCATGATGTGTTCCATGTTTCTATGCTCCGGAAGTATAGATCTGATCCTTCGCATGTGTTGCCTGTGGAGGAAGTGGAATTGAATCCGGATTTGACCTATGATGAGGAACCGGTGAAGGTTCTGGATTCGGATAGCAAAGTTCTTCGTGGCAAGACCATTGAGTTGGTGAAGGTGCTGTGGAAGCATCGCGGTGTTGAGGAAGCCACGTGGGAGCGGAAGGAGGATATGCTGAAGCAGTTTCCTTATCTCTTTCCTTCAGGTAAATTTTGAGGACGAAATTTCTTAAGGGGGGGAGAGTTGTAACGCCCCGGTTTTGGGCTTGGAAGTCTTGGGCGTTGACCGGTTTAGTCAAAGTGCTGTTCGAATCGTAAGTGGTTAAATTAGGAAAGCCTAGTTCGGGTTGCATAAAAATTATGGAAAAATGTTCTAAAATCATCTTTTATTATAATTAAGTGAACTGTGAAATCAATTTTGGAAAATGAGTTTTGGAAGGTTGACATTTTGACTAGTGACCAAAATGTAATTTTCGCAAATTTGGTGGCTGTTTTAAAAAGGATTGAAACTTTGAATCTTTAAGGAGCTATTTGCCCAAAAGTGAATTCTCCAGATTTTTCTAAGATATTTTAATCCTAAAATCTGATTTTAAAGGTTTGATAAAAGGAGGGAAACTCATTTTACTATTTTTCTTTCCTAACTTCCTATTTTCTCTTCTCCTTTTCTCTCCAACCAAACATCACCATTTCCAGAGATTTTGATCTGATTTCTTCACCTAAATTCATCTTTTCAACTCACAATTGTTAGCAAATCATTGTGTAATCAAAACCTACTCAATTTCTACAAGTTTCAACAAGGTTTTCATTTCAAAAAGTGGAGAAATCACAAGTTTGGAGGTATGAACGATTCTCCTCTGAACTTTAAGTTCTTTAATGAAATTCCTAAAGTTTTCAATCCTAAATGTATGTTTAATTAAAGGTTTTCAAGTAGATTTATGGATCTTGGCTAATTAGGCAAGATTTTGGTGATTTCACTTGATTTTCGTTTGATCTGTTAAATCAGTGTTTTGAGAAGTGTTTTTGGTGTTAAATGATCATTAAATTGATGTGGAAATGAATCTTGATTGATGCAATCCCGGATAGGTTGGGTTTCCTAATTTTAGCTTGAGTTTTAAGGTAGCTTTTGTGGTGATCTTGTGGATCTGGTGTTGCTGGAGGTATAAGGATGGTTGTAGGTTGTTTTTAGATGTTAAATGATGTTAATGGAAGTGAGGTTTTGCTGGTTTGTGGCTGGGCTTTGTTTAGAAGTGTTTCGGATGCATTTTCGGTTGTGTTTGGTAGCCAAATTGTTAGATTTGTGGTGAGCAGCGAGTTGTGATGTGGTTGCTGGTGTTTTAATGCATAAGGATGCATTAATGTTCTGTTTTTATGTGCTTGAAACAGGGGAGGTTGATCCTTGAGTTTTGGAGGTGTTTTCGGAAGGTTTCGGAAGCTTGGAAAGCTTGTTGGCTAGGCTTGTTTGGTAATCGGTGAGTGAAAACGGATTTTCAGCTTTTAAACCAAAGGTTGAAGGTTTTGGGAGCTTAGTTTAAGTCTAAACAACTTTGCTAAGCTCAAGTGTAAGTTTTCGGATTACTCTCTTAAGTGGTGGCCATGTTTGATGAAATGTGAAATGATGATTTTGCATGATTTGCTACTGTTTTGGAAAGCATGCTTGAGCATGTTAATTGCTGATGTTTTAGCATGATTTATGCTGATGTTTTAAGCCATGTGTTGAAGGTGTCTCTAGGTAAGAGTACCTTGTTTTTATGCATTGTTAAATGATGATTTAATGCTTTGAAATGCATGATGAAATGGCTTGATTTAAATGCTTTAAACAGTGGATTATATGATGTATAAAGTGTGTATTGGCAAGTGATGGTTTGTAAAAGTGAAGGTCACTAAGGTGGTTAAAAGTCCTTGAGTGATCCTTGTTATCTAAGATCATCAAGGTGGTTAAAAGTCCTTGGATGAATCTTGTTGCGGACACTAAGGTGGTTAAAAGTCCTTAGGTGCTCCTTCCATGGTGGTTAAAAGTCCATGGGGCCAAGGTGTTTAAAAGTCCTTGGGGCCAAGGTGTTTAAAAGTCCTTGGGGTATTACAAGCTACGGACACAAAGGTGGTTTAAAGTCCTTGTGTGGTCCATTCATGGTGTTTAAAAGTCCATGGCCAAGGTGTTTAAAAGTCCTTGGGGTCCAAGGTGTTTAAAAGTCCTTGGGGAAAGTTGTTGAACTTGATTTCATAAATGAAATGTATCACTTGAGCCAATATGACATGTTTTGTACATGAGATGCATGAGATGCATGATTTAATGTTTATGTTGAAGCATGAGATGCTAGTTTAAATGAAATGTGGAAGCATGTTAGTGCTTGATTTAAAGTATGCTTTGAGCATGTGTAAAGGTTGTTTACAAGCATGATTTATAAATGATTTTAAATGCATTATTGAATGGTTTTAAAAGAGCACTCCTCACTAAGCTTTGGCTTACGCTCTCTCGTTTTCTTGATTCAATAATGCAGAGCATTAGAGTGCATTGAGGGCAGCAAGAGGAGACAAGCAAACAAGTACAAGTAAAGCTCAATGTATGAAGGTTTTATAAGTGTTTTAGCTTTTGTATGTTTTGGCAATGGGGGACCAATGTATTTGTTTTGGGAGGTGTTTAAGACTCCCTAAGTATGTTAAATGTTGCTGTGGTTGTTGGTTTGAATTGAACCTTATATGCTTGTTTTGCAAGTTGGTGCTTAAGTAGATAGCTTGTGTTGGAAGCATGACTTTAAATTTGGGGCTTTTTGTATGAGATGAGCTTTTGCTGAATTGATGATGTTTATATGTGTTAAATATGTTTAATTGCATGCTGGTAAAGTTTGGTGATGTTTGGAGCAGGTTTGAGTGGTCAAATGCATGATCTAGTATGCTTGTTTGCTGGTTTTTGTGCAGGCGTTTCGGAACAGGGGTGTACCGTTTCGGAACGGGTGCCTTGCATGAACCCAGGCGTCCGAAACGGTATGCACCGTTTCGAAACGGTTTAGCCTCTGCCGAGGCCATGTTCCGGAACCCGTTTCGGAACGGCCCGTGTTTCGGAACAGGGCTAGCCTGTTTCGGAACGGTCGACCGTTAGGGGGCTGTCATGGTAGTTATATGTTTTGAATTGTTTACGTTTTGGTCCTGAATCTCGTTTGATCAATTGCATGAGCTGTGGATGTCCTTTTGAGCTGAAATTTCACAGAGAAGCATGTAATATGACTAATTTCAAGTTGGTAATTTTAAATTGGGTTAAGTCCTTTAAATTATCTGAATTTACAATTTGGTCCCTAAAGTTATAATTCGTTCAATTGGGTCCCTGTTTGATCTCTGATGTTTGTGATCTTTTGTTACGTTGTCTGTATGGTCACACTTAAGGTTAATGTGCATCTAGATAAGATTAAAAAGAAAAAAAAAAGGGTCGTTAATCAAGGTTGACTTTCGGGTTGACTTTGGTTTTCCCCGTGTAATCTTCGTAGTTCGGGTCAACCGTCTAGACCGGGCTACGGGGGTTACAATGGTGATATGTTCCCACTTCCATTCCGGAATCTTCAACGGCTGTAACAAACCTGAAGAAAACTGATGCTCGGCCTTGACTCGCTGACAAACCATACACTTACTCACAAACTCGGTCACATCCTTCTTCAACCCAACCCAATAGTACTCCTCCTTTAACCCAGATGCATCTTCATACTACCCGGATGCATAGCAAAAGGACTATTATGAGCTTCGTTCAAGATCATACATCTCAACTCGGCATCCTCCAGAACCACTATTCTATCCTTGTAACATAGGATCCCATTATCACCAAAACAATAATCGGTAGGCCTATCTTCGGCTATATCTTGTACGTGAGGTGCCAAAGACTCATTTCGTAACTGCTTCTCTCGAATCAACTGAACTAACCAAGGCTTAACTTGGAGCTCGACTATAAAACCACCATCCTTGGACACACTCAATCTCGCAAACATAGCTCGCAACTCAATGACCATTTTTCTACTCAAAGCATCGGCCACTACGTTTGCCTTACCCGGATGGTACTCTATTGTAAGATCATAGTCCTTAAGAAGTTCTAAGCACCTACGCTGCCTAAGGTTCAACTCCCTCTGAGACATCAAGTACTTCAAACTGTTGTGGTCGGTATATACGGTACACTTCTCACCATAAATATGGTGTCTCCAGATCTTTAAAGCGAACACTACGACGACCAACTCTATGTCATGAGTGGGATAGTTCTTCTCGTGCACTTTCAACTGTCTCGAAGCATAGGCTACCACCTTACCTTCTTGCATAAGCACACAACCTAAACCTACGTATGATGCATCACTATAAATCACAAATTCTCTTCCCGGCTCAGGCTGTATCAAGATAGGAGCTTCAGTCAAAGCTTTCTTCAACTTCTCAAACGCTTCTTGTCTTGCATCTGACCACTCATAAGGGACATTCTTTTGAAGCAACTTAGTCAAAGGAGTCGCTATCCTAGAAAATCCCTCGACAAATCTTCTATAATACCCGGCCAAGCCTAGGAAACTACAGATTTCTGTTACTGACTTCAGTTGTTTCCAATTCACTATAGCTTCTATCTTCTTGGGATCCATACCAATCCCATTAGCCAAGATCACGTGAGCTAGGAAGACCACCTCCCTAATCCAAAACTCACATTTGCTTAGCTTGGCATACAACTGATTCTCTAGAAAGGTCTGAAGCACCAACCGCAAATGCTCATCATGCTCCTCTTCGGTCCTAGAGTATACTAAGATGTCGTCTATGAACACTACCACAAACATGTCCAAAAACTCGTGAAACACACGGTTCATCATATCCACGAAAGCTGCTGGAGCGTTAGTCAACCCGAAAGGCATCACCAAGAACTCATAGTGCCCATAACGTGTACGGAAGGCTGTCTTCGGTATGTCCACATCTTTCACCTTCAACTGATAGTATCCGGACCTCAAGTCAATCTTTGAAAACACGGAAGCACCTCTCAACTGATCAAACAAGTCATCTATCCTAGGCAGAGGGTACTTGTTCTTCACTGTCACTTTGTTCAACTGCCTATAATCTATACACATCCTCATGCTACCGTCTTTCTTTTTCACAAACAGGATCGGAGCACCACACGGAGAAATACTAGGTCTAATGAAACCCCTATCGGACAACTCCTGAAGCTGTGTCTTCAACTCTTTCGGTGCCATTCTATACGGAGCAATAGACACTGGGTAGAATCAGAATACATCTCAATAGCAAACTCAACTGCTCTATCTGGAGGCAAACCCGGCAACTCTTTCGGAAAGTCACAAATTGTCATGATATCTTGCGGTCTAACCTCACTCATAATCGGATTCATCACATAAGCCAAATAAGCCTGACAACCCGAATTCAACAACTTCTGAGCTTCCAAAGTAGAAACAACATTGGACAAGAACCTAACGTTCTCGCCAACTACCACAACCTCAAAATCATCCGTAAGCTTCAAGAAGACTCTCTTGGTCTCAAAGTCAACCCTAGATCTACGCTCTATGAGCCAATCCATGCCCAAAGTCACGTCAAAGCCATAGAACGGTAGCTCCATTGATACATGCATGAGAGAAGTGAAACTAATCATCTTGGAAAAGAAGTTAAAACTGTTTTGCAAGTCAGAAACGTCAGTCAACTTGATACCCCTTTTTGGATGGGATCCAGGCATATTTGGGTTGACATGTCTTCGTAAAACTTGTCCGGCTATCAACTATCTTTCCAACGGGTCTTGAAATGCCTCAATCGGACATCCGGAACTCAAGATATGTCTATTTTAGCAAAGACAACGCATGCAGAAATTCCTATACGTGATTAATATGAGATTTTTTGATAATTACGAATTTTCAAGATTTTATTTGATTATGTAATTTAAATCAATATAGGATTCTGCAATATCTATTAGGATCAGATTTATTTAATTGGGATTTTATTTTTAATATTTATTTATTATTAGAAGTTACTTATGTAATTAGGAGATTAGATTTCATCATTTATTTATTGTATTTAATTTCCTAAGTTTACTAGGATTAGAACTTGCAAGAAGTATAACTTGTATTCTTTATTTTAGAAGCGATTCTTCAAGTTCGTCAGAATTTGTTGTTGATCTTCACACTCTTGCCTGCCTAGGTAACTGCGTCTAGGAGGGTGGGTTAGAGCCGCTTGAGGTTGCTTGCTTGGTTAATTGTGATCAAGAGGATGTCGAGGACAATTTATCCATTTATCTTCCATCTCCATCGTCATCGCCTATCTTCAGCCATCTTTTCACCGATCCAACATTCGCGCCAATATCCTTATCCGCTTCCGCAAGCTCAACGTTCGCGTATACGGGGCCGTGTCCGTATCATTTGGTATCAGATTCAAATCGTTCTTAAGGATGTCATTGAGCAACATATTGAATTTTACTCTTTTGGGGACTCGAAGCCATTATTGTTGTCGACTAGATCATTCCGGGTATGATTGTCCAGATAAGTCTTACTTTCAAGAAATTTTTTTTAGAGATATGTTGTCTTAAATCATGTATTCTAATGATAAAGAAATTTGTTGTCCTAAAGAACATGAAGAAGGCGATACCATCGAGAGTTTAACCTTGCGTATTGATTAGGAAGAAATTGTAAGTAGTGTGTTTGTTTCCAGTGACAAACCTACTATTTCGATTCAAGATGATCATCAAACGACAAACACCAACGAAGGTACGCTGCAATCAAAAGGTATCATTGATTGTTTTCAAAATTCTATTTATGCTTATTCCTCTTCTAGCATTAATAACAATTTTGAAGATGAGAATGAGACACTTTGCAACCGAAAGAACAATAGTTATGATCTCAATAAGAAGGAACTTGTAAATTACATTGCAAAAAGAGACTATGCACAAGGATCCTTCAAGACATCTTCTCTTTCCTGGTACTTTGATGAAATTTCTCCATTAACCGATTTAGATTCGAGGGAGAATCTTTTTGAGGAGTGGGGGAATGATACATGCACGAGAGGAGTGAAACTTTCGATCCAGGCATTTATGGGTCGACATGTCTTCTTGAAACTTGTCCGGCTATCAATTAGCTTTCCAATGAATCTTGAAACGACTCAATCGGACATCTAGAACTCAAGATACGTCTATTTTAGCGAAGACAATGCATGCAGAAGTTCCTATACGGGATTAATACGAGATTTTGGATAATTATGAATTTCCAAGATTTTATTTTATTATTTGTAATTTAAATCAATATAGGATTCTGCAATATCTATTAGTATCATATTAGGATTTTATTTTCAACATTTATTTATTATTAGAAGTTACTTATGTATTTAGGATTCCTAAGTTTACTAGGATTAGAACTTCTCCAAGGCTTATATAAGGAGGCTTCAACCACATTGTAATTCAGATTTGAATGATTAAAAAAAGTTCTCTTTTGAGTTCAGACTTGCACGAAGTATAACTTGTGTTCTTTATTTTAGAAGCAATTCTTCAAGTTCGTAAGAATTTGTTGTTGATCTTTACACTCCTGCTTGCCTAGGTAACTGCGTCTAGGAGGGTGGGTTAGAGCCGTTTGAGGTTGCTTGCTTGGTTAATTGTGATCAAGAGGGTGTCGAGGACAATTTATCTATCTATCTTCCATCTCCATCGTCATCGCCTATCTTCAGTCATCTTTTCACCGATCCAACATTTGCGCCAACATCCTTATTCGCTTTCGCAAGCTCAACGTTCACGTATACGGGGTCGTGTTCGTATCATTTGGTATCAGAGCCAGGTTTCTATCTACCATTTGGATCACATCATCCCCCCTTCTTTTTGGCGATTTGTCCCCAAATTGATGTTGATTACGAACGAGAATAATCTTGATTTTCTTCGGGAAGGGAAATTTCTCACTCTTGTTTTGCACAAACACCATTCTCCAGGATCAAGTTCTTCTTCATCTTCTTTTCCCGAGTAGGCATGTGCTCTTTGAATCTTTCTCTTGTGCCTCTTGGAATCATCATATTCCTTGGTGAAAGGTGGTGTTTTTTGGAATCCTTCTTGGTGTTGATTGGAACCAAGGTGTTTTTTGTTGTAGGGGTATGTCCTTGGATTCAAATAATCACATCTCTTGGTGTGGAGATGTACCCTTTGGCTCGAATCAACACACCTCTTGGAGTCGGTACTTGCAAAGTGTCTTTTGAAGAATTCAACCACACTTTGACCCGAAACATCATGTTCTTGAATTAAATTTTTGCAAAATGAATCAAAGTTAAGAAATGAGAAATTGTCGACAAAATGAATGAAAATAGAAAACCAAGGTGGATGTTTAATGGGTGTTGGTTGCTAAATTTTCTTCAAGATTGGCATTGCACTTGGAATGTTAACGATCACATCTATTGGAACTTCAAATGGCACAACTCTTGAAACATCAAGAGACTTGTCTTGTGGATCTCCAAAAGTCATATCTATTGGTGCTTTAAAGGACACATCCTTTAGTTCTCCAAAAGTCACAATTCTTGAAACATCTCCCAGAAAAGACATGTCTCTTGGATTATCCTGCAAAACTAAAGAAGAAATAGGAGAAAAAGTAGGGTTAGATAAAATATGTGTTTCTTCCTCATATTCTTTTCTGATCTCATTCTCTTCTTTTTCAACTTGTGCACATTCAACGCCAAATTGTTTTTCATGCATAATTTCACCTTTGACTGTCCCATGGTCAACTCTAATTGCTTTTTCTTCCTCAATATGGTCTTCAATTGTACTCTCTTTGATTTGCATGCCTTCAATGCTTTTCCTCAAGTGAGTTTGGTCTTCATGGACTTGGCTGGGAGAAAGGGCTGCCAAAGTGATCTTCTTCTTGTTGTGGAGGAAAGAATATCGGTTGTTGAAGCCATCATATATTGCTCTCTTGTCAAATTGCTACGGTCTCCCCAATAGCAAATGACTTGTGCTTATAGGTGCAACATCACAAATTACTTCATCTTGGTATCTAACAATGCAAAATGGGATAGTCACTTGTTTTGTAATCTTTAAGTTATTCCCATCGTGTAGCCATTGCAATTCATAGGGACTTGGATGCTCGGTTGCATTTAGCCTCAATTTCACTACCATGTAATTGTTGGCAATGTTTGTACAACTTCCACTGTCGATGATAATGGAGCATACTTTGCCTTGGATATGACATCGTGTCTGAAAAATGTTTGAACGTTGTAGATCATCCGACACATCTTGGATTTTATTTTCTCCTCCTCCTGAGGTTGATGGTAAGTTGAAA
This sequence comes from Hibiscus tridactylites, assembly GCA_958450335.1. Taxonomy (NCBI): domain Eukaryota; kingdom Viridiplantae; phylum Streptophyta; class Magnoliopsida; order Malvales; family Malvaceae; genus Hibiscus; species Hibiscus tridactylites. Next base: position 17,260 of record CAUDLX010000065.1, read on the forward strand.
GAATCATGTGACATGATTAGAGAAAAAAATAAAAAAATTGAAATAGTCCTCGCCAACACACACAAAAGCCTCACGATTCTCTCCAAGGAAAGGAAATATGTCACTCAATTTCACTCGTGTTTGCACTCTAGGATTGATTTTTGGCTTTTACTTGTCCTCTTCTGCTCTCACACTCTCTCTTTGCCTTTTTCCACTCAAATTCTCTCAAAACGAGTTCTTAAGAGAACTAACTTGAACCTGTCAAAACTTTTACTGATAATATGGCGTTTAGACTGCAAAACAAGGGTTAGGGTTGGAAATAGAAAGAAAGGATTTAAAAGAACAAGGAAAAAATTTAGGGACTGAAATGTAAGAAAATGTAAAAATAAGGATACAAATGAAAGAAATGAAGAAAACATAACGTTGCCACAAAATTTGACTTACAAACTGGTCGTGAGCAATCAAACTTGAGGAACTTCTCAGAGTTGGTTGCTTGGACGTTTGTACTTCAATCTTTACCCTTTTGAAATTCTGATTTTCTCTTCTTTTTGATCTACTTCAGATCCCTTGTGTTGGAACAATCTGAATTTTCTCTCTCTCTATCCTTTGTTTTTTTATCAGAATTGAAATAAGAAGATATAGGGCTTACTTGATTCTTTCTTTTTGCTCTGATACCATATGATATGCTCCAACTCTTCAAATGACTTTGTTGAGAGAAGCTTTGATTGTCCGGACCTTTGAATGAAAGCAAGCCTTGTATCACGAACATCTTCTTGAAGAAATGATGATGGGATGGATGCGGAAGTATAATGATAATGGAAGAATGAAGGCTGGAATTTTGGTGAAGTGTTTAAGGGTGTTTAAGTGATGGAAATGGAAGGAAAATGATGAAAATGGATAGTATTCAAGGAATTCAAGAAGGAAACTATACAATAGTGATGTGAGCACATCATCAGAAGCACCACAAGAAGCACAGGACGCTGAGGTTATGCCTACAGGACCAATCACTCGTGCCAAAGCTAAGCAATTATAGGAAGCTTACACTCACAAATGCATCACAACTCCTAGATCAAAACCGATAACTCCCGGGCCCTAAACCGGGGCGTTACAACTCTCCCCCACTTAAGGAATTTTGTCCTCGAAATTACCTGACGGAAAGAGATACGGAAACAATTTCTCCATGTCTTCTTTCCTCTCAAGTAGCCTCTTCCACACCTCGGTGTCTCCATAAAACCTTGACTAACTCGATAGATCTCCCACGCAACACTTTCCTATTCGTTTCAAGAATTTCAACCGGCTCTTCATCATACGACAGGTCTGGGTTCAACTCAATCTCTTCCACTGACATTACATGAGACGGATCTGATCTATACTTTCGAAGCATAGAAACGTGGAACACATCGTAAATCTTCTCTAACTCTGTCGGTAGTCTCAATCTATAAGTAACGGGACCAATGGATCTCGGACTCAACTTACCTTTTCTACCAAACCTTATCACCTTCTTCCAAGGTGAGACTTTCAAAAACACTTTTTCATCCACGACATACTCTATCTCCTTCCTCTTCAAATCAGCATATGATTTCTGTCTGTCTAAAGTTGCCTTCAAGCGATCACATATTAGTTTTACCTTCTCGGTAGTGCCCTTAAGCAAGTCTGGCATTGGTACAAGCTTCTGTCCAGCCTCGGCCAAACAAATAGGTGTTCTACAGTTCCTACCATACCGAACTTCATATGGTGCCATCTAAATACTAGCCTGATAATTGTTGTTATATGCAAACTCCACTAACGGTAGGCGTTTCTCCCAAGAACCCTGAAAGTTGATGATGCAACACCTCAACATGTCCTCCAACACCTGAATAACTCTCTCTGACTGACCATCTGACTGTGGGTGATATGAAGTGCTGAAGTTCAACCAAGTACCCAAGGCACGATGCAAACACTCCAAAAATCTAGCTGTAAACCTCGGATATCGGTCTGATACAATCAATTTCGGTACCCCATGCAACCTCACTATCTCACTAATGTATAGATCGGCCAATTTATCTAAGGTGTAGGTAGTATGTACAAGTATGAAATGGGCACACTTAGTGAATCTATTGACTATCACCCACATTGAATTCTTCTTCGAAGGAGTCAACGGCAAACCCGACACAAAGTCTATGGTAATACGTTCTCACTTCCATTCTGGAATCTTCAACGGCTGTAACAAACCTGAAGGAAACTGATGCTCGACCTTAACTCACTGACATACCATACACTTACTCACAAACTCGGCCACAACCTTCTTCAACCCAATCCAGTAGTACTCTTCTTTTAACCTACGGTACATCTTCGTACTACCCGGATGCATAGCAAAAGGACTGTTATGAGCTTCATACAAGATAGTACGCCTTAATTTGGCGTCTTCTAGGACTACTATCCTATTCTTGAAACATAGGATCCCATTCTCGCCAAAGCAGAAATATGTAGGTCTACCCTTGGCTATATCTTGCACGTGAGGTGCCAAAGACTCGTCTTGCAACTGTTTCTCTCGAATCAACTGAACCAACGAGGGTTTAACCTGTAACTCGGCTATCAAACCGCCATCCTGTGACACACTCAATCTCGCAAACATAGCTCGCAATTCAACTTCCACTTTTCTACTCAAAGCATCAGCCACTACGTTTGCCTTACCCAAATGGTACTCTATTGTAAAGTCATAGTCCTTAAGAAGCTCTATCCACCTACATTGTCTAAGGTTCAGCTCTCTCTAAGTTATCAAGTACTTCAAACTCTTGTGGTCTGTATAAACTGTGCACTTCTCACCATAAAGATGGTGTCTCCAAATCTTCAAGGCAAACACTACTGCGGCTAACTCTATATCATGAGTGGGGTAGTTCTTCTCGTGAACCTTCAACTGTCTCGAAGCATAAGCTACAACCTTACCCTCTTGCATAAGCACACAACCTAAACCTACATACGATGCATCACTGTAAATTACAAACTCTTTCCCCAGTTCAGGCTGAATTAAAATAGGAGCTTCGGTCAAAGCTTTCTTCAACTTCTCAAACGCTTGTTGTCTTGCATATGACCACTCATACGGAACATTCTTCTGGAGCAATTTAGTCTAGGGTGCTGCAATCTTCGAAAATCCTTCAAAAAATCTTCGATAATACCCCGCCAAGCCTAGGAAACTACGGATTTCTGTCACTGACTTCGGTTGTTTCCAATTCACTATGGCTTCTATCTTCTTAGGGTCCACACTAATTCCATAGGCCGAGATCACATGACCTAGAAAGACTACCTCCTTAATCCAAAACTCACACTTACTCAACTTGGCATACAACAAATTTTCAAGAAAAGTCTAAAGCACTAGCCGCAAATGCTCATCATGTTCTTCCACGGTCCTAGAGTACACGAAGATGTCATCTATGAACACCACTACAAACCTAACCAAAAACTCATGGAACACTCGGTTCATCATATCCATAAATGCAGCTGGAGCATTAGTCAACCCGAAAGGCACTACCAAGAACTCATAGTGCCCATAACGTGTACGAAAAGCGGTCTTCGGTATGTCCATATCTTTCACCTTCAACTGATAGTAACCGGATCTCAAATCAATCTTCGAAAACACTGAAGCACTTCTCAACTAATCAAGCAAATCATCTATCCGCGACAAAGGATACTTGTTCTTCACTGTTACCTTGTTCAACTGCCTATAGTCTATACACATCCTCATACTGCCGTCCTTTTTCTTCACAAACAAAATTGGAGCACCCCATGGAGAAATACTAGACCTAATGAAACCTCTATCTGACAGTTCCTAAAGCTGTGTCTTCAACTCTTTCGGTGCCATTCTATACGGAGCAATAGACACAAGTGCAGAATCGAAATACGTCTCGATAGCAAACTCAACTTCCCTATCTGGAGGCAAACCCGACAACTCTTCTGGAAAAACACTCGGAAAAATCACAAAATGTTCTAATGTCTTGCGGTCTAACCCCACTCATATTCGGATTCATCACATAAGCCAAATACGCCTGACACCCCGAATCCATCAATCTCTGAGCTTCTAAAGCAGAAACAACATTAGACAAGAACTTAATGTTCTCGCCCACCACTACAACCTCAAAATCATCCGTAAGTCTCAAGGAGACTCTCTTGGTCTCAAAGTCTACCCTAGCTCTATGCTCTACGAGCCAATCCATGCCCAAAATCACATCAAAACCATAGAACGGCAATTCCATCATGTCAACTGGAAACACATGGCCCTGAATCATCAAATAACACCTCCTATACATCTTCCTAACTACTATGGCCTCACCGAAAGAACTAGTAACATTTACACCTACTTCTAACCACTCATATGGTAAACCTAGAGATCTTGCATGTTCACCCAAAATGTACTAATGCATCCAACCCGAATCTATCAAAGAAAGCAAAGTCAATGACTGTAACGAGAAATTACCTACGATGACATCCGTGTCATTCCCAGCCTCTCGCTGTGCATACACTCTAGCCGATCCTCCACCATCGGGCTGAATTGCCACCACATGAGCTAAGTTTCTCTGACCATCGTTTCTCGGCTAAAAATTTCCTCGACCATGCCCACGGCCTCTCTGATTCTCAAAACCCCTAGCTGGAGTCGGTCCACCCCTAGCCGGGTGTGGACAGTTACGCTTCAAATGATCTCGGGAACCACATTTCCAACATACCCCAAAGGTACCCATACACTCGCTCGGATGGCGTCTCTCGCATCTAGTGCACTCAGAAGTGTGAACAACAGCTCCTTGGCCCTGATGGCCCCGTTCATGGTTACCACCCCTTTGTCTCGAATTGGGCTGATACCTCCTATCTTTGTGCCTCTTGGCATGATCTCTGTCCCAATCTGCGTGTCTCTTTCCAGAATTAAACCCGTTAGCACGAGTACTCGAGCCCAAGTTCTGCTTAATATCCTTGGCCGTAGAGACCAAAACATTAAACTCGGTGTAATCTGAAGCAAGCATATAAGTCTTCACATCCCTAGCCAAACCATATCGGAAACGCTCACACCGTTCCCTCTCACTGGGGACCAACTCGGGAGCCTACTGGCTCAACCTCACAAACTGAACCTCATACTCTGACACTGTCTTACTGCCCTGAACCAAGGCCATAAATTATCTCTTCTTCTCATCCTGATATCGAACTCCAAGATATCTTAAAGGCAGTTCTGAAGAATTCCCAAGTGACCTTCGCTTTTGTCAAACTTGAAGTAACGATAGTCCACCAAGCATACGCATCTCCCTGAAGCAAGGAGACAACACAACCCAACTTAAGAGTGTCTGAGCACTCCATCTGGCCTAAGATGCATGTAGTACTCTTGGGCCAAGCTTCTGAACCCTCGGGAGTTAAACCACGGAACTCAACTCCACCCAAACTACGAAGTCTCTCAAGGGGTAAAACCAGTCCCCGCACCCTGAGGTGGTGCTGCAGCATGTATACCGGCCAAAGCTGTCTGAAAAGCCCCGACTATAGTCTAAATCAAATGAGTCATGTCCGCTCCTGCCGGACCCTAACCCACCTGAGCTCCATTACCCCCAACATTTGCACCGGCCTAAGGCACATTACCTCTTACATCCACCCCATTACCATCGGGAGCAGGAGGAACAAGAGGCACATCCCCGGGTGCCTGGTCACCCGCTCTAGGCTGTCCTCTCGATCTTAACATAACGAAAATAAAATCTAAACAATAAACACATCACACACAAGAAAACATGAGGTTAGCAAGGGCAAGGATCCAAGTTCTCAAGCTCTTTAAACCAAAACCATTTTCCAATAACAACACCTAGCAATGGGAACACTCGACTAAACTTCAACCAACAACAAGAACAATAAAACATGCTTTCATACACCGTGCAATGGAAAACAAACTAACGGATCTTGAAACGCCTCAATCGAACATCTGGAACTCAAGATATGTCTATTTTAGCAAAGACAACGCATTCAGAAATTCTTATACGGGATTAATACGAGATTTTTGGATAATTACGAATTTTCATGATTTTATTTGATTATTTGTAATTTAAATCAATACAGGATTCTGCAATATCTATTAGGATCAGATTTATTTAATTAGGATTTTATTTTTAATATTTATTTATTATTAGAAGTTACTTATGTAATTAGGAGATTAGATTTCAGCATTTATTTATTGTATTTAATTTCCTAAGTTTACTAGGATTAGAACTTCTCCAAGCTTATATAAGGAGGCTTCAACCACATTATAATTAAGATTTGAATGATTAAAAAAAGTTCTCTTCTGAGTTCAGACTTGCAAGAAGTATAACTTGTGTTCTTTATTTTAGAAGCGATTCTTCAAGTTCGTCAGAATTTGTTGTTGATCTTCACACTTCTGCTTGCCTAGGTAACTGGGTCTAGGAGGGTGGGTTAGAGCCGTTTGAGGTTTCTTGCTTAGATAATTGCGTTTAAGAGGGTGCCGAGGACAATTTATCCATTTATTTTCCATCTCCATCGTCATCGCCTATCTTCATTCATCTTTTCACCGATCCAACATTCGCGCCAACATCCTTATCCACTTCCGCAAGCTCAACGTTTGCGTATACGGGGCAGTGTCCGTATCATCCATCATATCAACCGGAAACATGTGGCCCTGAACCATCAAGGGACACCTCCTATACATTTTCCTAACTACCACTGTATCACCAAAAGAGCTAGTAACATTTACGCCTACTTCTAACCATTCACATGGTAACCCTAATGACCTTGCGTGCTCACCCAAAATATAAGAATGTGTAGACCCTGAATCTGTCAAAGAAATCAAACTCAAAGACTGTAACGAGAAATTACTTGCAATAACATCCGTGTCATTCCCAACCTCTCGCTGAGCATATACCCTAGCCGGTCATCCTCCCTCGGGCTGAACTGCTACTACATGAGCTAAGTTCCTCTAACCCTCGTTCCTCGACTGAAAGTTACAACGACCGCGCGCCCACGACCTCTCTGATGTTCAAAACCCCTAGGTGGAACCGGTCTACCCCTAGCCGGGTGTGGACAGTTGCGTCTCATGTGATCTCGGGAACCATAGTTCCAACACGAACCAAAGGTACCCGTACACTCGCCCTGGTGGCGTCTCCCGCATCTAGTGCACTCCAGAGTGTGTACAACAGCTCCTTGGCCCTGATGGCCCCATCCATAGTTACCACCCCTATGTCTCGAATCAGGCTGATACCTCCTATTCCTATGCCTCTTGGCATGATCTCTGTCCCAATTCGCGTGTCTCTTCCCGGAATCGGACCCACTAGCACAAGCACTGGAGCCTAAGTTATGCTCAATATCCTTGGCCCTAGAGACCAAAACGTTAAACTCAGTATAGTCAGAGGCTAGCATATAGGTCTTCACATCTCTAGTCAACCCATATCGGAAGCGCTCACAATGTTCCCTCTCACTAGGAACCAACTCAGGTGCATACTGGCTCAATCTCACAAACTGAACCTCGTACTCAGACACAGTCCTGTTACCCTGAACCAAGGCCATAAACTCCCTCTTCTTCTCATCCAAGTATCGAACTCTGAGATACTTCCTCTTGAAGGCATTTCTGAAGAACTCCCACGTGATATCCGCTTCGGCCATACTCGAAGTAACAGTGGTCCACCAAGTATATGCTTCCCCCTGAAGCAAGGAGAAAATGCAACCCAACTTACGGGCGTCTGAGCATTCCATCTGACCCAAGATGCGTGTGGTACTCTCAACCACGCCTTTGAGCCTTTAGGAGTCAACCCACGGAACTTAACTTCACCCAAACTACGGAGCCTCTCTAGGGGTAATCCTGTCCCCGCACCCTGAGGTGGTGGTGCTGCAGCTTGTACACCGGCCAAAGCTGTCTGAAAAGCTCCGGCTATGGTCTGAATCAAATGGGTGATGTCCGCGCCCGCTGGACCCTGACCCGCCTGAGCCCAACACCCCCAACATTAGCACCGGCCTAAGGCCCATTACCATCACCTTCGACTTGCGCACCAACCTGAGGCATGTTACTTTTGCCACCTACTCCATTACCACCGGGAGCAGGAGGAACATGAGGCTCACCCTTGGGTGCCTAATCACCCGCTCTAGGTCGCCCCCTCGGTCTCACCATATCAAGATAGAATCAAAAACAAAAAACACACAACACAAAAGAAAAAGGTTAGGTTAGCAAAAGGGCAATGACTTAGGTTCTCAAGCTCGTTAAACCAAAACCATTTTTTTACAACACCTAACAATGGGGACATTTGACTAACCCTTAACCAAATTCAAAAGGCCATTAAAACATGCTTTCAAACACCGTACTAGCAAGCAAACTTCAAGCATACATGGTAAAACACTCACTGAGACATAGCAACAACATAGCACATCAACTTACCTCACTTACCTACCCGAGGTCTCGAAAACCTCAGGCTCTGATACCACCAAATGTAACCCCCTCGTCCCGGTCTGGACGACTGACCGGTCCGAGTAGGTTACACGGGGAAAACCGAAGTGAAACTCGTTAAAGCTCCCCTTCGGTTAGCAACCCTAGAAAATTCCTTTTAAACATTATCTTGTCTAAAGGCATTCATACATCCTATGTGAGATACGACAGCAGAAAGACAACGAAGCAATGCAAAGCAATCAAAACAAGTAATTCAACAGCCCATTTTAGCCTTTTCAACAGGCCGTATCGATACGCTAGGAGACCGTATCGATACGCCTTGACTTGGTCAACAACCCAGAGTCAACCTAGGGAGACCGTATCGGTACACTGGATTGACCGTACCGATACGCCCTCAACGGTCAACTACTCACAGTCAACGATATAAGACCGTACCGATACACCCTAGACCCGTACCGATACGCCAAAATCTCATCAATATCTCAGATTTCTAGAGAGCTTTTGGCGTGTCGATACACCCCCGTGTATCGGTACGCTAGGCTTAATCTGAGCTCCAAAGTGTAGGACCGTATCGATAGAGCCCTTGGGCGTACCGATACGCCATGCACTGCAAGACTCAAATTAGCTGAAGGACAACCTAAGACTCAACTCTAGATGCATTTTACGACTCGTCTAGCAACACACCAACATTCATACATCATTTAGCATCCAAGACTAAGCATGCGAGGCTACTTAACCGAACAAACATGGCATTCCTCTCAAGATAGGCATTTAGGTAGGAAACATGCATAAAAACATACATGACTTCACCAATTCCCTCAAAGGCAGTAAACACACAAATAGGCATTTCATGGCAAGGTTTCACATGCTTTTAAAACAAACATAAGCATTCATGGATAAAGGTCATAAGCCTTTGAACACAAGTATAAAGGCAACAACATACATGGTTTACAAATCCATGACAAGGCCTTAACAACAAACCAACCTATATGAGTCTAACAATGCTCATACAACCCACATGGCATCAACAAACCAAACATGCTAGGACATCAAAAGCCAACAAAGGAGTTTGAACTCCAACTACATACAAGTCTAATACCCCCAATGTCTAGGCATTATTACAATTACTTAAATCATACTTGATCTACTCGAGAACTCCAAAAAGCTCCTTCATTGCCCACTTGCCTTCCGAACTCTAACGATCTACATGTTGAAAAAAGGAGAGCGTAAGCTTGATAGCTTAGTGAGGGAAGCTCTAAAAACATAATCAATCATGCAGTTTTCAAAACACATTTCGTAAGTGATAAATAAACCATTTGAATGCACGAAAGCAACACAACAACACAACTACATGATTTGCACATGCACAACCAAACACACGGTGGGACCACACATCACCGTTCGACTAGTAGTTTTCCGATGGGACCACACATCACCTTACTCTACTACTAGTCACTACCGGTGAGACCACTCATCACCGTAGTTACACAACCATCATGTGAGGCTCGACACCAACAATGACTACACAACAACAACGAATATAAAAGCAATCCATAAAGCATATGATACCACAACAATTACTCATACATCATCACTTAATCATCAAGGTAGGATTAGTAAACTTACACTTGGGTTTAGGTTATCCCTCAAGGCTCCACCCAAACCCCCAAGAAACCCTCTTTGTAATCAAAACAAGTTAAAGACATTTTCACTTACTGATGCAACCCAAACGGAAACCGAACACCGATCTCAAGTCTCCGAATTCCCCGGAATCGTGCCCGAAGCCTCTCCGATGGTTTCCATTGATTCTAGCCAATCAAAAACAACAATTTACTAAATCATTCAGCCCCAAAACCATTGTTATGATCAAGATACAATTCCAAGACCCATTTACCGCATTTCCAACCCATGAACTAAACAAAACTTCTTCATTTTCGTACTCCCTAATAACCCAGTAGAAAACTACCAAATCCAATGCCCAAAACACCTTCAAAACACCCTTCTAGCATCACTATAGCACCAGCCCAACTCCCTTTCACAAAACCACACCAAAAACACAAATTTTGACACTTTTAAAATACCCCCAAAATCCAATTTCGGGATTCTTAATAAAAGCCAACCAAATTGAGATATAATGTATCTTAGGGTTAGGTTAACTCATAGCTTAACTCTACATATCAAAAAGAAAACGAAAATCCATTAATGTTTCATACTTTCACTTCAAAACTTGAAAACCTCAAAAACTTTGAAAGGGGATTTCTATGAAAACTTAAGCTATGGAAATGTTGGAAATAATGAGGAGAATTCAAAAATGTGCTTACCTTGAAGAGAGCCCTTGAATTAATGAAGAAATTTGATGAAATAGTGTTTAGGGGTTAAGGGGAGGGTTTAAAGTGAAATTGTGAGGAAGAAGAATATGGATAGCATTTTAAAAAATCCCCTTTTCTCTCATCTTATTTCCTTTTATTTTAAAATTACTAGTTTGCCCTTAATGAATCCAAACCCTTTTAATTGAAACCAAAGCTTAATTAAATTTTAAAACGAACCCACGACTCGAACCCGATTTACCCGAGTAACATCCGATCCCTAAACCCGAGGCATTACAGGTTTCGGACGAGCGGGTCGAAATGGACCTTTCAATGGACCCGTTGGAATTTTAACTAAGTAAAAAGTACAGAAATTAAAGTTTTGTAATATAATTGTATTGAAAAGCTCCTAATCAATTATTTGAACTCCTAATATTTGAATAAAACTTTTTTGTGGTTCATTTTGTAGAGGTTTTGGACGAGCAGGTCTAAATGGGACTTTCAATGGGCCCGTTGGAATTTTAACTAAGTAAAAAGTATAAAATTGGGGTTTTTCAATATAATTGTTTTTAAAAGCTCCTAATCAATTATTTGAACTCCTAAATTTTGAATAAAACTTTTTTGCGATCCTTTTTGTCGAGGTTTCAGACGAGCAAGTATAAATGGGCCTTTCAATGGACCCGTTGGAAATTTAACTGAGTAAAAAGTACAGAAATTGAGGTTTTGCAATATAATTGGGTTGAAAATCTCCTAATCAATTACATGATCTTCTAAAATTTCATTAAAACTTGTTTTGCGGCTCTTTTTGTATAGGTTTCGGACGAGCATGTCCAAATGGGCCTTTCAATGGATCCGTTGGAATTTTAATTGAGTAAAAAGTACATAAATTGAGGTTTTGCGATATTATTGTGTTCAAAAGCTCCTAATCAATTATTTGAACTCATAAAATTTAATTAAAACTTGTTTTGCGGTACTTTTTGTAGAAGTTTCAGACGAGCAGGTCTAAATGGGCCTTTCAAAGGACCCGTTGGAATTTTAACTGAGTAAGAAGTACAGAAATTGAGGTTTTGCAATATAATTGTGTTGAAAAGCTCCTAATCAATTATTTGAACTCCTAAAATTTGATTAAAACTTGTTTTGCGGTCCTTTTTGTCGAGGTTTCGAACGAGCAAGTTTAAATGGGCCTTTCAATGGACCCGTTGGAATTTTAACTACGTAAAAAGAACAGAAATTGAGGTTTTGCAATATAAGTGTGTTGAAAATCTCCTAGTCATTTACATGAACTCCTAAAATTTGATTTAACCTGTTTTGCGGTCCTTTTTGTATAGGTTTCGGATGAGCAGGTATAAATGAGCCTTTCAATGGACCCGTTGGAATTTTAACTGAGTAAAAAGTACAGAAATTGAGGTTTTGCAATATTATTGTGTTGAAAAGCTACTAATCAATTATTTGAACTCCTAAAATTTGATTAAAACATGTTTTGCGGTCCTTTTTGTCAAGGTTTCGGACGAGCAAGTCAAAAAGGGCCTTTCAATGGACGCGTTTGAATTTTAACTGAGTAAAAAGTACAGAAATTGAGGTTTTTCAATATAATTGTGTTGAAAAGCTCCTAATCAATTATTTGAACTCCTAAAATTTGATTAAAACTTGTTTTGCGGTCCTTTTTTCGAGGTTTCGGACTACCAGGTCTAAATGGGCCTTTCAAAGGACCCGTTGGAATTTTAACTGAGTAAAAAGTACAGAAATTGAGGTTTTTCAATATAATTGTGTTGAAAAGTTTCTAATCAATTATTTGAACTCCTAAAATTTGATTAAAACTTGTTTTGCGATCCTTATTGTCGAGGTTTCGAACGAGCAAGTTTAAATGGGCCTTTCAATGGACCCGTTGGAATTTTAACTACGTAAAAAGTACAGAAATTGAGGTTTTGCAATATAAGTGTGTTGAAAATCTCCTAGTCAATTACATGAACTCCTAAAATTTGATTAAACTTGTTTTGCGATCCTTTTTGTAGAGGTTTCGGACGAGAAGGTATAAATGGGTCTTTCAATGGACCTGTTGGAATTTTAACTACGTAAAAAGTACATAAATTGAGGTTTTGCAATATAAGTATGTTGAAAATCTCCTAGTCAATTACATGAACTCCTAAAATTTGATTAAACATGTTTTGCGGTCCTTTTTGTAGAGGTTTCGGACGAGCATGTATAAATGGGCCTTTCAAGGGACCCGTTGGAATTTTAACTCAGTAAAAAGTACATAAATTAAGGTTTTGCAATATAATTGTTTTGAAAATCTCCTAATTAATTACATGATCTCCTAAAATTTAATTAAAACTTGTTTTGCAGCACTTTTTGTAGAGGTTTCGAACGAGCATGTCTAAAGGGGCCTTTCAATGGACCCGTTGGAATTTTAACTGAGTAAAAAGTATAAAAATTGAGATTTTGCAATATAATTGTGATGAAAAGCTATTAATTAATTATTTGAACTGATACATGCATGGGAGGGCTAAAGCAATGCATATTGGACAAGAAGTTGAATCTGTTTGTGAAGTCTAGAAAGTCAGCCAACTTGAGATGACATTTCGGATGGGATCCTGGAATTTATGGGCAGAGTTGTCTTCTATCAAATTGACCGGCATTCAGTTACCTTTCCAACGCATCTTGAAACGCATCAATCGGACATCGGGAACTCAAGATACGTTCATTTTACTGAAGACTGCGCATGCAGAAAACTGGATACGGGATTATTACGGGAATTTGTAAAATTCAGCCCAAAAGCTATTATATAAGGCTTTTGGACGAATTAGACTTAGCCCAACTTAATTATTAACATTTAAATTATATTTTTAGGGTTTTATATACTTTAGGAACCAACCACCCTTCTCCCAAGCAACTCTTATCAACTTATAACTTCCACTTATCAGCTTATCACTTGCAGCCCAAGCACAAGAAGTTTAAAGACAGTTTTTCTTTTATTTTTTAATTAAATTAGGGTTTCCTTGTTTTAGTAGAAGTTAGATTACTTTGGCATTTTCTTGGATTAATAAAATATTTTGTGGGTTTATTTTTGCAAGTGCTGATTACTTGTGCCTTCGAAGTCTTCTTCAACATAAGTCCGACGAGTTCTTGTGAGGGAGATCATCTTCACACTCCTGCTTGCCTAGGTAATCGCGTCTAGGAGGGTGGGTTAGAGCCGCTTGAGGTTGCTTGCTTAGATAATTGCGTCTAAGAGGGTGCCGAGGACAAAACAACAACAACAAATCGCAAGCCATCTTCATCTTCAATCTTCACGCCATCTCCCATAATTCCATAAACAAAGCTGGAAATTTCAGATTTGTATTACCTATTCTTCTCTTCATCTTTTTTAATCTTTTTCGTTATATTCTTATTATTCATCTTCTAATCTTTCTTATTGTCTTATTTTCTTTAAATTTCCAGCATTGAATCTGAAATTTTCAAGAAAATCCCTTCTCTTTTCTATTGAATTTCCAGATCCGCCCATAGCTTTCTTGATTGAGTCTAGAGCTCTTAGTTCTTGCAACAACTTGATTAAAGGCTTCCAAATCCACAATTGCGCTACTCTATCATTTGGTATCAGAGCAATTTATCAATTTATCTTCCATCTTCATCGCCATCACCTATCTTCAGCCATTTTTTCACCAATCAAACATTTGTGCCAACATCCTTATCTGCTTCCGCAAGTTTAACGTTCGCATATACGGGTCATGTCCGTATTATTTGGTATCAGATTTAGATCGTTCTTGAGGATGTCATTGAGCAACTTATTGAATTTTACTCTTTTGGGGACTCGATGTCATTATTGTTGTCGACTAGATCATTCCGGGTATGATTGTCCAGATAAGTCTTATTTTCAAGAAAACATTTTGAGAGATATGTTGTCTGAAATCATGCCTTCTAATAATATTGAAATCTGTGATTCAGAATATGATAAAGAAATTTGTTCTCCTAAAGAACATGAAGAAGGCGATACCATCGAGAGTTTAACCTTGCCTATTGATGAGGAAGAAATTGTAAGTAGTGTGTTTGTTTCCAGTGACAAACCTACTATTCTGATTCAAGATGATCATCAAACAACAAACACCAACGAAGGTACGCTACAATCAAAAGGTATCATTGATTGTTTTCAAAATTCTATTTATGCTTATTCCTCCTCTAGCATTAATAACAATTTTGAAGATGAGAACGAGTCACTTTACAATCGAAAGTACAATAGTGATGATCTCAATGAGAAGGAACTTGTAAATTACATTGCAAAAAGAGATTATGCACAAGGATCTTTCATGACATCTTCTCTTTACTGGTACTTTGATGAAATTCCTCCATTTACCGGTTTAGATTCAAGGGCGAATCATTTTGAGGAGTGGGAGAATGATACATGCATGAGAGGGGTGAAATTAATCATCTTGGAAAAGAAGTTAAAACTATTTTGCAAGTCAGAAACGTTAGTAAACTTGCGACCTCTTTTTGGATAGGATCCTGGCATTTCTGGGCAGAGTTGTCTTCTAACAAATTGACCGGAATTCAGTTGCCTTTCCAATGCATCTTGAAACGCATCAATCGAACATCGGGAACTCAAGATACGTTCATTTTACTGAAGACTGCGCATGCAGAAAACTGGATACGGGATTATTACGGGAATTTGTAAAATTCAGCCCAAAAGCTATTATATAAGGCTTTTGGACGAATTAGACTTAGCCCAACTTAATTATTAACATTTAAATTATGTTTTTAGGGTTTTATATACTTTAGGAACCAGCCACCCTTCTCCCAAGCAACTCTTATCAACTTATCACCTGCACTTATCAGCTTATCACTTGCAGCCCAAGCACAAGAAGTTTAAAGGCTGTTTTTCTTTTATTTTTTAATTAAATTAGGGTTTCCTTGTTTTAGTAGAAGTTAAATTACTTTGGCTATCCTTCACCTATAAAAGGATGAAGCCTCCACCATTGTAATGCAGATTATTGAGATTTTCTTGGATTAATAAAATATTTAGTGAGTTTATTTTTGCAAGTGCTGATTACTCGTGCCTTCGAAGTCTTCTTCAACATAAGTTCGACGAGTTCTTGTGAGGGAGATCATCTTCACACTCCTGCTTGCCTAGGTAATCGCGTCTAGGAGGGTGGGTTAGAGCCGCTTGAGGTTGCTTGCTTAGATAATTGCGTCTATGAGGGTGCCGAGGACAAAACAACAACAACAAATCGCAAGCCATCTTCATCTTCAATCTTCACGCCATCTCCCATAATTCCATAAACAAAGCAGGAAATTTCAGATTTGTATTACATATTCTTCTCTTCATCTTTTTTAATCTTTTTCGTTATATTCTTTGTAACCCCCTTAACCCGGCCTAGACGGTTGACCCGAATTAAGAAGTTTACACGGGGAAAACCAAAGTCAACCCAAAAGTCAACCTTGATTAACGACCTTTTTTTTCTTTTTAATCATATCTAAATGCACATTAACCCTAGATATGTTCATACAATCAGCATACTCAAAGATCATCGCAATCAGAAAACATTTAGGCACTCGATTGCACAAAACATGAATTTAGGGACCAAAACGTAAATTCTAGAAATTACAAGGACTTAACCAACTTTTGAGTTACCAATATGAAATTAGTCATGTTTCATGCTTCTCTGTCAAATTTCAACCCCAACGGACTTCTCAAACTCATTCAATTGCATAAGCAAAGTTCAGGACCAAAACACAAGGTTTTCAAAACATTTAACCAACAATTTCAGTGCCCAACGGTCGGGTGTTCCGGAACAGGGATGATCCGTTCCGAAACGCGGGACCGTTCCGAAACCAGTTCCGGAATAGGGCCTGGCAGTAGCAAAACCGTTCCGGAACGGTTCCACCCGTTTCGGAACGCCTAGGCCATTTCAGGCCCTCTGTTCCGAAACGGTAGCAACTGTTCCAAAACAGGCTGCCCATATTGCAGAAATTTTGCTGGTTTATTACATAATTGATCCAACAAACATGCTCCAAAGGCAATCAAATCATACCGGCAAGTCATTCAACACTCAAGGAATATAATTGCATCAAAATCTAGATACAAGACCACCCCTAGGTGCACCAACTCATTCAACACATCCAACACTCAATCATGCTTTTAAAACAAGAAGCATAGCATAACGACTTAAGAATAAGAAGATTCAAACGTTGCAAGCGTTAAACCACATAGTTCTAAAACATAAACCAAACTTGTCCAACATATACAAACTCATTAAACATCAAC
This sequence comes from Hibiscus tridactylites, assembly GCA_958450335.1. Classification (NCBI taxonomy): domain Eukaryota; kingdom Viridiplantae; phylum Streptophyta; class Magnoliopsida; order Malvales; family Malvaceae; genus Hibiscus; species Hibiscus tridactylites. The sequence goes on from CAUDLX010000065.1 coordinate 34,184, forward strand.
ATAAGAGATTCTCCCCCCATTGCCTTTATTATCTATAGCTATTAACCGAGACATACATCTCAAGTGGAGCTCTCCTTGAATCCCTTGCTTCTCGCTGTTCCAACTTCAAATATCTGCATTGATGGACAAAAAGGAGCGTAAGCACATAATGCTTAGTGAGGAATGCTCAAAACCAAAACACCATCAATGCAGCGAGTCATAAAACCTCTTTAAAAAGCAACATAATTCGATAAACCAAAGCAATGTTTGAAAACCCTTTTTAACAACATGCTTTAAATCATGCATTGCTCAAACATGAAAACCAACCCTTAACTTAGAAAAGCTAAGTAATTCACTTCAAAGCACAACCTTGCAAAACCATCAATGTAACCATTCCATGCATGAACATCATATGCAAAGTTAAATACAAGATCCTTGGAAAACACTTCCACTTCACATCATATTTTTCTCATACATTGAAAATCATTTCAAAGCAAGAAACCCTTAAAAACCACTTACTCATTCAATCTAACACGTGCATTAAACAAATGCAACATATGAACCACAAAATCAATATTTGCATCACATGCCTTTAAAAACAAGTCTTCGCAAGACTTCAATGCACTAAAGAGATTTCATGCACACATGCACCATTCTCAATAGATAATAAACACTTGCTCAAGCTAACAAGTAATACATGCATTCATAGAACATTACACACTTCTCATGCAACCATGCATCATTTCAGGCATCTCATGCTTCATCATATTCAAGAACTTTATATTGGCTTCCAAGTGATAATTCACAAACCATCATAACGCAAGACACAATCGGATACGCGGATTACAAGCGTTGTCCCCACGCTTCATACACACTACCAATCTCAAGGTCCCCAAATGGAATTTTAACCACCATTATGACCTTACCATACACAAGGTCCTCATATGGACTTTTAACCACCATATGACCTTAACATTCACAAGGTCCTCAAATGGAATTTTAACCACCATTACGACCTTACCATCACCCATTGGTAGTTGTATAACATCACTAACGAGATCACGGGACATACAACACAAGATCCACACATGGACTTTACACCACCATTGTGATCTTAACAAACACAAGGTCCTCAAATGGAATTTTAACCACCATTATGACCTTAACATACACAAGGTCCTCAAATGGAATTTTAACCACCATTATGACCTTAACACAAGACCCACCCATGGAATTTTAACCACCATGGTGTTCTTAACCATCTCGTTAGTGTACTTGGATGGAGTTACCGGTACAATCACAACCACTCCACATCCAAGGCGACTTTATTCACGATGCACCCAATCCTATAGCCGGCTAACTACATCCGATTCAAGTAACCAAGAACCACTTACATCACTTGCCAATATAACCATTTTACCACATTAATCCATTGTTTTACAAGCATAACCAAAAATGCCAAAACCACCAATTACCATCATCAATCCACTGTTTTGAAGCACTACACAAAGCCATTAAACAACATGCAACACTATGCAACAATTCCACAATTCCAATGTACAAAACCAAGGATCTCTTACCTTGAGCATCCTTCACACATGGCTTTCAAAACCAACATTAAACCATGTTAGAATGTGCTTTCAAAACAGAATTTAAAACATGCAAATCACACGCATTGCATCCAACAATCACAAGTGCTTTAAAAACCAATTCATAACACAAACCAAGAGAGAAATTCCATTTACTTACTCTTGAGCTTAGCTAAGTTCTTTAGACTTAAACTAAACTCCCAAAACCTTCAAACCTTGGTTTTAAAGCCGAAAACCCAACTTCACTCACCGATACACAAAACAAGGCTAGCCAACAAGCCTTCCAAGCATCCGAAACCTTCAACGCCACCTCTATTGCTCACGGATCATTCTCCCCTATTTCAAGCACATAACAACAGAGGATTAATGCATCATAATGCATTAAAAACACCAGCAACACTCCTAAACTCGCTGCTCTTTGCAAATCCAACATTTCGGCTACCAAACACAACCGAAATCACCTCCAAACACTTCCAAGACTTGACCCAGCCAAGATCCATCACTTCTAACCATTTTTAAACATCAATTAACATCCAAAACGATCCCAACCACATCCTTATACCTCCAGCATTAAAAAAACACCAAGATCACCCCAAAAACCACCATTTTCACAAGTAAAAACTTAGGAAAATCAACCTATCCGGGATTGCATTGATTAAACCTCAATATCTCATCAATTATACATTCATTTTACATCAAATTGATATCTCAAAACAATGCCCAATCAGATCATACGAAATTCATCAAAATTAACCAAATCATGCATTTTAAAGCCAAGATCAAGAACACAATTGTAAAACCTTTAATAAAACACAAATCAAGGATTGAGAACTTGGGAATTTCAGTAAAGAACTGAGAATTTAGAGGAGAAGGACGTTCATACCTCTAAACTTGAGTTTTTCCCTTTTTGGAACCAAGATTCTTGAAAATCCAATAAGCAAATGCCAAGGTTTTGTTGTAGAATTGATTAGAGATCAAATGAGGATTGAAATCTCATCTTTAGTTATCAAAATCAGAGGAAATTTTGCTGGAGAAATGTGTTTGGGTTGAGAGAAAAGTTGAGAGAAAAAAAAATGGAAATTTAGAGAAAAGTTAGTTAAAATGCTAAAATATCTTTTCCCTCCTTTTTACACTTAATTAAAACCATTAATTAAATTGATTAATATTCAGAAAAATCTGGAGAAACTCTTTTGGGTAAATAGCTCCTTAAAGATTCAAAGTTGCAATCCTTTTTAAAACAGTCACTCAGTTTTCAAAATTTACATTTTGGTCACTAACCCAAAATGTCACTCTTCCAAACCTCATTTTGTAAAATTGATTTCACCTTTCTCTTATATAAAATAAAAGAGGATTTTAAGACATTTTTCCATATTTTTAATGCAACCCGAACTAGGCTTTCCTAAAATCACCTTTTATATACGAACCGCACTCTGACCGGCCCGGTCCAAACCCAAAACTTCTAAGCCCAAAATTAGGGTGTTACATTCTTATTATTCATCTTCTAATCTTTCTTATTGTCTTATTTTCTTTAAATTTCCAGCATTGAATCTGAAATTTTCAAGAAAATCCCTTCTCTTTTCTATTGAATTTTCAGATCCGCCCATAGCTTTCTTGATTGAGTCTAGAGCTCTTAGTTCTTGCAACAACTTGATTAAAGGCTTCCAAATCCATAATTGCGCTACTCTATCATTTGGTATCAGAGCAATTTATCAATTTATCTTCCATCTCCATCGCCATCACCTATCTTCAGCCATTTTTTCACCAATCAAACATTTGTGCCAACATCCTTATCTGCTTCCGCAAGTTTAACGTTCGCATATACGGGTCGTGTCCGTATTATTTGGTATCAGATTCAGATCGTTCTTGAGGATGTCATTGAGCAACTTATTGAATTTTACTCTTTTGGGGACTCGATGTCATTATTGTTGTCGACTAGATCATTCCGGGTATGATTGTCCAGATAAGTCTTATTTTTAAGAAAAAAATTTTGAGAGATATGTTGTCTGAAATCATGCCTTCTAATGATATTGAAATCTGTGATTCGGAACATGATAAAGAAATTTGTTCTCCTAAAGAACATGAAGAAGGCGATACCATCGAGAGTTTAACATTGCCTATTGATGAGGAAGAAATTGTAAGTAGTGTGTTTGTTTCCAGTGACAAACCTACTATTCTGATTCAAGATGATCATCAAACAACAAACACCAACGAAGGTACGCTACAATCAAAAGGTATCATTGATTGTTTTCAAAATTCTATTTATGCTTATTCCTCCTCTAGCATTAATAACAATTTTGAAGATGAGAACGAGTCACTTTACAATCGAAAGTACAATAGTGATGATCTCAATGAGAAGGAACTTGTAAATTACATTGCAAAAAGAGATTATGCACAAGGATCTTTCATGACATCTTCTCTTTACTGGTACTTTGATGAAATTCCTCCATTTACCAGTTTAGATTCGAGGGCGAATCATTTTGAGGAGTGGGATAATGATACATGCATGAGAGGGGTGAAATTAATCATCTTGGAAAGGAAGTTAAAACTATTTTGCAAGTCAGAAACGTCAGTAAACTTGCGACCTCTTTTTGGATGGGATCCTGGCATTTCTGGGCAGAGTTGTCTTCTAACAAATTGACTGGAATTCAGTTACCTTTCCAACGCATCTTGAAACGCATCAATCGGAGATCGGGAACTCAATATACGTTCATTTTACTGAAGACTGCGCATGCAGAAAACTGGATACGGGATTATTACGGGAATTTGTAAAATTCAGCCCAAAAGCTATTATTTGGACGAATTAGACTTAGCCCAACTTAATTATTAACATTTAAATTATGTTTTTAGGGTTTTATATACTTTAGGAACCAGCCACCCTTCTCCCAAGCAACTCTTATCAACTTATCACCTGCACTTATCAGCTTATCACTTGCGGCCCAAGCACAAGAAGTTTAAAGGCTGTTTTTCTTTTATTTTTTAATTAAATTAGGGTTTCCTTGTTTTAGTAGAAGTTAAATTACTTTGGCTATCCTTCACCTATAAAAGGATGAAGCCTCCACCATTGTTTATGGAGTGTTTAGTGAGATTCCTAGTTTTCTTTCTTTTATTTTCACCTTTGTAAATTTGAGTGTTTTAGGATGTTTCGCAGAGACAAGCCTCGTGCAAAACAGCATGATACTTTGGGTCCTGCTTATCGAGGAAAGCCTTCCTTGACCAAACCGAAGCATTCGTTCAATTTTTGTGAAGAAAGGCGAACTGGACCAAGGCGAACCTGATGGTTATTGTGATTGGGAAAATAGGGTTGATTTCCTGTTTGGTTGTTACGGATATCTCGAGGAAGATCAAGCTTCATTAGTGGCCCTAAAGTTCGAGGAATATGCATTACTATGGTGGCGTTTATTACAACGAGATAGGCGTCTCAATGGTGAAGCCAAAATAAGAACATGGGCTGAACTTAAAAAGGTCATGAGAGAGCGATTCGTTCCCAAACATTACCAACAACAAGAATCCAAGACTTGTCATAAGAAATACTCCTCTTTTGATAAAGGTACATCTCAACCTTCATCTTTTCACAGCCCTACTAATGCACTATTCGACTCTAGTAGTACGACGCCGAAGGAAGAAGAATCATCGCTAGTACAACAGGATAATGAACAACCATCGGTGAGTCATGTCGAAGAAGACCAAGGAAAGCAAGATGTCGAAGAAATTTGTTATCCTCGAGAACATGAGGAAGATGTCACTATTGAGAGTTTAACCATACCCAATAATGAGCAAATACTTTCAGAAGATGACGTTTCGGAAGAAGAAGGATTTGAACCCATAAATCAAGACAATCTTTCATGCTTAGTAATGAGTTCTCTTGATTCATCAACAACCTCCCAAGAAAGTAAGCGTGATTCTAACCCTTTATTTAATTCTCGTCCTATCATTCTGTTAGAAACACTTCATCCTCTACAGAAATTGTACTTCGATGATATTTTTTGTGAGAGGAATTGGGTATGTGAGTTATCTTATTTGAAAAAGACCAAGAGTCAAGAGGCCGAGAGCAATAAAAGTCAAATTAATGGCCCAATTTTGGCGAGTGAAAAGAAACATGAGGTAAAAGTCGAACAATGTCCAAATGAAAAAGGCGAGAAAAAAATAATGAGAGAATTTTTTCTACCTAACCATAACATCATTGTTTGGAGTGGCTTTGAGTTCTTTTTTTAGGATTTTGTTGAACCATTAAGAGGAGCTCAATTGGATCATTCCACCCATGACAAAGATTCCGTTTCAATTGCCATTGTTAAAGGTCCTTCTTTTACTGTTTTTGATTCGAGGACGAATCCTTTTGAGGAGAGGGGGAATGATACATGCATGGGAGGGCTAAAGCAATGCATATTGGACAAGAAGTTGAATCTGTTTGTGAAGTCTAGAAAGTCAGCCAACTTGAGACGACATTTCAGATGGGATCCTGGCATTTCTGGGCAGAGTTGTCTTCTAACACATTGACCGGCATTCAGTTACCTTTCCAACGCATCTTGAAACGCATCAATCGGACATCGGGAACTCAAGATACGTTCATTTTACTGAAGACTGCGCATGCAGAAAACTAGATACGAGATTATTACGGGAATTTGTAAAATTCAGCCCAAAAGCTATTATATAAGGCTTTTGGACGAATTAGACTTAGCCCAACTTAATTATTAACATTTAAATTATGTTTTTAGGGTTTTATATACTTTAGGAACCAGCCACCCTTCTCCCAAGCAACTCTTATCAACTTATCACCTGCACTTATCAGCTTATCACTTGCAGCCCAAGCACAAGAAGTTTAAAGGTTGTTTTTCTTTTATTTTTTTAAATAAATTAGGGTTTCCTTGTTTTAATAGAAGTTAGATTACTTTGGCTATCCTTCACCTATAAAAGGATGAAGCCTCCACCATTGTAATGCAGATTATTGAGATTTTCTTGGATTAATAAAATATTTAGTGAGTTTATTTTTGCAAGTGCTGATTACTTTGGCTATCCTTTCAATGGACCTGTTGGAATTTCAGTTGAGAAAAAAGTACAAAAATTGAGGTTTTGCAATATATTTGTGTTAAAAAGCTACTGATCAATTACATTATCTCCTAAGATTTGATTAAAACTTGTTTTGCGGCCCTTTTTGTCGAGGTTTCGGAAGACCAGGTCTAAATGGGCCTTTCAATGGACTAGTTGGAATTTTAACTGAGTAAAAAGTACATAAATTGAGGTTTTGCAATATAATTGTGTTGAAAAGCTCCTTATCAATTATTTGAGCTCCTAAAATTTGATTAAAACTTGTTTTGCGGTCCTTTATATAGAGGTTTCGGACGAGCAGGTCTAAATGGGCCTTTCAATGGACCCGTTGGAATTTTAACTGAGTAAAAAGTACATAAATTGAGGTTTTGCAATATAATTGTGTTGAAAACCTACTAATAAATTATTTGAACTCCTAAAATTTGATTAAAACTTGTTTTGCGGTCCTTTTTGTCGAGGTTTCGGACGAGCGGGTCGAAATGGGGCTTTCAATGGACCCGTTCGTATTTCAACTAAGTAAAAAGTACAGAAATTGAGGCTTTGCAATATAATTGTGTTGAAAAGCTACTAATCAATTATTTGAACTCTTAAAATTTGATTAAAACTTCTTTTGTAGAGGTTTCGAACGAGCGGGTCGGAATGGGCCTTTCAATGGATCCGTTGGAAATTTAACTGAGTAAAAAGTACAGAAATTGAGGTTTTGCAATTTAATTGTGATGAAAAGTCCTAATCAATTACATGATCTCCTAAAATTTCATTAAAACATGTTTTGCTTTCCTTTTTGTCGAGGTTTCGGACGAGCGGGTCGAAATGGGCCTTTCAATGGACCCGTTGGAATTTTAACTTAGTAAAAAGTATAGAAATTGAGGTTCTGCAATATAAAAGTGTTGAAAAGCTCCTAGTCAATTGAATGAACTCCTAAAATTTGATTAAAACTTGTTTTGTTGTCCTTTTTGTCGAGGTTTCGGATGAGCAGGTCTAAATGGGTCTTTCAAGGACGCGTTGGAATTTTAGTTGAGTAAAAAGTACATAAATTAAGGTTTTGAAATATAGTTGTGTTGAAAAGCTACTAATCAATTATTTGAACTCCTAAATTTTGATTAAAACTTGTTTTGAGACCCTTTTTGTCGAGGTTTCGGACGAGCAGGTCTAAATGGGCCTTTCAATGGACCCGATGGAATTTCAACTGAGTAAAAAGTACAGAAATTGAGGTTTTTCAATATAATTGTGTTTAAAAGCTACTAATCAATTACATGATCTCCTAAAATTTGATTAAAACTTGTTTTGCGACCCTTTTTGTAGAGGTTTCGGACGAGCAGGTCTAAATGGGCCTTTCAAAGGACCCGTTGGAATTTTAACTGAGTAAAAAGTACATAAATTGAGGTTTTGCAATATAATTGTGTTGAAAATCTCCTAATTAATTATTTGAAATCCTAAAATTTGATTAAATCTTGTTTTGCGGTCCTTTTGGTAGAGGTTTCGGACGAGCAGGTCTAAATGGGCCTTTCAATGGACTCGTTGGAATTTTAACTGAGTAAAAAGTACAGAAATTGAGGTTTTGCAATATAATTGTGTTGAAAAGCTCCTAATCAATTATTTGAACTCCTAAAATTTGATTAAAACTTTTTTGCGGTCCTTTTTGTAGAGGTTTCGGACGTGCAGGTCTAAATGGGCCTTTCAATGGACCCGTTGGAATTTTAACCGAGTTAAAAGTACATAAATTGAGGTTTTGCAAGATAATTGTGTTGAAAATCTCCTAATCAATTATATGATCTCCTAAATTTTCATCAAAACATGTTTTGCAGTCCTTTTTGTATAGGTTTCGGACGAGCATGTCTAAAATGGCCTTTCACTGGACCCGTTGGAATTTTTACTGAGTAAAAAGTACAGAAATTGAGGTTTTTCAATATAATTGTGTTGGAAATCTCCTAATCAATTACATGATCTCCTAAAATTCATTAAAATTTTTTTTGCGACCCTTTTTGTATAGGCATCGGACGAGTATGTCTAAATGGGCCTTTCAATGGACCCGTTGGAATTTTAATTGAGTAAAAAGTACAGAAATTTAGGTTTTGCAATAATATTGTGTTGAAAAGCTACTAATCAATTATTTGAACTCCTAAATTTTGATTAAAACTTGTTTTGCGGTCCTTTTTGTCGAGGTTTCGGACGAGCAAGTCTAAATGGGCCTTTCAATGGACGCGTTGGAATTTTAACCGAGTAAAAAGTACACAAATTAAGGTTTTGCAATATAATTGTGTTGAAAAGCTCCTAATCAATTATTTGAACTCCTAAAATTTGATTAAAACTTGTTTCGCGGTCCTTTTTGTCGAGGTTTCGGACGAGCAGGTCTAAATGGGCCTTTCAATGGACGCGTTAGAATTTTTTTTTGAAGAAAGCGGGCCTCATTAAAAACCCCTACTAAAATCCCCAGGCACAAGGCTTGGAGAAACCTAAAAGGGGAAAAGAGTACCCGGAATATATTATTAAGACGAGGTTAAACCTCGCAAAGTACAACGTTTTTGATATAATCAGGATACATAGATCCAAAAGACATAGAAGACATGGATCTAAGGGCATGGGTAGCCAACGTATGAGCTACAAAATTAGCCTCACGGCAAACATACTGTACATGAGCTACAGAAAAATCCTCCAAAGCAGCATGAGCCTGCATAATCATCGGACCCATAGGAGAAAGATCTGGCCCAAGAGAGTTGATCCTGTTAGCTAGAGATGCACAGTCTGTCTCAAAAATCAGATGGCTCCATCCCTGGGATAGGGCAAAAGTAATACCGGCAAGAAGACCTCTCCCTTCAGATGAAATAGCATCAGAACAACTGCCTAGCGAAAAAGCCAGGCCACCAACAACTGTCCCTGTGTCATCACGAGTGACAACTCCAACCGCCGCTGCACGAGTGGAAGGATCAAAAGCCCCATCCACATTAATTTTAATAAATCCACGAGGGGGATGCCTCCAACGAGAAGGAGGACTCGATGACAAGGGGATGGAAGATGTAGAAGAGGGTAGAGAATTAAAGTAGTCACGATAAAGACTAATAGAGTTGACAACAATTAGCCATGGGGGTTGAAGATGTTTATTATGGATCCAGTCGTTACGCTTGTTCCTGATGTTCCAAAGGGTAGTCAAGAAAAGCCTAAAAAGATCAAGAGAAAGAAGGGAAGCACCTTTCTCAAGCCATTGGAGGACAGTGGAAGCAGAGCTATTAATAAAAGAAGATGGTAGACCAATCAATTTAAGGGTCTCCGAAGCACCAGAGCAATCGCGGAGAGCATGGAGAATCGACTCTGTACTAGAATTACAAACAGGGCAGGGACCGGAGTCTGGAGCAAAAGTTTGAAGACGAACCCCAACAGGTAGGGCCTCTGACCCCAGACGCCAACCAAAAGTTTTGACCTTAGGTAAAACCTTAAGCTTGGAAAGAAATTTCCATATACGTGGGGGATGAAGTCTTGGCTCAGGGGGGCGTTGCAGGAAGAGGTAGCCAGATCTGACAGAATAAATACCAGAATCGTTAGGGCTCCAGAGGATGGAGTCCTGAGTGTCATTGATAGTAGGAACAAAAAGAATGGAATCGGCATCATCTGTAGTAAAGTATGCACGAACTTTAATCGGATCCCAAGATGCTTGGTTTCGCAACATAAAGTCACGACAACGAACGTTGACTTCCTCAGATAGCTCATAGTCCCCATAGAGATGAATAGACGAAGAGCCTCCCCAGTTATCATGATGGATACGTATGTTACTATTAATGCCAGGCCGATAGAGGAAACCACCAAAAAGGTGTTGCATAGCATTATAAAGACCTTGCCAGGCAAATGATCCTCGAGAAGGTCGAGAGGCACTAAGAATGTTTCCAGATGGAAAGTATTTGAATTTATAGATTTGTCCTAAGAGGGAGTCCGGTTCGCAAATAAGACTCCATAATTGTTTACCGAGAAGTGCAATGTTTAAGTTGTTGAGGTCCCGGAAACCCAAACCTCCAACAGATTTAGGCAAGCACACCTGGTCCCATGGGAGCATATGTCATCCTTTCTTATTGGTTTTCCCAGACCACCAATATCGTCAAATGGCAGATGTCATATCATCAATAATATTTTGAGGTAATAAGTAACAGGACATAACATATTGGGGTAGAGATTGTAAAACAACTTTAATAAAAATTTCCCTACCACTGAAGGAAAGAAGCTGTTTGTCCCATGTGGATAATCTATCATGAACTTTATCTCGAATAAACCCTAAAGCGAGGGTCTTATTTTTACCAATAAAAAGAGGTACCCCTAGATAGACACCAGTGTTGGAAACCTCACGTACTTGCAGGTGGGAGTTAATAGATTGACGAATCGAAGTAGGAGTACGAGGATTGTAAAATATGGTGGACTTATCAAAGTTAACTGCTTGCCCAGAGGCAGAAGCATAAGTATGGAGGGCTGCTTTAAGATGTGCAGCTTCATCGGGTTTCGAGTTTAGGAAAACTATACAATCATCAGCAAATAAGAGGTGGTTAACCTTGGGACCATGTTTACAAGCCCCTAATCCAGGGAGTAGGCCTTGTTGTTTAGCATCAGACAAGAAGGCTGAAAGCCCTTGGGTACAAAAAAGGAAAAGAAAAAGAGATAAAGGGTCCCCTTGACGGAGACCCCTTTGAGGACGAAACAAAGGGGAAAACGAGTTATTGACCTTAACCGTGAAGGAAACTGAAGAAATACATCTCATGATAAGAGATACCCATGATGAAGCAAATCCCATACGGTTCATGACATTTTCGAGAAATGACCACTCAACCCTGTCAAAGGCCTTTTCCATATCGAGCTTAAGGGTAGCTCCTTGAGAAGACTTGGTAGTACCGATATTAATGGAGTGAATAATTTCGTGGGCAATAAGAATGTTATCTATGATATTGTGACCCTGAACGAAAGCAGCTTGATTAGAACTGATACAGAATGGAATGGTGTGTTTCATACGATTAACTAAAACTTTAGCAATAATTTTTTAAATAACGGTACATGGACTGATGGGCCTTAGGTGCCTCATGGTAGTGGGATCCTTAATCTTAGGTATGAGGAGTAAAATAGTTTGGTTAACCGAAGCCATATCAGCAGACCCATTGAGGAGATTAAGGCAGAGAGTAATGATATTTGCCCCAACCGTATCCCAATGTTGACGAAAGAAACCACTTGGTAAACCGTCGATACCAGGGGCTTTTCTAGGATCGATGTCTCGAAAAGCGTTGATAATTTCTTCTAAAGTGAATTCCTTAGAAAGGGACTCATTCATAGCAGTCGTGATTGAAGGAGTGATTTTTGAGAGAATTTGTTCAGAGAAGTGTGGGTTGGAGGAAGTAAAAAGATTGTGGAAGTATGATGAAGTTATTTCCATTAGATCGGTGTCGTCAGTACACCAAACGTTATTGGAGTCAAAAGGCCAGAGATTGTGTTCTTCTTCTTTCTACTAGAAGCTCGGGCATGAAAGAACCGAGTGTTTTTATCTCCTTGGGAGAGCCATAGATTGCGAGAACGCTGTGCCCAATATGCTTCTTGCACCTCAAGAAGTTTGTGAAGCTCGGATTTGGCAGAGATATATCTTTTTTCCGCCGAAGTTGAGAGAGGTCGTTGTAGAAGTTTATTAATTTTTTTGGTAAGAAAGTTGATGCGACCATTGGTCTTAAATCTTTGTTGTGATTGCCAGTCTCCTAAGCAGGAGCCAATGGCTTTGATTTTATCCAAAGTGTTACCCTTAGTGGATGACCAAGTTTGTTTTACGACAGAAATACCTTCATCATTGGAAGCCCAGCAATTTTCAAATCTGAACTTGGATGAAGGGGGACGGTGATTTGTTAAAGAAGGAGGTTCCGTATTCAAGAGAAGAAAACAATAATCTGATTTAGCGTCAAAGTCGGAAGTGATGCTATAGTTGGAATAGGTGGCTTTCCATGCCATATTCCCTACGAATCGATCTAATCTCTCAAATAAAGTAGGAGTTTTGGGCCCCGTTTTGGTCCAAGTGAACCAACCTGTTGTAGGTTTGCAATCAAAAAGGTTGTTACGCGATAGACAATGGCGAAAGTTATTGATTTGAGATCTAGGCCTACGACTGCCACCTTGTTTTTCATTATCATGTAGGATTTCGTTAAAGTCGCCACTGAGAAGCCAAGGTTGACCATCATTATTATTGAGTGAACCAATTAATTCCCAAGTTTTAGGTTTGTTACATGTTTCCGAGAAACCATGAATACCAGTGAAGTAAAACGAATATGAATTGTATCTAACATAAGTATGAATAAAGCGATCCGAATAAGCAAGCAAATCAATATTATAAGTTTTTAAAGAAAATAAAGCGATTCCAGAACATGCATCCGAAAAATCAACCGAAAAAGCTAGGTCCATACCTAGCAAAGTACCAAGACGGCTATAAGCCGTATTTTTAAGTTTAGTTTCGCATAAAAAAAGTAAATCTGGATTATGAAGTTGGACGTGTTGCTGGAGATGTTGAACTGCCTGAACCTTCCCGAGACCCTGGCAGTTCCAACATAAAATGAAATTTCCCTCGGTAGGGCTGCACATCAGCCGCCGCCAGAGAATTTTTTCCACTGCTCATCCAAGCTTTCAACGTAGGAGAAGGAGAGGGCCTAGATTTCTTGGGCTGGAGTACCACATGGATGGGGGAACGTCTCTTTACACCACAGTTAGAGGGAATGGGAATGGGAGCAGGATCCAAGGCTGCAAGATTCGGATAGTACTTAAGTAGCCATGAATCAAAAGCATCTATAAGCAAAATACTGGTTTGGAGGAAGGGCTTACTTAATTGAGAGTCCAATTTACGCACTTGATGAGCTGTGGGACTTGGAACTCCATCATCTTGGACTTCCAAATTGTCTTGTTCAGAATCCACAGGATCATGGTAGATAGTGTTTAGAGGCTGTGGTGAAATAACCCGAAGAGGACGTGGAACACGTGGAGGCGGCTGGGAATCTGGCTTGGCAGCAGGCGGCTCAAAGGATTGTTCCTCAACAATCTCTTCATTGTTATTAGTGTCCTCCGCGGGGAGATCAGCAAAAGAAGCAGCATCCCCTTCATTCAACTTCCCTAAAAAATCAGAGAAGCATGAAGTGAGCTTTAGGTGTGGGAAACGTTGGACAAAGAGCAAATGGTAATGTTTAATAAGAGAAAGACCTGAGTCTTGTGCAGAAGCCATGGGCTCCACTACGGATTTACCTTTATCCTTTGGATCTGTTAATAAAGGAAATTCAGTGAAGAGACTAAAGGAAAGGCAGGGAATGTAAAGTAGTATAATAAAAAAGCATAGAATACCTTTCAGTGGGAGCGGGTTCACAGTAGTAGGGTTTGCAGTAGATTTTCCTTTATCCGTGGAATCTAAATAAGCGGAAGAATCAAAGTATGAGTAGAGTGAATAATAATGAGAATATTTTCGAATCCGAAGGAAAAAATATAAAGTACCTTGTGGTGGTTGGCGATTAACAGGGATGGGGATATCTACAGAACAGATTCGACCCCGTGGTCCCTGATCCCGGCGGCGCGGGGGAAGCCAATGGAGCCATTCTCCATATTGTAATTTAGCCGGATCGAAAGCACTTTTATTAGGGCAGTTCTCAAAAATATGACTAATGAAGCCACAGCCGTGGCATAAGAGAGGCAAGCGTTCACACTGAAGTCGACAAGAGGTGGTTCGTGTACCTTTACCAATGAGAATGAATCAGCGAATGGGCTTGGAAATATCCATCAGGATCTCAACTCTCAGAAAATCTGTCATGTTTCCTTTTTTTTTCGGGTATCAGTCCTAAGAACAGTACCAACCATAGCTCTAAGTGATTGACCCACCAAGTGGGTTCTATCAGGATCTTCGTCTGTAGTTACCATTAACGGTTTGGGCAGGGCGAGAATGCAGAACCAGATACGCATAGGGTTGGATGAGTATTCATCCATGCTCTTACCAGGATTGTATTCAGCTAGAGCTAACCACTCATCTTTGTATAACCAAGGTTGATAGAGTAACGCAATTGTGGATTTGAACGCCTTCAATCAAGTTGTTGCAAAAACTAAGAGCTCTAGACTCAATCAAGAAAACTATGGGCAGATCTGAAAATTCAATAGAAAGAGAAGGGCTTTTCTTGAAAATTTTAGATTCAAGGCTGGAAAATCAAAGAAACAAAGATAAGAAAGAAGATTAGGGGATGAATAATAAGAATTAAAACAAAAAGATTGAAAAAGATGGATGGAGAGGTAGATAAAACAAATCTGAAAATTCAGCTTTGTTTATGGCTATGGAGATGGCATGAAGTTGAAGATGGAGATGGCTTGATGGATTTGTGATGGTTTTGTCCTCGGCACCCTCTTAGACGCAATTATCTAAACAAGCAACCTCAAGCGGCTCTAACCCACCCTCCTAGACGTGATTACCTAGGCAAGCAGGAGTGTGAAGATGATCTCCCTCACAAGAACTCGTCGGACTTATGTTGAAGAAGACTTCGAATGCACAAGTAATCAGCACTTGCAAAAACAAACTCACTAAATATTTTATTAATCCAAGAAAATCTCAATAATCTCAATAATCTCTATAATCTCCATTACAATGGTGGAGGCTTCATCCTTTTATAGGTGAAGGATAGCCAAAGTAATCTAACTTCTACTAAAACTAGGAAACCCTAATTTAATTAAAAAAAGATAATTTAAATGTTAATAATTAAGTTGGGCTAAGTCTAATTCGTCCAAAAGCCTTATATAATTAAGTTGGGCTAAGTCTAATTTAAATGTTAATAATCCCGTATCCAGTTTTCTGCATGCGCAGTCTTCAGTAAAATGGACGTATCTTGAGTTCCCGATGTCCGATTGATGCGTTTCAAGGTGCGTTGGAAAGATAACTGAATGCCAATCAATTTGTTAGAAGACAACTCTGCCCAGAAATGCCAGGATCCCATCCGAATGTCGTCTCAAGTTGGCTGACTTTCCAGACTTCACAAACAAATTCAACTTCTTGTCCAATATGCATTGCTTTAGCCCTCCCATGCATGTATCATTCCCCCTCTCCTCAAAAGGATTCATCCTCGAATCAAAAACAGTAAAAGAAGGATGTTTTACAATGACAATCGAAACGGAATCTTTGTCATAGGTGGAATGATCCAATTGAGCTCCTCTTAATGGATCAACAAAATCCTAAAAAAAGAACTCAAAGCCACTCGAAACATTGATGTTATGGTTAGGTCGAAAAAATTCTCTCATTATCTTTTTCTCGCCTTTTTCATTTGGACATTGTTCGACTTTTACCTCATGTTTCTTTTCACTCGCCAAAATTGGGCCATCAATTTGACTTTTATTGCTCTCGGCCTCTTGACTCTCGGTCTTTTTCAAATAAGATAACTCACATACCCAATTCCTCTCACAAATAATATCATCGAAATACAATTTATGTTGAGGATGAAGTGTTTCTAACATAATGATAGGACGAGAATCAAATAAAGGGTTAGAATCACACTTACTTTCTTGGGAGGTTGTTGATGAATCAAGAGAACTGACTACTAAGCATGAAAGATTGTCTTGATTTATGGGTTCAAGTGTTTCTTCTTTCGAAACGTCATCTTCGGGGGGTATTTGCTCATTATTGGGTAAGGTTAAACTCTCAGTAGTGACATCTTCCCCATGTTCTCGAGGATAACAAATTTCTTCGACATCTTGCTTTCCTCGGTCTTCTTCGACATGACTCACCGACGGTTGTTCATTATCCTTTTGGAATAGCGATGATTCTTCTTCCTTCGGCGTCGTACTACTAGAGTCGAATAGTGCATTAGTAGGGTTGTGAAAAGATGAAGGTTGAGATGTACCTTTATCAAAAGAGGAGTATTTCTTCCGGCAAGTATTGGATTCTTGTTGTTGGTAATGTTTCGGAATGAATCGCTCTCTCATGACCTTTTTAAGTTCATCTCATGTTCTCATTTTGGCTTCACCATTGAGACGTCTATCTCGTTGTAATAAACGCCACCATAGTACTGCATATTCCTCGAACTTTAGGGCCACTAATGAAGCTTGATCTTCCTCGGGATATCCGTAACAACCAAACAAGAAATCAACCCTATTTTCCCAATCACAATAACCATCAGGATCATACCTTCCTTGAAAAGAAGGTATTCTGAATTTTGGGACGACCAAAGTGTGTGCGGTTCGCCTTGGTTCAGTTCGCCTTTCTTCACAAAAATTGAACGAATGCCTCGGCTTGGTCAATGAAGGCTTTCCTCGATAAGTAGAACCCGAAGTATCATGTTGTTTTGCACGAGGCTTGTCTCTGCGAAACATCCTAAAACACTCAAATTTACAAAGGTGAAAATAAAAGAAAGAAAACTAGGAATCTCACTAAACACTCCAAGAAAGAAATACTTAGCGAGGCAAGTAAGTTGATCTTGTGCTCTTTAAAGATCTTCCTGCCACAAGTTCAAAAAAGTTATAACCGGAGTTCAATCCTAACAATGAATCCTAAAGGCTTTAAGAATCCAAAGAAAAGTTTGACACCAATTGAATTAGTTGCAAGGAGAAATAAAAGTATGCAACTTTTAATTTCCTACTAACACAAGAAGCAAGAAGGTGTTAGATAATATATAGAACTCAATAAAAAGGTAAAACAAATGAAAACAAGTAGTTGAGAATGAAAGAAGATCAGAAAACCCGAAAAAACCCTGAAATTTACAGCAACTTGATCCACTTTGTTCGAGATGTTCCCAAAGTCAAAAAATTCTGAAATTTTTTGTGGAGACTCCTACAGTGGTGTAGATCTGATCTGGAAATTTTCAGCTCAAAATTCGTTCGTTTGAATTTTGCAAATTTTCCCCTTTTATTCGATTTTTTCACCCAAAACGCCAAAATCCTTGCTAAGAATCGTCCCAAATCTGATACCAAATGATAGAGTAACGCAATTGTGGATTTGAAAGCCTTCAATCAAGTTGTTGCAAGAACTAAGAGCTCTAGACTCAATCAAGAAAACTATGGGCAGATCTGAAAATTCAATATAAAGAGAAGGGCTTTTCTTGAAAATTTTAGATTCAAGGCTGGAAAATCAAAGAAACAAAGATAAGAAAGAAGATGTTTGATACAAGCTGGAAGGACAGAATTAAAGGACATGGAAGACATAGAACTCAAAGAAAAAGTAGCCAAACTATGGGCGAAATGATTTGCCTCACGGCGTACAAATGAAACAGAAGCAGAATCGAAATCATGAAGAGACTCTCGAATCTGATGTAGAAGAGTTCCCATTGTAGAAAGGTCAAGTCCTGGATTGTTGATCCTATTCGCAAGAGAAGCGCAATCAGTTTCAAGCAAGATCCGATTCCATCCTTGAGAGCGGGCAAAGGTGAGACCAGCGAGAAGGCTTTCACCTTCACAAGTAACTGCGTCCAAACAACTACCTAGCGGAAAAGCAAGGCCGCCCACAACTGCACCCGTTGAATCACGTGCGATGGCGCCAACAGCCGCTGCACGTGTTGATGGATTAAAAGCCACATCCACGTTTATTTTAATATGGTGAAGTGGGGGAGGGTTCCAACATGACGTAGAAAGGATAGAGGTTGATGGGGTAGAAACATAAGAGGCTTTACAGAAGTCATCATGTAAACTAATGGAGTTAACAACAATAAGTTAAGGCGGTTGTAGATGGTGATTATGAACCCAGTCGTTACGTCTATTCCAGACGTTCCAAATAGCTGTGAGGGAAAGGCCAAATTTTTCAGGGGATAGGATGTGGGCAGCTTCTTTTAACCATTGCAATGGGGTTATAGCCAAGCTCCTAGAAAGATTTATGGGAATACCAGAAAGCTGGATAACTTCAGAAGCCCCAGAACAATCACGAAGAGCATGGAGAATGGATTCCGAATGGCCTCCACAGATAAGACAAGGCCCCGAGTTCGGTGAAAAGACTTGCATTTTGGCGCCAACTGGTAGAGCATCAGATGCCATACGCCAACCGAAAGTTTTAACTTTGGGTAAGGCCTTGATTTTGGATAGAAATTTCCAAAAACGTGTAGGTGACGTATGTGGGTATGTAGAATGTTGTAGAAAAATAACCAGAGCAGACCGAGTAAATACATGAGTCATTAGGAGACCAAAGTATAGAATCACGGTGATCATTTATGATAGGAATACGTAGAATGGCAGTGGCATCAGTTGGGTTAAAATAACGCCGGACCTTATCCGGATCCCAAGCAGTTCGATTACGAAGCATAAAATCGCGACAACGAATATGGAATTCATCCGAGGTTTCGTAATTCCCAGTGAGAGTAATAGGGGAAGAACCACCCCAGATATCTTTGTGTACTCTGATATTACTGTTAATACCTGGACGATATAGAAAGCCTGGAAAGAGACGATGTAGCGCGTTATACATACCTTGCCATGCAAAAGAGCCACGATTGGGCTTGGGGGCATCTAGGATATTCCCAGAGGGAAAGTATTTAGAACGATATATTTGGCCCAATAAAGAGTCCGGTTCACAAATGAGTCTCCATAATTGCTTACCTAAGAGAGCAATATTGAAGTCATGCAAATCCTTAAATCCCATGCCTCCGACAGCCTTTGGTAAACTGATACATGCATGAGAGGGGTGAAACTAATCATCTTGGAAAAGAAGTTAAAACTATTTTGCAAGTTAGAAACGTCAGTAAACTTGCGATCCCTTTTTGGATGGGATCCAGGCATTTATGGGTCGACATGTCTTCTTGAAACTTGTCTGGCTGTCAATTAGCTTTCCAACGAATCTTGAAACGCCTCAATCGGACATCTAAAACTCAAGATACGTCTATTTTAGCGAAGACAACGCATGCAGAAATTCCTATACGGGATTAATACGAGATTTTTGGATAATTACGAATTTTCATGATTTTATTTGATTATTTGTAATTTAAATCAATAAAGGATTCTGCAATATCTATTAGGATCAGATTTATTTAATTAGGATTTTATTTTTAATATTTATTTATTATTAGAAGTTACTTATGTAATTAGGAGATTAGATTTCAGCATTTATTTATTGTATTTAATTTCCTAAGTTTACTAGGATTAGAACTTCTTCAAGGCTTATATAAGGAGGCTTCAACCACATTGTAATGGGAGATTTGAATGATTAAAAAAAGTTCTCTTTTGAGTTCAGACTTGCAAGAAGTATAACTCATGTTCTTTATTTTAGAAGCAATTCTTCAAGTTCGTCAGAATTTGTTGTTGATCTTCACACTCCTGCTTGCCTAGGTAACTACGTCTAGGAGGGTGGGTTAGAGCCGTTTGAGGTTGCTTGCTTGGTTAATTGCGATCAAGAGGGTGCCGAGGACAATTTATCCATTTATCTTCCATCTCCATCGTCATCGCCTATCTTCAGCCATCTTCTCACCGATCCAACATTCACGCTAACATCCTTATCCGCTTCCGCAAGCTCAACGTTCGCGTATACGTGACTGAGTCAGTATCATTTGGTATCAGATTCAGATCGTCCTTGAGGATGTCATTGAGCAACTTATTTAATTTTACTCTTTTGGGGACTCGATGTCATTATTGTTGTCGACTAGATCATTCCGGGTATGATTGTCCAGATAAGTCTAATTTTCAAGAAAAAATTTTGAGAGATATGTTGTCTGAAATCATGTCTTCTAATGATATTGAAATCTGTGATTCGGAACATGATAAAGAAATTTGTTCTCCTAAAGAACATGAAGAAGGTGATACCATCGAGTGTTTAACATTGCCTATTGATTAGGAAGAAGAAATTGTAAGTAGTGTGTTTGTTTCCAGTGACAAACCTACTATTCTGATTCAAGATGATCATCAAACAACAAACACCAACGAAGGTACGCTACAATCAAAACGTATCATTGATTGTTTTCAAAATTCTATTTATGCTTATTTCTCCTCTAGCATTAATAACAATTTTGAAGATGAGAACGAGTCACTTTGCAATCGAAAGAACAATAGTGATGATCTCAATGAGAAGGAACTTGTAAATTACATTGCAAAAAAGAGATTATGCACAAGGATCTTTCATGACATCTTCTCTTTACTGGTACATTGATAAAATTCCTCCATTTACCAGTTTAGATTCGAGGGCAAATCTTTTTGAGGAGTGAGAGAATGATACATGCATGAGAGGGGTGAAACTAATCATCTTGGAAAAGAAGTTAAAACTATTTTGCAAGTCAGAAACGTCAGTAAACTTGCGACCCCTTTTTGGATAGGATCCAGGCATTTATGGGTCGACATATCTTCTTGAAACTTGTCCGGCTGTCAATTAGCTTTCCAACGAATCTTGAAACGCCTCAATCAGACATCTAAAACTCAAGATACGTCTATTTTAGCGAAGACAACACATGCAGAAATTCCTATACGGGATTAATATGAGATTTTTGGATAATTACGAATTTTCATGATTTTATTTGATTATTTGTAATTTAAATCAATATAGGATTCTACAATATCTATTAGGATCAGATTTATTTAATTAGGATTTTATTTTTAATATTTATTTATTATTAGAAGTTACTTATGTAATTAGGAGATTAGATTTCAGCATTTATTTATTGTATTTAATTTCCTAAGTTTACTAGGATTAGAACTTCTTCAAGGCTTATATAAGGAGGCTTCAACCACATTGTAATGGGAGATTTGAATGATTAAAAAAAGTTCTCTTTTGAGTTCAGACTTGCAAGAAGTATAACTCGTGTTCTTTATTTTAGAAGCGATTCTTCAAGTTCGTCAGAATTTGTTGTTGATCTTCACACTCCTGCTTGCCTAGGTAACTACGTCTAGGAGGGTGGGTTAGAGCCGTTTGAGGTTGCTTGCTTGGTTAATTGCGATCAAGAGGGTGCTGAGGACAATTTATCCATTTATCTTCCATCTCCATCGTCATCGCCTATCTTCAGCCATCTTTTCACCGATCCAACATTCACGCTAACATCCTTATCCGCTTCCGCAAGCTCAACGTTTGCGTATACGGGGCTGAGTCAGTATCATTTGGTATCAGATTCAGATCGTCCTTGAGGATGTCATTGAGCAACTTATTAAATTTTACTCTTTTGGGGACTCGATGTCATTATTGTTGTCGACTAGATCATTCCGGGTATGATTGTCCAGATAAGTCTAATTTTCAAGAAAAAATATTGAGAGATATGTTGTCTGAAATCATGTCTTCTAATGATATTGAAATCTATGATTCGGAACATGATAAAGAAATTTGTTCTCCTAAAGAACATGAAGAAGGTGATACCATCGAGTGTTTAACATTGCCTATTGATGAGGAAGAAGAAATTGTAAGTAGTGTGTTTGTTTCCAGTGACAAACCTACTATTCTGATTCAAGATGATCATCAAACAACAAACACCAATGAAGGTACGCTACAATCAAAAGGTATCATTGATTGTTTTCAAAATTCTATTTATGCTTATTTCTCCTCTAGCATTAATAACAATTTTGAAGATGAGAACGAGTCACTTTGCAATCAAAAGAACAATAGTGATGATCTCAATGAGAAGGAACTTGTAAATTACATTGCAAAAAAGAGATTATGCACAAGGATCTTTCATGACATCTTCTCTTTACTGGTACTTTGATGAAATTCCTCCATTTACCAGTTTAGATTCGAGGGCAAATCTTTTTGAGGAGTGAGAGAATGATACATGCATGAGAGGGGTGAAACTAATCATCTTGGAAAAGAAGTTAAAACTATTTTGCAAGTCAGAAACGTTAGTAAACTTGGACCCCTTTTTGGATAGGATCCAGGCATTTATGGGTCGACATATCTTCTTGAAACATGTCCGGCTGTCAATTCGCTTTCCAACGAATCTTGAAACGCCTCAATCGGACATCTAAAACTCAAGATACGTCTATTTTAGCGAAGACAGCACATGCAGAAATTCCTATACGGGATTAATATGAGATTTTTGGATAATTACGAATTTTCATGATTTTATTTGATTATTTGTAATTTAAATCAATATAGGATTCTGCAATATCTATTAGGATCAGATTTATTTAATTAGGATTTTATTTTTAATATTTATTTATTATTAGAAGTTACTTATGTAATTAGGAGATTAGATTTCAGCATTTACTTATTGTATTTAATTTCCTAAGTTTACTAGGATTAGAACTTCTTCAAGGCTTATATAAGGAGGCTTCAACCACATTGTAATGGGAGATTTGAATGATTAAAAATAGTTCTCTTTTGAGATCAGACTTGCAAGAAGTATAACTCGTGTTCTTTATTTTAGAAGCGATTCTTCAAGTTCGTCAGAATTTGTTGTTGATCTTCACACTCCTGCTTGCCTAGGTAACTACGTCTAGTAGGGTGGGTTAGAGCCGTTTGAGGTTGCTGATCAAGAGGGTGCCGAGGAAAATTTATCCATTTATCTTCCATCTCCATCGTCATCGCCTATCTTCAGCCATCTTTTCACCGATCCAACATTCGCGCTAACATCCTTATCCGCTTCCGCAAGCTCAACGTTCGCGTATACGGGGCTGAGTCAGTATCATAAACAAACTTGATTCCATGGAAGCATATGCCATCCTTTTTATTGGATTTGCCAGTCCACCAATATTGTCAGATTGCTGAAGTCATATCATTAATAATGTTTTGTGGAAGAAGATAACAAGACATAACATATTGAGGTAGAGATTGTAGGACTGCTTTAATGAAAATTTCCCGACCACTAAAAGAGAGGAGATGGTTATCCCAACTAGAGAGACGGTCATGAACTTTATCACGCACAAATCCTAATGATTCAATTTTGTTTTTTCTAATGAGAAGTGGGATACCTAGATATACATCAGGATTAGACACCTCATGTACTTGCAAAAGACTATTGATCGCGACTCTTGTTGAGGATGGGGTGCGTGGATTATAAAAAATTGTCGATTTCTCAAAATTAACTGCTTGACCGGAAGCAGCAGCATAAGTTTGCAGAGCTCTTTTAAGATGAGAAGCTTCGGTTGGAGTATTATTTATGAAGACCATGCAGTCATCAGCAAAGAGCAGATGGTTGACTTTGGGCCCATATTTGCAAGCACCAAGTCCTGGTAGAGTGTTTGTTTGTTGGGCAGCAGATAAGTAAGCAGAAAGCCCTTGTGTGCAAAATAGGAATAGGAAAGGAGATAGGGGGTCACCTTGGCGTAAACCACGTTGAGGTTGAAAAAAAAGGGGAGAAGTAATTATTACTTTTGACAGAAAAAGAGACTGTGGTAATGCATCGCATTATGAGGGAGATCCAATATGAGGCGAAGCCCATGCGTTCCATAACATTTACTAGGAAGGACCATTCAACTCTATCAAAGGCTTTTTCCATGTCTTTTTTAAGAGCAGCTCCTTGGGAGGATTTAGTTGCTCCTGAATTGATATTGTGAATAATTTCATGGGCAACAAGGATGTTATCCGAGATGTTGCGTCCCTGGACAAAGGCTGCTTGATTAGGGCTGATACAGAAGGGAGTAGTTTGCTTCATCCTGTTGACGATAGTTTTAGCAACTATTTTATAAAGTACAATACATAGGCTGATAGGTCTTAGTTGTTTCATGGAAGTTGGGTCCTGGATTTCAGGGATTAGTACCAGAATAGTTTTATTGACTAAGGCCATATCAGCAGTGCCATTTAGTAGGTTAAGGCAAAGATTAATGACATCTTCGCCAACAGTTTCCCAGTGTTGTCGAAAAAAACTACTTGGTAGTCCATCAATACCAGGCGCTTTCCTAGGATCAATGTCCTGAAAGGCATAGAGTATTTCCCTTTTGGGAAGGGCCTTAAAAGAGTATCATTCATTGGTTGGGTGATAGAAGGCATAATTTTATCGAGAATATTATCCGATATTTGGGGATTGGAGGACGTAAAGAGATTTTGAAAATATGTAGAAGCTATAGTCATTAGGTCTGAGTCAGCCGTACACCAATTCGAGTTAGAGTCAAAAAGACCAGTAATCGAATTTTTCTTTTTCCTATTAGTTGCCCGAGCATGGAAGAATCTCGTGTTTTTATCCCCTTGGGAGAGCCAAAGTGTACGAGATCTTTGAGCCCAATAGATTTCTTGTTCCATTAGAAGTTTATTAAGTTCTGTTATGTGTTTTATATAGATTTCTTCATTTGTAGCATTTAAGGGGCGGTATAAAAATTTGTTTATTTTTTTGGTAAGGAAATTGATCCGTCCAGAAGACTTAAGTCTTTGGTGATTTTGCCATTCCTCCAAGCATGTACCAATGGCTTCAATTTTATCAATGGCTGTTCCAGAAGTATTGACCCAAGTGCGTTTAATAGTATGTATATTATCCTCATTATGCGCCCAACAGTTTTCAAAACGAAACGTGTTGGATGGTCGTTGAAGGGGAGTAACAGCCGCATGGGATGAATCGAGAAGCAAGAAGCAATGGTCGGACTTGGCCACATAGTCCGTTGTTATACGATATGAAGGGAAAAGATCTTGCCAAGCCGAATTAGCTACGAAACGGTCTAATCTTTCGTGTATAATTGGAGTTGAAGGCCCTACTTTTGTCCAGGTAAACCATCCAGATGTTGGTTTACAGTCAAAGAGATTGTTGCGTGAAAGACAGTGACAGAAATTATTTATTTGTGATCTAGCCCTTCGGCAACCACCTTGTTTTTCAGAGTCAGTTAAGATTTCATTAAAATCCCCTCCTAGAAGCCAAGGGGTATTATTATTATTATTTATATGTAGTGAATCGATGATTTCCCATGTTTTGTATTTTTGACTGGTTTCGGAGTAGCCATGCATTCCAGTAAAAAACATAGTGCAATTATTCAATATAATTTGAGTATGTATATAATGCGCTCAGTATGAAATTAAATTTATATTAATATTGTTCGAGGCGAATAGAGCAATACCGGAACACCCTTCCGTTGGGGGAATAGAAATAATTTCTAGCATACCTAAAGAAAGACAAAGGTGGCTACATGCCGCATTATTAATTTTGGTTTCACATAAGAAAATAACATCCGGGTTGGTATGTTGGACATATGTCCGAAAATGTTGAACCGTCGGGGCTTGTCCTAGGCCCTGACAGTTCCAGCATAGGATCCTCATTTTGCTCGGCGGGGCTGGGAGTCAGCCGCCACCGGAGAGTTTTTTCAACTGCTCATCCCAGCCTTAGGAGTGGATCCGGATGGTTTGGATTTTTTTGGCGGGAGCGACACTTGGATAGGAGAACAACGTTTTGTGCCACGGTTCGGTGGGGCTGGAACAGGTGCAGGGGCTGCATCATTTGGGTAAGTTTTTAATAACCATTGGTTAAAATCATTGAAAATTGTATCGGTAGGAGCAAGGGGCTAACGTAATTCAGCTTCAATCTTTTTTATTTGCTGGGCAGTTGGCTAGGAACACCATCATCCGTGGCATCCCAATCATCATCTGAACCATCTTCAGGGATAGGATAGATGGTATTCAGGGGCTGAGGCTCGAGAGGTGCTTTCTGTTTCGAATCAGATGCAGAAGGATCTTCGGTAGAGTTGGGGACATCACCCATTGGTGGGTTGTTCCGTAAAAGATGCAGTGTCGCCCTCGTTTAGAGAACCTATGAATAGATTGTAGTACGAGACCAGTTTAGTTATTGACTGCTTGATAAAACCGGGATAAATGATAAGCGAGGGAAATAGCAGTATACCCATAATATTCGGATCGGTGGTAGGAGCATTAGTGTTGGCCGAAGCGGCTGGAACAGGAGGCACTATGATGAAAGAAGATGATAAGTATATAGACAGAGCTAGAGATTGCAAGAGAGATAAATTAAATTTAGTATTAAACTGTAAAGAAAACGAGATATTGACAGTAAGAGAATAAAGAGTACCAGTCGGTGGAGGGATATTTTGGTTAAGATTTGGCTCAACATTACGGATACGCCCATGAGTACCAGCTGGTCGACGTCTTGGGGGGAGGTAGCGGAGCCACTCCCCGTATTGCAGCTTGTTAAGATCGAGAGAAGAACGAATGGGGCAATTCTCAATTGTGTGGCTAATTATACCACAGCCGAGGCATAGAGTAGGAAGGCGTTCGTATTGAAGACAACACATAGTTTTGTTGGCCCCATATCCGATGAAGACGAAACGGGTGACAGGTCTGGTGATATCCAGTAAGATTTCTACCCGAAGGAAGTCTTTCATGTTTCCTTCAATCTCTCGAGTATCGGTTCAAAGAACGTTGGCTACCATAGACCCAAGGGCATGTCCCACTAGATGTGAGCGATCAATGTCCTCAAAGAGTGAGGAAGGGAGGGCGAAGATACAAATCCATATCCTTATAATATTGAAGGAGTATTCTCCAACTGATTTGGCAGGGTCGTACTCGGTAATAGCTAACCATTCGTCCTTATACAGCCAATGACCACGGTTAAGGACTTCATAACAGTTCTTGGTCTCCTTGAATTTTATCTTGAGAAAATTGTCTTGGATAACAGAGATAGATACCACTTTGTTAGGCTTCCAAATGCCTTCAAACGCATTAATAACAGCATAGATATCAATAGTTTAAGACGAGATAAAGCATCCTAAGAGGAATAGCTTTGGATCCTCCTTAACAAAATCCCAGCTGAAATCAGGAGTGTAAAGGAGTTCTGCTTCCTCATGAGTGAGGTCGATGGAGCTAAGCTAGGGGATAGAGGAGGATGCCATTGACGGAGTATAGAAATTAAGGAGGATAGGAGGATTGGGATATGATAGAGTAGTGCAAACTTGGATTTGGAAGCCTTCAATCAAGTTGTTGCAAGAACTAAGAGCTCTAGACTCAATCAAGAAAGCTATGGGCAGATATGAAAATTTAATAGAAAATAGAAGGGCTTTTCTTGAAAATTTCAGATTCAATGCTGGAAATTTAAAGTAAAGAAGAAAATAAGGAAGATTAGAAGATGAATAATAAAATATAACGAAAAAGATTAAAAAGATGAAGAGAAGAGTAGGTAAAACAAATCTGAAATTTCCGGCTTTGTTTATGGAATTATGGGAGATGGCGTGAAGATTGAAGATGAAGATGGCTTGATGGATTTGTGATGGTTTTGTCCTCGACACCCTCTTAGACGCAATTACCTAAGCAAGCAACCTCAAGCGGCTCTAACCCACCCTCCTAGACGTGATTACCTAGGCAAGCAGGAGTGTGAAGATGATCTCCCTCACAAGAACTCGTCGAACTTATGTTGAAGAAGACTTCTAAGGCACAAGTAATCAGCACTTGCAAAAACAAACTCACTAAATATTTCATTAATCAAAGAAAATCTGAATAATCTGAATTACAATGGTAGAAGCTTCATCCTTTTATAGGTGAAGGATAGCCAAAGTAATCTAACTTCTACTAAAACAAGGAAACCCTAATTTAATTAAAAAATAAAAGAAAAACAGCCTTTAAACTCCTTGTGCTTGGGCTGCAAGTGATAAGCTGATAAGTGCAGGTGATAAATTGATAAGAGTTGCTTGGGAAAAGGGTGGTTGGTTCCTAAAGTATATAAAACCCAAAAAAAATAATTTAAATGTTAATAATTATGTTGGGCTAAGTCTAATTCGTCCAAAAGCCTTATATAATAGCTTTTGGGCTGAATTTTACAAATTCCCGTAATAATCCTGTATCCAGTTTTCTGCATGCACAGTCTTCAGTAAAATGGACGTATCTTGAGTTCTCGATGTCCGATTGATGCGTTTCAAGATGTGTGGGAAAGGTAACTGAATGCCGGTCAATTTGTTAGCAGATAACTCTGCCCAGAAATGCCAGGATCCCATCCGAAATGTCGTCTCAAGTTGGCTGACTTTCCAGACTTCACAAACAGATTCAACTTCTTGTCCAATATGCATTGCTTTAGCCCTCCCATGCATGTATCATTCTCCCTCTCCTCAAAAGGATTCGTTCTCGAATCAAAAACAGTAAAAGAATGACGTTTAACAATGGCAATTGAAACGGAATCTTTGTCATAGGTGGAATGATCCAATTGAGCTCCTCTTAATGGTTCAAGAAAATCCTGAAAAAAGAACTCAAAGCCAATCGAAACAATGATGTTATGGTTAGGTCGAAAAAATTCTCTCATTATCTTTTTCTCGCCTTTTTCATTTGGACATTGTTCGACTTTTACCTCATGTTTCTTTTCACTCGCCAAAATTAAGCCATTAGTTTGACTTTTATTGCTCTTGGCCTCTTGACTCTTGGTCTTTTTCAAATAAGATAACTCACATACCCAATTCCTCTCACAAAAAATATCATCGAAATACAATTTCTGTAGAGGATGAAGTGCTTCTAACAGAATGATAGGACGAGAATTAAATAAAGAGTTAGAATCACGCTTACTTTCTTGGGAGGTTGTTGATGAATCAAGAGAACTCATTACTAAGCATGAAAGATTGTCTTGATTTATGGGTTCAAATCTTTCTTCTTCCGAAACGTCATCTTCTGAAAGTATTTGCTCATTATTGGGTATGGTTAAACTCTCAGTAGTGACATCTTCCTCATGTTCTCGAGGATAAAAAATTTCTTCGACATCTTGCTTTCCTTGGTCTTCTTCGACATGACTCACCGATGGTTGTTCATTATCCTGTTGGACTAGCGATGATTCTTCTTCCTTCGGCGCCGTACTACTAGAGTCGAATAGTGCATTAGTAGGGTTGTGAAAAGATGAAGGTTGAGATGTACCTTTATCAAAAGAGGAGTATTTCTTATGACAAGTCTTGGATTCTTGTTGTTGGTAATGTTTGGGAACGAATCGCTCTCTCCTGACCTTTTTAAGTTCAGCCCATGTTCTTATTTTGGCTTCACCATTGAGACGCCTATCTCGTTGTAATAAACGCCACCATAGTACTGCATATTCCTCGAACTTTAGGGCCACTAATGAAGCTTGATCTTCCTCGGGATATCCGTAACAACCAAACAGGAAATCAACCCTATTTTCCCAATCACAATAACCATCAGGATCATACCTTCCTTGAAAAGAAGGTATTCTGAATTTTGGGATGGCCAAAGTATGTGCGGATCACCTTTCTTCACAAAAATTGAACGAATGCCTCGGCTTGGTCAATGAAGGCTTTCTTCGATAAGTAGAACCCAAAGTATCATGTTGTTTTGCACGAGTCTTGTCTATGTGAAACATCCTGGAACACTCAAATTTACAAAGGTGAAAAACAAAAGAAAGAAAACTAGAAATCTCACTAAACACTCCAAGAAAGAAATACTTAGCGAGGCAAGTAAGCCGATCTTGTACTCTTTAAAGACCTTCATGCCACAAGTCAACAAGTTATAATCGGAGTTTAATCCTAACAATGAGTCCTATTTGTACTAGGAGTCCAATAAAAGGTGATAGAGTAGCGCAATTGTGGATTTGGATGCCTTCAATCAAGTTGTTGCAAGAACTAGGGGCTCTAGACTCAATCAAGAAGATTAAGAGCGGATCTGAAAATTCAAGAGAAAAAGAGAATGGCTTTTCTTGAAAAATTTAGATTCAAGGCTGGAAAATCAAAGAAACAAAGATAAGAAAGAAGATTAGGGGATGAATAATAAGAATTAAAGCAAAAGGATTGAAAAAGATTGAAGAAGAGGTAGATAAAACAAATCTGAAAATTCAGCTTTGTTTATGGCTATGGAGATGGCATGAAGTTGAAGATGGAGATGGCTTGATGGATTTGTGATGGTTTTGTCCTCGACACCCTCTTAGACGCAATTACCTAAGCAAGTAACCTCAAGCGGCTCTAACCCACCCTCCTAGACGCGATTACCTAGGCAAGCAGGAGTGTGAAGATGATCTCCCTCACAAGAACTCATCGGACTTATGTTGAAGAAGACTTCGAAGGCACAAGTAATCAGCACTTGCAAAAATAAACTCACTAAATATTTTATAAATCCAAGAAAATCTAAATAAACTCCATTACAATGGTGGAGGCTTCATCCTTTTATAGGTGAAGGATAGCCAAAGTAATCTAACTTCTACTAAAACTAGGAAACCCTAATTTAATTAAAAAATAAAAGAAAAACAGCCTTTAAACTCCTTGTGCTTGGGCTGCAAGTGATAAGCTGATAAGTGCAGGTGATAAGTTGATAAGAGTTGCTTGGGAGAAGGGTGGCTGGTTCCTAAAGTATATAAAACCCTAAAAACATAATTTAAATGTTAATAATTAAGTTGGGCTAAGTCTAATTCGTCCAAAAGCCTTATATAATAGCTTTTGGGCTGAATTTTATAAATTCCCGTAATAATCCCGTATCCAGTTTTCTGCATGCGCAGTCTTCAGTAAAATGGACGTATCTTGAGTTCTCGATGTTCGATTGATGCGTTTCAAGATGCGTTGGAAAGTTAACTGAATGTCGGTCAATTTGTTAGAAGACAACTTTGCCCAGAAATGCCAGGATCCCATCCGAAATGTCGTCTCAAGTTGGCTGACTTTCCAGACTTCACAAACAAATTCAACTTCTTGTCCAATATGCATTGCTTTAGCCCTCCCATGCATGTTTCATTCCCCCACTCCTCAAAAGGATTCGCCCTCGAATCAAAAACAATAAAAGAAGGACGTTTAACAATGGCAATTGAAACAGAATCTTTGTCATAGGTGGAATGATCCAATTGAGCTCCTCTTAAGGGTTCAACAAAATCCTGAAAAAAGAACTCAAAGCCACTCGAAACAATGATGTTATGATTAGGTCGAAAAAAATCTCTCTTTATTTTTTTCTCGTCTTTTTCATTTGGACATTGTTCGACTTTTACCTCATGTTTATTTTCACTCACCAAAATTGGGCCATTAATTTGACTTTTATTGCTCTCGGCCTCTTGACTCTTGGTCTTTTTCAAATAAGATAACTCACATACCCAATTCCTCTTACAAATAATATCATCGAAATACAATTTCTGTAGAGGATGAAGTGTTTCTAACATAATGATAGGACGAGAATCAAATAAAGGGTTAGAATCACACTTACTTTCTTGGGAGGTTGTTGATGAATCAAGAGAACTGACTACTAAGCACGAAAGATTGTCTTGATTTATGGGTTCAAGTGTTTCTTCTTCCGAAACGTCATCTTCTGGGGGTATTTGCTCATTATTGGGTAAGGTTAAACTCTCAGTAGTGACATCTTCCCCATGTTCTCGAGGATAACAAATTTCTTCGACATCTTTCTTTCCTCGGTCTTCTTCGACATAACTCACCGACGGTTGTTCATTATCCTTTTGGAATAGCGATGATTCTTCTTCCTTCGGCGTCGTACTACTAGAGTCGAATAGTGCATTAGTAGGGCTGTGAAAAGATGAAGGTTGAGGTGTACCTTTATCAAAAGAGGAGTATTTCTTCCGAAAAGTCTTAGATTCTTGTTGTTGGTAATGTTTGGGAACGAATCGCTCTCTCATGACCTTTTTAAGTTCATCCCATGTTCTTATTTTGGCTTCACCATTGAGACGTCTATCTCATTGTAATAAACGCCACCATAGTACTGCATATTCCTCGAACTTTAGGGCCACTAATGAAGCTTGATCTTCCTGGGGATATCCGTAACAACCAAACAAGAAATCAACCCTCTTTTCCCAATCACAATAACCATCAGGATCATACCTTCCTTGAAAAGAAGGTTTTCTGAATTTTGGGATGGCCAGAGTGTGTGCGGATCGCCTTGGTTCAGTTCGCCTTTCTTCACAAAAATTGAACGAATGTGTAACGCCCCGGTTTTGGGCTTAGAAGTTTTGGGCGTTGACCGGTTCGGTCAAAGTGCTGTTCGAATCTAAAGGGTGAAATTAGGAAAGCCTAGTTCGGGTTGCATTAAAAATATGGAAAAATGTTCTAAAATCATCTTTTAATATATATAAGTGAACTGTGAAATCAATTTTACAAAATGAGTTTTGGAAGGGTGACATTTTGGCTAGTGACCAAAATGTAATTTTTGAAAGTTACGTGACTGTTTTAGAAAGGATTGAAACTTTGAATCTTTAAGGAGCTATTTACCCAAAGGGAGTTTCTCCAGATTTTTCTAAGATATTTTAATGTTTAATTCTGATTTTAAAGCAAAAGAAAAGTGGAGGGAAATCATTTTGGCTATTTTGTAACTAACTTTCCATATTTTCCAATTTTCCTTTTCTCTCATTTTCTCTCAACCCAAACACTTTCTCTCCAGAGATTTCCTTCTGATTTTGTCACCTAAATCTCTCTTTCCAACTCTCTTTTGATTCCTAATCATCACATCAACAAAACCTCACCATTTGCTAGTTGATTCATCAAGGTTTTTGGTTCTAAAAGAGGAGAAACTCAAGTTTGGAGGTAAGAACGTCCTTCTCCTCTAAACTCTCAGTTCTTTACTGAAATTCCTAAGTTCTCAATCCTAAATTGATGTTTTATAAATGGCTTTTGAAGTTGTGTAATGGATCTTGGCTTAAAATGCAAGATTTGATGATTTTTGATAGATTTTTGTTTGATCTGTTAAAGCTGTGATTTGAGATGTGTTTTTGATGATTAATGAATGTTAATTTGATAAGGAAGTGAGTTTTGATTAATGCAATCCCGGATAGGTTGAATTTCCTAAGTTTAGCTTGTGATTCTTGGTTGTTTTTGAGGTGATCTTGTGGATCTGATGTTGCTGGAGGTATAAGGATGTTGTTAGGTTCTTTGTAGATGTTAAATGATGTTAAAGGATGTTTAGTTTTGATTGTTTATGGCTGGGCTTTGTTGAGGAGTGGTTTGGATGCATTTTCGGTTGTGTTTGGTGGCCGAAAATGGAGTGTGGATGAGAGCAGCGAGTTTAGGTGCTTTCATTGAAGCTATTAATGCATGATGATGCATTAATCCTCTGCTTTGATGTGTTTAAAACAGGGGAGTCATCTTTGGATCCAAGTGTTGGTGATCCGGAAGCTTGATTTGTGCTTCGGCAAGAGGCGAAGGGGAATCGGTGAGTGAAATTGGGTTTTCAGCTTTGAAACCAATGTCTTGGGAGCTTAGTTTAAGTCTAAACAACTTTGCTAAGCTCAAGTGTAAGTTTTCGGAAAAACTCTCTAGTGGTGGCCATGGTTTGGTTGTTATGCAATGTGGTTTATTGCATGTTTTAAATTCTGTTTTGAAAGCATGATTTAGCATGGTTATTGCTGATTTTGTAAGCCATATGTTGAAGGAAGCTCAAGGTAAGAGTTCCTTGTTTTTGAGCATTGTTAAAATGTGGTTTGATGCTTATAAATGCATGATGTTTATGGCTTGGTTTAATGCTTTAAAATAGTGGATTATTTGACGATAATGATGTATATTGGCAAGTGATGTTTTGAAAAAGGTTAAGGTCACTAAGGTGGTTAAAAGTCCTTGAGTGAGCCTTGTGGATTCTAAGAACTTCATGGTGGTTAAAAGTCCATGATGATTCTTGTTAAGGTCACTAAGGTGGTTAAAAGTCCTTGAGTGAGCCTTGTTACTTAAGAACATCAAGGTGGTTAAAAGTCCTTGGATGGTTCTTGTTAAGGACACAAAGGTGGTTAAAATTCCTTGTTTGGTCCTTGCCATGGTGTTTAAAAGTCCATGGGCCAAGGTGTTTAAAAGTCCTTGGGGCAAAGGTGTTTAAAAGTCCTTAGGGTGAAACTTGTAAGAACACAAAGGTGGTTAAAAGTCCTTGTGTGGTTCTTGAAAATTATAAGATCACAATGGTGTTTAAAAGTCCATGTGTGAGTCTTATGTTGATCTTGTTTTTAAAAGATGGAACTTATCACTTGTGGCCAATATGACATGTAATGATATGAAAGCATGTTTTGCTTGTTTAAGAATGCTTGCAAGCATGTATAAATGATGTTTTGAAGAATGATTTATAAAGTGTTTTTATAAATGCATTATTGAATGGTTTTAATGAGCATTCCTCACTAAGCTTTTGCTTACGCTCTCTTTCGTTTTCTTAAACCAATAATGCAGATCATTAAGGTACTTTGAGGGCAGCAAGGAAGGCAAGCATTCAAGTGGAATTAAGCTCAAGTATGGGAAGGTTTTCTTAAATACTTTTTAGCTTTTGGCATTTGGCAATGGGGGACCATTATGGATGTTTTGGGAGATGTTTTGAACTCCCTAAGTTTTGCTTAATGATGTTAATATGATGGATCTTGTAATTGGTCATTATATGCTTGGTCTTGGAGGTTTTATGTTTGAATGGGTTGCTTGTGTAGGAAGCATGCCTTAGATTTGGGGCTTTTCATATATGATGTTATAATGTTGAATTGTTGATGCAAATATGTTCTTTGCATGTTGAATTTGTTGCTGGTAAAGTTTGGTAGCATTTGGAGCATGTATGGTTGATCAATTGCATGTTTTTGGAAGCCTTTTGCTGCATTCTGTGCAGGCTGTTTCGGAACAGTGGCTACCGTTCCGGAACGGGTGCCTTGAATAAGCCCAGGCGTCCGAAACGGTAGGCACCGTTTCGAAACGGAAAGGCCTCTGCCAGCCTCCGTTTCGGTACGCGTTGCGGAACGGCCCCGCGTTTTGAAACAAGCTCTTCCCGTTTCCGAACGTCTTACCGTTGGGGGCTGACATAGGTAGTTAAATGTTTTGGAATGTTTACATTTTGGTCCTGAATCTTGTTTGTGCAATTGTATGAGTTTGGGAAGTCCCTTTGAGCTGAAAATTTACAGAGAAGCATGAAACGTGACTAATTTCAAGATGGTAACTTTAATTTGGATGAAGACCTTATAATTTGCAGAATTTACAATTTTGTCCCTAAAGTTGTAAATTGTTCATTTGGGTCCCTGTTCGATCTCTGATGTTTACGATCTTTGAGTATGTTGATTGTATGATCATAACTAGGGTTAATGTGCATCTAGACAAGAGTAAAAAGAAAAAAAAGGGTCGTTAATCAAGGTTGACTTTCGGGTTGACTTTGGTTTTCCCCGTGTGACTTTCTTAATTCGGGTCGACCGTCTAGGCCGGGTTAAGGGGCTTACATTTGGTGGTATCAGAGCTGAGTTCTCGAGTAATTGGGAATGAATGTGTGCATGATTGAAGTATGTGTACCTTGTATGCTTGTTGAGTGAAAGCATGATGAGTGGTTTGTGATTTTGATGCAATTGAGTTATATGCTGTGGTGAAGCATGTTGTGGGTACCCATTGCCAAATCAAAGCTAATGAAATGATGTTGATTTTAAGTGAAATTGAGCTTGAATACTTGGATTGCTTACCTTGCTGGGCCTGACTTTGTTTATTTGCATTGTGATTGCATGGTTAAAGTATGGCACCACGTAGAGAGTTGAGAAGTAATGTGCGAGCTACGGCTCCGAATGAGAATGAAAATGAAGAAAATGCGGGTAGTGCAGTGTTACCTCCTCCTCCACCTGGTGGTGGTGGTACTGAGGGAGAAAGAGCTGAAGCTGCAGCTGGTGCTGGAGCTGCTGGTCCTGAGGTTGGTCAGGGTCAAGCTATGCCTGACATGTCTATGTTGGTACAAGCTATTGCGGGTGCTTTTCGAGCGGCAGTAGCTGGAGCTCAAGGAGCTGGGCATTAGGGAGATGCTGGAGTTAGACTACCTTTGGAGTGTTTGCGCAGTCTTGGTGGGACTGAGTTCAGGGGTATGTCTGCTGAGGGTTCTGAAGCTTGGTTAGAGAGTACCAAGAGGATCTTGGGTCAGATGAGTTGCACTGATGTGCAAAAGTTGGGTTGTGTCGTATCCTTGCTGCAGGATGATGCTTATACGTGGTGGACGACCACTATAGCTGGAATGGCTGAAGCTGATGTAACTTGGACATTCTTTCAGAATGTGTTCAAGAGGAGATATCTTGGTGTGAGATATCTTGATGAAAAGAAGCGTGAGTTCATGTCTCTTACCCAAGGGAGCATGACGGTGGCTGAGTATGAAGTTCAGTTTGTTAGACTCAGTCAGTATGCACCTGAGCTGGTACCTGATGAGCGGGAGAGGTGCGAAAGGTTCCGTTATGGTTTAGTGATGGAGGTGAAGATGTATGT
Source organism: Hibiscus tridactylites (assembly GCA_958450335.1). NCBI lineage: Eukaryota > Viridiplantae > Streptophyta > Magnoliopsida > Malvales > Malvaceae > Hibiscus > Hibiscus tridactylites. Next base: position 70,696 of record CAUDLX010000065.1, read on the forward strand.
GCTGGCCACTGAGTATGATGATTTTGATGTGTTAGTGGGCCGAGCCAAGGATATTGATATGAACTTGGGTTTATCTGCTAAGAGTGCTGGTTCTAGTGCTGGAAAGCGAGCTGCTGAATATAGTTCCGGTGGTGGACGGAACAAGAGGGGACGTGATCAGAAGTATCAGTCCTCAGCTAAGAGAGGTGGTGGAGCACCTGCACGGGGAGGCAATGCTAGAGCTGATCTGAGTGCTTGTTGGATATGTGGTTCACGTGGTCACATGAAGCGTGACTGTCCTCGTGCTGTGAGGGAGGTGCAAGCTCCTGTTGCGGCAGCTGGTAATGGATGCTGGAATTGTGGATCTGCGGATCACGTGAGGCGAGATTGTCCTATGTTGGCTGGTGGCCAAGTGCGTGCTCCTGTTGATGCACCGTAGAGAGGTCGTGGGCGCGACCGTGGTAATTTCCAGCGAAGAGAGGAAGGTGGTCGAGGAGTGGCCCATGTTGTGGCTATTCAGCCTGAGGGTGGTGGTCAAGCAAGGGTGTATGCTCAGCGGGAGGGGAGGAATGACACGGATGTGATTGCAGGTACCTTTACTTTGCAATCCTTGTCATTACTTTCCTTGATAGATTCTGGATCTACGCATTCATACATTTTGCGTGAGCATGCTGAATTGCTTGGTTTGCTTGTTGAGTCTTTGGATGTTGGTGTTCGTGTCACTAGTTCTTTTGGTGAGACTGTTGTGACTCGAAAGTTGTATAGGAGGTGTCCTTTGGTTGTTCAAGAACATGTTTTTCATGTTGACCTTATGGAGCTGCCTTTCTATGGTTTTGATGTAATCCTTGGTATGGATTGGCTTGCTGAGCATCGTGCTGTTGTGGATTGTGAAAATAAGCGAGTTTCGCTGAAGCTTGCGGATGATTATGAAGTTGTTGTGGTTGGTGAGAATGTGAAGTTTCTTTCCAATGTGGTGTCTACCTTGGAGGCGAGCAGGATGCTGAGGCAGGGTTGTGAAGCTTATCTAGCTTTTGTGATGAATCCTAGCTCTAAGGAGTTGTGGGTGCAAGATATCAGAGTTGTGAAGGAGTTTCCTGGAGTGTTTCCTGAGGAGTTGCCTGGTTTACCTCCTAATCGCGAGGTGGAGTTTGGAATTGTGCTGTATGAGAATACGACTCCTGTGTCCATTACCCCTTATAGAATGGCACCTAAGGAGCTGAAGGAGCTGAAGACGCAGTTGCAAGAGTTGCTTGATCGTGGTTTCATCCGGCCGAGTGTGTCGCCTTGGGGAGCACCGGTCTTGTTTGTGAAGAAGAAGGATGGCACTATGAGAATGTGCATTGATTACCGTCAGCTGAACAAGTTGACTATCAAGAATCGGTATCCTTTACCGAGGATTGATGATCTCTTTGATCAATTTCGGGGAGCAGCTGTGTTCTCTAAGATTGACTTGAGGTCAGGGTATTACCAGTTGAAGGTGAAGGATGTGGATGTGCCTAAGACAGCTTTCAAGACAAGGTATGGGCATTATGAGTTCCTTGTGATGCCGTTTGGTTTGACAAATGCTCCTGCTGCTTTCATGGACATGATGAATCGTGTGTTTCATGAATACCTGGATAAGTTTGTTGTGGTGTTCATTGATGATATTTTCGTGTACTCGCGTACTGAGGAGGAGCATGAAGAGCATTTGAGGATTGTTTTGCAAGCTTTGTTGGAGAATCAGCTTTATGCTAAGCTGAGCAAGTGTGAGTTTTGGCTTAAGGAGGTGGTGTTTCTTGGGCATGTGGTTTCTGCTGAGGGGATTCGTGTTGATCCTCAGAAGATTGAGGCGGTGATGAACTGGAAGGTTCCTAAGTCTGTTCATGAGGTTCGTAGTTTCCTTGGTTTGGCAGGATACTACCGGAGGTTTGTGGATGGGATTTCTAAGATTGATGCACCTTTGACGAAGCTGTTGCAGAAGGATGTTAAGTATGAGTGGAAAGAAGCGAGACAGCAGGCTTTTGAGAAGCTTAAGGCGGCTTTGACGCGAGCTCCTATCTTGGTTCAACCTGAATCAGGGAAAGAGTTTGTGGTCTACAGTGATGCGTCCTATGTTGGTTTAGGATGTGTGCTGATGCAAGAGGGTAAGGTGGTTGCTTATGCATCGCGGAAGTTGAAAGTGCATGAGCGCAATTATCCTACGCATGATATTGAGCTGGCTGCAGTGGTTTTTGCTTTGAAGATTTGGAGGCATTATCTGTATGGTGAGAAGTGTACGGTGTACACGGATCACAAGAGTTTGAGGTATCTGATGTCTCGGAAGGAGTTGAATCTTAGGCAGCGGCGTTGGTTGGAGTTACTCAAGGATTATGATCTGACGATTGAGTACCATCCTGGAAAGGCTAATGTTGTTGCGGATGCCTTGAGAAGGAAGGTAGCTGTTGAGCTGAGGGCTATGTTTGCCAGTTTGAGTATTTCGCATGATGGTGGTCTTATAGCTGAGTTGCAAGTGAAGCCATCTATGGTTCAGCTGATCAAAGAAAAGCAATTGCTGGATGATTCTTTGGTACCGCATGTTCAGGATATCGCGGAGGGTAGGCCTTCGGATTTCTGTTTTAATGGTGATGGTGTGTTGTGTTTTGGTAGTCGGATAGTAGTGCCCAACGATGCTGAGTTGAGGCGAGCTATTCTGACTGAAGGTCATAGTAGTCCTTTTGCTATGCACCCTGGTAGTACCAAGATGTATCGTGATCTTCGTGATGAGTACTATTGGGTGGGTTTGAAAAAGGATGTTGCGGAGTTTGTGAGCAAGTGTTTGGTGTGTCAGCGAGTTAAGGCTGAGCATTAGGTTCCTTCAGGGTTGTTGCAACCGTTGAGAATCCCTGAATGGAAGTGGGAAAGGGTTACCATGGATTTTGTATCTGGTTTACCTTTGTCACCATCGAAGAAGAATTCGGTTTGGGTGATTGTGGATCGCCTGACGAAGTGTGCACATTTCTTGCCTGTGCATACTACGTTCTCTTTGGATAAGCTGGAAGAGCTGTACATTACTGAGATTGTGCGGCTGCATGGTGTGCCTAAGTCGATTGTGTCGGATAGGGATCCGAGGTTCACATCGCGTTTCTGGCAGTGTTTGCATCAAGCCTTGGGTACAATGTTGAATTTCAGTACATCCTATCATCCTCAGTCGGATGGTCAGTCTGAGCGTGTTATTCAGATTTTGGAGGATATGTGGAGGTGCTGCGTGATTAAGTTTCAGGGCTCTTGGGAGAAGCATTTGCCTTTGGTGGAGTTTGCTTATAACAATAGTTATCAGGCAAGTATACAGATGGCACCTTATGAGGCTTTGTACGGGAGGAAGTGTAGGACTCCTCTTTGTTGGGCCAAAACGGGTTAGAAGTTGGTTTCGATGCCGGCTTTGTTGAAAGGAACCACCGAGAAGGTGAAGCTCATCTGTGAGCGTTTGAAGGCAGCTTCTGATCGGCAAAAGTCTTACGCGGATTTGAAGCGTAAGGAGATTGAGTATGCGGTGGGTGACCGTGTGTTCTTGAAGGTTTCGCCTTGGAAGAAGGTGATGAGGTTTGGCCGGAAGGGTAAGTTGAGCCCTAGGTACATTCGACCATACGAGGTGGTTGAGCGTGTGGGTTCTGTTGCGTACAAGTTGAGGCTACCTCAAGAGTTGGAGAAGATTCATGATGTGTTCCATGTTTCTATGCTTCGGAAGTATAGATCTGATCCTTCGCATGTGATGCCTGTGGAGGAAGTGGAATTGAATCCGGATTTGACCTATGATGAGGAACCGGTGAAGGTTCTGGATTCGGATAGCAAGGTTCTTCGTGGCAAGATCATTGAGTTGGTAAAGGTGTTGTGGAAGCATCGAGGTGTTGAGGAAGCCACGTGGGAGCGGAAGGAAGACATGCTGAAGCAGTTTCCTTATCTCTTTCCTTTAGGTAAATTTCGGGGACGAAATTTCTTAAGGGGGGGAGAGTTGTAACGCCCCGGTTTTGGGCTTAGAAGTTTTGGGCGTTGACCGGTTCGGTCAAAGTGATGTTCGAATCTAAAGGGTGAAATTAGGAAAGCCTAGTTCGGGTTGCATTAAAAATATGGAAAAATGTTCTAAAATCATCTTTTAATATATATAAGTGAACTGTGAAATCAATTTTACAAAATGAGTTTTGCAAGGGTGACATTTTGGCTAGTGACCAAAATGTAATTTTTGAAAGTTGCGTGACTGTTTTAGAAAGGATTGAAACTTTGAATCTTTAAGGAGCTATTTACCCAAAGGGAGTTTCTCCAGATTTTTCTAAGATATTTTAATGTTTAATTCTGATTTTAAAGCAAAAGAAAAGTGGAGGGAAATCATTTTGGCTATTTTGTAACTAACTTTCCATATTTTCCAATTTTCCTTTTCTCTCATTTTCTCTCAACCCAAACACTTTCTCTCCAGAGATTTCCTTCTGATTTTGTCACCTAAATCTCTCTTTCCAACTCTCTTTTGATTCCTAATCATCACATCAACAAAACCTCACCATTTGCTAGTTGATTCATCAAGGTTTTTGGTTCTAAAAGAGGAGAAACTCAAGTTTGGAGGTAAGAACGTCCTTCTCCTCTAAACTCTCAGTTCTTTACTGAAATTCCTAAGTTCTCAATCCTAAATTGATGTTTTATAAATGGCTTTTGAAGTTGTGTAATGGATCTTGGCTTAAAATGCAAGATTTGATGATTTTTGATAGATTTTCGTTTGATCTGTTAAAGCTGTGATTTGAGATGTGTTTTTGATGATTAATGAATGTTAATTTGATAAGGAAGTGAGTTTTGATTAATGCAATCCCGGATAGGTTGAATTTCCTAAGTTTAGCTTGTGATTCTTGGTTGTTTTTGAGGTGATCTTGTGGATCTGATGTTGCTGGAGGTATAAGGATGTTGTTAGGTTCTTTGTAGATGTTAAATGAATTTAAAGGATGTTTAGTTTTGATGGTTTATGGCTGGGCTTTGTTGAGGAGTTGTTTGGATGCATTTTCGGTTGTGTTTGGTGGCCGAAAATGGAGTGTGGATGAGAGCAGCGAGTTTAGGTGCTTTCATTGAAGCTATTAATGCATGATGATGCATTAATCCTCTGCTTTGATGTGTTTCAAAACAGGGGAGTCATCTTTGGATCCAAGTGTTGGTGATCCGGAAGCTTGATTTGTGCTTTGGCAAGAGGCGAAGGGGAATCGGTGAGTGAAATTGGGTTTTCAGCTTTGAAACCAATGTCTTGGGAGCTTAGTTTAAGTCTAAACAACTTTGCTAAGCTCAAGTGTAAGTTTTCGGAAAAACTCTCTAGTGGTGGCCATGGTTTGGTTGTTATGCAATGTGGTTTATTGCATGTTTTAAATTTTGTTTTGAAAGCATGATTTAGCATGGTTATTGCTGATTTTGTAAGCCATATGTTGAAGGAAGCTCAAGGTAAGAGTTCCTTGTTTTTGAGCATTGTTAAAATGTGGTTTGATGCTTATAAATGCATGATGTTTATGGCTTGGTTTAATGCTTTAAAACAGTGGATTATTTGACGATAATGATGTATATTGGCAAGTGATGTTTTGAAAAAGGTTAAGGTCACTAAGGTGGTTAAAAGTCCTTGAGTGAGCCTTGTGGATTCTAAGAACTTCATGGTGGTTAAAAGTCCATGATGATTCTTGTTAAGGTCACTAAGGTGGTTAAAAGTCCTTGAGTGAGCCTTGTTACTTAAGAACATCAAGGTGGTTAAAAGTCCTTGGATGGTTCTTGTTAAGGACACAAAGGTGGTTAAAATTCCTTGTTTGGTCCTTGCCATGGTGTTTAAAAGTCCATGGGCCAAGGTGTTTAAAAGTCCTTGGGGCCAAGGTGTTTAAAAGTCCTTAGGGTGAAACTTGTAAGAACACAAAGGTGGTTAAAAGTCCTTGTGTGGTTCTTGAAAATTATAAGATCACAATGGTGTTTAAAAGTCCATGTGTGAGTCTTATGTTGATCTTGTTTTTAAAAGATGGAACTTATCACTTGTGGCCAATATGACATGTAATGATATGAAAGCATGTTTTGCTTGTTTAAGAATGCTTGCAAGCATGTATAAATGATGTTTTGAAGAATGATTTATAAAGTGTTTTTATAAATGCATTATTGAATTGTTTTAATGAGCATTCCTCACTAAGCTTTTGCTTACGCTCTCTTTCGTTTTCTTAAACCAATAATGCAGATCATTAAGGTACTTTGAGGGCAGCAAGGAAGGCAAGCATTCAAGTGGAATTAAGCTCAAGTATGGGAAGGTTTTCTTAAATACTTTTTAGCTTTTGGCATTTGGCAATGGGGGACCATTATGGATGTTTTGGGAGATGTTTTGAACTCCCTAAGTTTTGCTTAATGATGTTAATATGATGGATCTTGTAATTGGTCATTATATGCTTGGTCTTGGAGGTTTTATGTTTGAATGGGTTGCTTGTGTAGGAAGCATGCCTTAGATTTGGGGCTTTTCATATATGATGTTATAATGTTGAATTGTTGATGCAAATATGTTATTTGCATGTTGAATTTGTTGCTGGTAAAGTTTGGTAGCATTTGGAGCATGTATGGTTGATCAATTGCATGTTTTTGGAAGCCTTTTGCTGCATTCTGTGCAGGCTGTTTCGGAACAGTGGCTACCGTTCCGGAACGGGTGCCTTGAATAAGCCCAGGCGTCCGAAACGGTAGGCACCGTTTCGAAACGGAAAGGCCTCTGCCAGCCTCCGTTTCGGTACGCGTTGCGGAACGGCCCCGCGTTTCGAAACAGGCTCTTCCCGTTTCGGAACGTCTGATCGTTGGGGGCTGACATAGGTAGTTAAATGTTTTGGAATGTTTACATTTTGGTCCTGAATCTTGTTTGTGCAATTGTATGAGTTTGGGAAGTCCCTTTGAGCTGAAAATTTACAGAGAAGCATGAAACGTGACTAATTTCAAGATGGTAACTTTAATTTGGATGAAGACCTTATAATTTGCAGAATTTACAATTTGGTCCCTAAAGTTGTAAATTGTTCATTTGGGTCCCTGTTCGATCTCTGATGTTTACGATCTTTGAGTATGTTGATTGTATGATCATAACTAGGGTTAATGTGCATCTAGACAAGAGTAAAAAGAAAAAAAAGGGTCGTTAATCAAGGTTGACTTTCGGGTTGACTTTGGTTTTCCCCGTGTGACTTTCTTAATTCGGGTCGACCGTCTAGGCCGGGTTAAGGGGGTTACAGAATGCCTCGGCTTGGTCAATGAAGGCTTTCTTCGATAAGTAGAACCCAAAGTATCATGTTGTTTTGCACGAGTCTTGTCTCTGTGAAACGTCCTGGAACACTCAAATTTACAAAGGTGAAAAACAAAAGAAAGAAAACTAGAAATCTCACTAAACACTCCAAGAAAGAAATACTTAGCGAGGCAAGTAACCCGATCTTGTACTCTTTAAAGACCTTCCTGCCACAAGTCAACACGTTATAATCGGAGTTTAATCCTAACAATGAGTCCTATTTGTACTAGGAGTCCAATAAAAGGTATGACACCAATTGAATTTTAGTTGCAAGGAGAAAGAAAGGTATGCAACTTTTAATTTCCTACTAACACAAGAAGCAAGAAGGTGTTAGATAATATATAGAACTCAATAAAAATGTAAAACAAATGAAAACAAGTAGTTGAGAATGAAAGAAGATCAGAAAACCCGAAAAAACCCTGAAATTTACAGCAACTTGATCCACTTTGTTCGAGATGTTCCCAAAGTCAAAAATTTCTGAAATTTTTTGTGGCGACTCCTACAATGGTGTAGATCTGATCTGGAAATTTTCAGCTCAAAATTCGTTCGTTTGAATTTTGCGAATTTTCCCCTTTTATTAGATTTTTTCACCCAAAACGCCAAAATTCTTGCCAAGAATCGTCCCAAATCTGATACCAAATGATAGAGTAGCGCAATTGTGGATTTGGATGCCTTCAATCAAGTTGTTGCAAGAACTAGGGGCTCTAGACTCAATCAAGAAGATTAAGAGCGGATCTGAAAATTTAAGAGAAAAGAGAATGGCTTTTCTTGAAAAATTCAGATTCAAGGCTGGAAAATCAAAGAAACAAAGATAAGAAAGAAGATTAGGGGATGAATAATAAGAATTATAGCAAAAAGATTGAAAGAGATTGAAGAAGAGGTAGATTAAACAAATTTGAAAATTCAGCTTTGTTTATGGCTATGGAGATGGCATGAAGTTGAAGATGGAGATGGCTTGATGGATTTGTGATGGTTTTGTCCTCGGCACCCTCTTAGACGCAATTACCTAAGCAAGTAACCTCAAGCGGCTCTAACCCACCCTCCTAGACGCGATTACCTAGGCAAGCAGGAGTGTGAAGATGATCTCCCTCACAAGAACTCATCGGACTTATGTTGAAGAAGACTTCGAAGGCACAAGTAATCAGCACTTGCAAAAATAAACTCACTAAATATTTTATAAATCCAAGAAAATCTGAATAAACTCCATTACAATGGTGGAGGCTTCATCCTTTTATAGGTGAAGGATAGCCAAAGTAATCTAACTTCTACTAAAACTAGGAAACCCTAATTTAATTAAAAAAATAAAAGAAAAATAGCCTTTAAACTCCTTGTGCTTGGGCTGCAAGTGATAAGCTGATAAGTGCAGGCGATAAGTTGATAAGAGTTGCTTGGGAGAAGGGTGGCTGGTTCTTAAAGTATATAAAACCCTAAAAAACAATTTAAATGTTAATAATTAAGTTGGGCTAAGTCTAATTCGTCCAAAAGCCTTATATAATAGCTTTTGGGCTGAATTTTACAAATTCCCGTAATAATCCCGTATCCAGTTTTCTGCATGCGCAGTCTTCAGTAAAATGGACGTATCTTGAGTTCCCGATGTCCGATTGATGCGTTTCAAGATGCGTTGAAAAGTTAACTGAATGTCGGTCAATTTGTTAGAAGACAACTTTGCCCAGAAATGCCAGGATCCCATCCGAAATGTCGTCTCAAGTTGGCTGACTTTCCAGACTTCACAAACAAATTCAACTTCTTGTCCAATATGCATTGCTTTAGCCCTCCCATGCATGTATCAAAAGGTATGACACCAATTGAATTCTAGTTGCAAGGAGAAAGAAAGGTATGCAACTTTTAATTTCCTACTAACACAAGAAGAAAGAAAGTGTTGGATAATGTATAGAAGACAATAAAAAAGGTAAAACAAATGAAAACAAGTAGTTAAGAATGAAAGAAGATCAGAAAACCCGATAAAAAACCCTGAAATATGCAGTAACTTGATCCACTTTGTTCGAGGTGTTCCCGAAGTCAAAAAATTCTGAAACTTTTTGTGGTGACTCCTACAATAGTGTAGATCTGATCTGGAAATTTTCAGCTCAAAATTCGTTCGTTTGATTTTTGCGATTTTCCCCTTTTGTTTGAATTTTTAACCCTAAACGCTAAAAATTCTTGCCAAGAATCGTCCCAAATCTGATACCAAATGATAGAGTAGCGCAAACTTGGATTTGGAAGCCTTCAATCAAGTTGTTGCAAGAACTAAGAGCTCTAGACTCAATCAAGAAAGCTATGGGCAGATATGAAAATTCAATAGAAAAGAGAAGGCTTTTCTTGAAAATTTCAGATTCAATGCTGGAAATTTAAAGAAAAGAAGACAATAAGGAAGATTAGAAGATGAATAATAAAATATAACGAAAAAGATTAAAAAGATGAAGAGAAGAGTAGGTAAAACAAATCTGAAATTTCCAGCTTTGTTTATGGAATTATGGGAGATGGCGTGAAGATTGAAGATGAAGATGGCTTGATGGATTTGTGATGGTTTTGTCCTCGGCACCATCTTAGACGCAATTACCTAAGCAAGCAACCTCAAGCGGCTCTAACCCACCCTCCTAGACGTGATTACCTAGGCAAGTAGGAGTGTGAAGATGATCTCCCTCACAAGAACTCGTCGAACTTATGTTGAAGAAGACTTCTAAGGCACAAGTAATCAGCACTTGCAAAAACAAACTCACTAAATATTTCATTAATCAAAGAAAATCTGAATAATCTGAATTACAATGGTAGAGGCTTCATCCTTTTATAGGTGAAGGATAGCCAAAATAATCTAATTTCTACTAAAACAAGGAAACCCTAATTTAATTAAAAAATAAAAGAAAAACAGCCTTTAAACTCGTGCTTGGGCTGCAAGTGATAAGCTGATAAGTGCAGGTGATAAGTTGATAAGAGTTGCTTGAGAAAAGGGTGGTTGGTTCCTAAAGTATATAAAACCCTAAAAACATAATTTAAATGTTAATGATTAAGTTATGCTAAGTCTAATTCGTCCAAAAGCCTTATATAATAGCTTTTGGGCTGAATTTTACAAATTCCCGTAATAATCCTGTATCCAGTTTTCTGCATGCGCAGTCTTCAGTAAAATGAACGTATCTTGAGTTCCCGATGTCCGATTGATGCGTTTCAAGATGCGTTGGAAAGGTAACTGAATGCCAGTCAATTTTTTAGAAGACAACTCTGCCCAGAAATGCCAGGATCCCATCCGAAATGTCGTCTCAAGTTGGCTGACTTTCCAGACTTCACAAACAGATTCAACTTCTTGTCCAATATGCATTGCTTTAGCCCTCCCATGCATGTATCAGGAGAGGTTTGTGGTTTAATACGGGTATATTGTTCATATAAATAAGAAGAGATTATGTAAGCTATTTTATGGTAAGTAGTAAGTAAAGGAAGTTGAGAAAGAATTAGTGACCATAAAGATTGGGTTATAATAATGACATAAAGGCAAGATGAAAAAAAAAACTTTCCTTATTAGAACGAATTAGCTGGGCAAAAGGAGAATTTTCGTTAAATATATTAAATAATGGCAATTTTAAAGCAAAATTTAAGGAAGAATTCCTTAAATACAAAGAGAATTTTAAAGGAGGGAGTAATAGTAAATAAAGTAAGTGTGTGCTTATGTATTTATTAATATTTAGGGATTATAAGGGATGGATGAATTACAACTAGAAATTATTGCTGACTTTTTAATAAAGGAGAAAGTAAATCGGGGATTTGAAATGTAATTAAAAGCTGTACGATTGGTAATAAGAGAAGAGAAAGGAATAAAAAAATTTAAGGATAAGAAATAATATTCCTTAAATGATAAAGGTAGAAGAGCGGAAAAAATACTAAAAGTGGGAAAGTAATAAAAAAAGGTATTAATTGGGGAAAATGAAATTAAGGAGGATACCATATATTGTTTTAAAACCGTGTAACAAATAATAGTTATGATGAATAAATTAATTAGTATGTATATATGGAAGGTGAAAAATTTAAGCATAAATAATGAGGATTGAAATTTGTTTTCCATCATAATGATGGTCGTAGTTAATTCCCTAAAAAGGGCTGGAATTAATTCACCTGAAGAGGCGTTGAGATTGATTTTTTGAAATAAAAAGAGAGAGGAAGGGAGGATATGTTGAGAGTTGAGAAATTGACTAATAAATACAAGAAATTGACCGATTGAATATTTACTAAACAAATTGAGTAATGTATCGTAATCGAACGAATAGTAAGTAACATGCAATAAAAACACCCAAGAAGTAAATAAGAAAAACATATATAAGCAATCAGGAAAGGAAAGCGAAAAGGAAGAGCAGAAAATAATAAAGATTACATACCCAGGGATAGAAGGAAGCGGGGATAAGAAATTATTTACAAACCAAAAGAGCAAAAAGGGGGGTAATGAATGGCTAATAAATAATAAATACAAGCTCGATTAATAATAATTAAATAAGAATAATACCAGTGCTTGGGCCTAGGATTCCAAATTTCCTTGATTACTGCAATAGTGGGGAAAGAAGGTTGATAGGTATTTTGATCTGATACAGTAAAAAAAGAAGACAGATGAATGTTAAAGAATTGTAGAAACCATTTATAGGTTAGAAGGGATCGAAAGTAGGGGATTAACAAGTATATAGGTACGGACAAGGAGTAAACAGAATATACATGACCAACATTAAATAAACGGCTAAAATAAGATGAAAATTGTAAGCAATAATATAAACATGTATTATACCAATTAGATAGGCATGAAGATACTATTTTGTAGTCCAACATCAAATCAGGTAGTGAAATAGATCTATAAGGAACCGGGCAGTACCTGGAAGGAAAAAAGGCCAAAGTTAAAGAAGGAAGGTAATGGAAAAAGGTTCTTAAGAAATACATTATATGGTATACATTAAAAGGAATGTCATAAGTAACAAGGATCGGAGTCCATAATAATGAGAACAAATGATGCATAAGTAAATTAGTGGGAATATTTATTATGAAATGTGTCTGGATAAAGAAAAAGAAGTTAACAATTGTAATAATTCCCACTAAGTGGGTTGAGAGAGGGTTCCCTATAAGGGCTCGGATATTGGTAAAATTTAATTCCATATCAATAAAAGAATTCCAAATTTGGAGATGATATGTAATAGAGTAAAGGACATGAAACAACATATGAGTCGATTTAAAGTTATTTAGAGCAGAAACATAATTATACAAATTGTGGATAGTTGAATTAGCAGATATAATGATTAGGTGAGTAGAGTGATGTAAATTTAGAGAGACATAGAAACTATAAAGCACATAGTAAATGAATACATGGTACATAGGTGAAAGAGGATTGTGGAAAATCCACATTAATATGTTGAGAAGAAATTTAGATAAATACATAATATAGAGAAGAGTAAGGGGAAAATAAGGTGAACAAAGCCTTGATATAAATGGTGAAGTATGCATAAGAATGTTGTCGCAGAAATAAGCTAGAAGTTGAATTGTCCCCATACACTGGGTTGGTATAGATTTCCATAAAAGGGCTTGTGGTAGATTAGAGAAGAACAAGCAACATAGAAAATAAATGGAATTAAAGGTAGAATTAAAAGGATCGAAAATAACCAGGGAACCCAGAAAATGGATGAACAACAAGTAAATATCAGGACAGATAAAGTCAGTGCTAAGAAAGAACAGGAGCAGAACAATTAAGCAACTAAAGGAGTGCTCAAACGAGAAGATAACAGAGTACAGATAAAATAGAGAGAAGACAAAATAAGGAGCCGACAGACTACTAGACCATGAAGATAGATCAGATACAAATAATAAGCCAAGATGATAAAGGACAAAAGGAAAATGTAGCGAAGAAAAACGAAAATTATTACCATCAACCCACAAAGAAAACATGACATAAACGAGAAAAGGAAGGATGAAGATAATGCAATGAGAAAAAAGGGTCGATAATACCCGATTTGCAACCGTAGAAACAGAAGGGTTAAGAATGAGCCCCATTGAATCTGTACAAAGAGAAACAAATCATTAGAGAAGATAAGGTACATAGAAAGTAAAAAAAAGAGGAAAAGAAAACAACGGAGATAGATAAGGGTTAAAGGAAAAAAGAAAATAAAGGGTGAGATGATTAGTATCCAGAAGATGAACCGTCATTTCATATTGAGATGAAGATGGTCGTTCGTCAATCGAAAGAAAACCCATCATCTGCAAGAGAAAAACAGAAATCAGAAACCTAAAAGTGATGGGTACAAACCCTAAAAAATATGGGGGAGATTGAAAAGACGCAGAAAAGAAATATAAGGGGAAAAACCTTTTGAAAAATGAGATACAAAAAAGATAAGATGAACAGAAACAAAAATAAAGAAAATAAAATGAAGGATAAGAGAAACAAATACAATCGGGTGGATGTAGGACAAACGTCGTGAGTCGCAACAGGGGAAGAGGCCCTCCGAGATAGCAGAAAAGATAGATCCAAAATCAAAGATAAAAAAGAACCAAGGCAAAGGTCAGAAAGGGTTAAATAGAAACAAAGGAACAGAAAAACAAATATTAAAGTTAATCGGCGTGACTTACCGTCCAGATCTAGGGTTTGCCGGTTGGATCTCATCGAAAACGCCCAAATAGGGAGAAAAACGGTGGAAAGTAAGGGGAAAATAGCCCTTCATCATATAAAAGAGATCTGATAGGGGTTTTGTGTATTACAAAAAATGGCCAAAACTCACAGAAAAGAAATATGTTAATGGTGAAATGCCAGAGAGAATAAAAACAGATAAAAATATAACAAAAAAAGTAAATGGGAAAATGGGACGAGATGGAATGACCCTTGGCATTCTCTTACCGATTTCCAAGGAAATCCAAATTTTTCGGTTTTCTTGATGATATGCTGGCAAGTCCGGCGGAAGACAAAGAGGTGCCGTGTGGGGGAAGGGGAATGAAAGAGAGAGAGTGGTAAACACAACCGGAAAAGAAGGAAAAGCAAGAAGAACAAGCCAACACCCAACAAAGACCTCAGAAAAATTTGAGAGAAAATTGAGAGCCATCCCACCTGTTACCCGTTGGAATTTTAATTGAGTAAAAAGTACAAAAATTGAGGTTTTGCAATATAATTGTGTTGAAAAGCTCCTAATCAATTATTTGAACTCCTAAAATTTGATTAAAACATGTTTTGCGGTCCTTTTTGTCGAGGTTTTGGACGAGCATGTCTAAATGGGCCTTTCAATGGACCCGTTGGAATTTTAACTGAGTAAAAAGTACAAAAATTGAGATTTTGCAATATAACTATGTTGAAAAGATCCTAGTCAAATGAATGAACTCCTAAAATTTGATTAAAACTTGTTTTGCGGTCCTTTTTGTAGAGGTTTCGGACGAGCAGGTCTAAATGGGCCTTTCAATGGACCCGTTGGAATTTTAACTGAATAAAAAGTACAGAAATTGAGGTTTTGCAATAAAATTGTGTTCAAAATCTCATAATCAATTACATGATCTCCTAAAATTGGATTAAAACTTGTTTTGCAACCCTTTTGTAGAGGTTTCGGACGAGCAGGTCTAAATGGGTCTTTCAATGTACCCGTTGGAATTTCAACCGAGTAAAAAGTACATAAATTGAGGTTTTGCAATATAATTGTGTTGAAAAGCTACTAATCAATTATTTGAACTCCTAAAATTTGATTAAAACTTGTTTATGGGCCTTTTTGTCGAGGTTTCAGACGAGCAGGTCTAAATGGGCCTTTCAATGGACCCGTTGGAAATTTGACTGAGTAAAAAGCACAGAAATTGAGGTTTTGCAATATAATTGGGTTGAAAATCTCCTAATCAATTACATGATCTTCTAAAATTTCATTAAAACTTGTTTTGCGGCACTTTTTGTATAGGTTTCGGACGAGCATGTCCAAATGGGCCTTTCAATGGACCCGTTGGAATTTTAATTGAGTAAAAAGTACATAAATTGAGGTTTTGCAATATTACTGTGTTGAAAAGCTCCTAATCAATTATTTGAACTCCTAAAATTTAATTAAAACTTGTTTTGCGGTCCTTTTTGTAGAAGTTTCTGACGAGCAGGTCTAAATGGGCCTTTTAATGGACCTGTTGGAATTTTAACTGAGTAAAAAGTACAGAAATTGAGGTTTTGCAATATAATTTTGTTGAAAAGCTCCTAATCAATTATTTGAACTCCTAAAATTTAATTAAAACTTGTTTTGCGGTCCTTTTGTAGAGGTTTCGGACGAGCGGGTCGAAATGGGCCTTTCAATGGACCCGTTGGAATTTTAACTGAGTAAAAAGTACAGAAATTGAGGTTTTGCAATATAATTGTATTGAAAATCTCCTAATCAATTACATTATCTCCAAAAATTTGATTAAAACTTGTTTTGCGACCCTTTTGTAGAAGTTTCAGACGAGCAGGTCTAAATGGGCCTTTCAATGGACCCGTTGGAATTTCATCTGAGTAAAAAGTACATAAATTGAGGTTTTGCAATATAATTGTGTTGAAAAGCTCCTAACCAATTATTTGAACTCCTGAAATTTGATTAAAACTTGTTTTGCGGCCCTTTTTGTCGTGGTTTCGGACGAGAAGGTTTAAATGGGCCTTTCAATGGACTCGTTGGAATTTTAACTAAGTAAAAAATACAGAAATTTAAGTTTTGCAATATAAGTGTGTTGAAAATATCCTAATCAATTACATGATCTAAAATTTCATTAAAACGTGTTTTGCGGTCCTTTTTGTATAGGTTTCGGTCGAGCATGTCTAAATGGGCCTTTCAATGGACCTGTTGGAATTTTAACTGAGTAAAAAGTACATAAATTGAGGTTTTGCAATATTATTGTGTTGAAAAGATACTAATCACATATTTGAACTCCTAAAATTTGATTAAAACATGTTTTGTGGTCCTTTTTGTCGAGGTTTCGAACTAGCAGGTCAAAATGGGCCTTTCAATGGACGCGTTTGAATTTTAACTGAGTAAAAAGTACAGGAATTGAGGTTTTGCAATATAATTGTGTTGAAAAGCTCCTAATCAATTATTTGAACTCCTAAAATTTGATTAAAACTTGTTTTGCGGTCCTTTTATCGGGGTTTCGGACTAGCAGGTCTAAATGGGGCTTTCAAAGGACCCGTTGGAATTTTAACTGAGTAAAAAGTACAGAAATTGAGGTTTTGCAATATAATTGTGTTGAAAAGCTCCTAATCAATTATTTGAACTCCTAAAATTTGATTAAAACTTGTTTTGCTGTCCTTTTTGTCGAAGTTTTGGACGAGCAGGTCTAAATGGGCCTTTCAATGGACCCGTTGGAATTTTAACTGAGTAAAAAGTACAGAAATTAAGGTTGTGCAATGTAATTGTGTTGAAAATCTCCTAGTCAATTACATGAACTCCTAAAATTTGATTTAACTTCTTTTGCGGTCCTTTTTGTATAGGTTTCGGATGAGCATGTATAAATGGGCCTTTCAATGGACCCGTTGGAATTTTAACTGAGTAAAAAGTACAGAAATTGAGGTTTTGCAATATTATTGTGTTGAAAAGCTACTAACAAATTATTTGAACTCCTAAAATTTGATTAAAACATGTTTTGCGGTCCTTTTTGTCAAGGTTTCGGACGAGCAGGTCAAAATGGGCCTTTCAATGGACCCGTTGGAATTTTAACTACGTAAAAAGTACATAAATTGAGGTTTTGCAATATAAGTGTGTTGAAAATCTCCTAGTCAATTACATGAACTCCTAAAATTTGATTAAACCTGTTTTGCGTTCCTTTTTTAGAGGTTTCGGACGAGCAGGTATAAATGGGCCTTTCAATGGACCCGTTGGAATTTTAACTACGTAAAAAGTACAGAAATTGAGGTTTTGCAATATAAGTGTGTTGAAAATCTCCTAGTTAATTACATGAACTCCTAATATTTGATTAAACCTGTTTTGCGGTCCTTTTTGTAGAGGTTTCGGACGAGCATGTATAAATGGGCCTCTCAAAGGACCCGTTGGAATTTTAACTGAGTAAAAAGTATAGAAATTAAGGTTTTGCAATATAATTGTGTTAAAAATCTCCTAATCAATTACATGATCTTCTAAAATTTAATTAAAACTTGTTTTGCGGTCCTTTTTGTAGAGGTTTCAGACGAGAATGTCTAAATGGGCCTTTCAATGGACCCATTGGAATTTTAACTGAGTAAAAAGTATAAAAATTGAGATTTTGCAATATAATTGTGTTGAAAAACTACTAATCAGTTATTTAAACTCCTAAAATATGATCAAAACTTGTTTTGCGGTCCTTTTTGTCGAGTTTTCGGACGAGCATGTCTAAATGGGCCTTTCAGTGGACCCGTTGGAATTTTAACTGAGTAAAATATATAAAAACTGAGGTTTTGCAATATAATTGTGTTGAAAAGTCCTAATCAATTATTTGAACTCCTAAGATTTGACTAAACTTGTTTTCCGGTCCTTTTGTAGAGGTTT
Organism: Hibiscus tridactylites; assembly: GCA_958450335.1. Taxonomy (NCBI): domain Eukaryota; kingdom Viridiplantae; phylum Streptophyta; class Magnoliopsida; order Malvales; family Malvaceae; genus Hibiscus; species Hibiscus tridactylites. Next base: position 88,387 of record CAUDLX010000065.1, read on the forward strand.
CGGACGAGTAGGTCTAGGTTGGCCTTTCAATGGACGCGTTGGAATTTTAGCTGAGTAAAAAGTACAGAAAATGAGGTTTTGCAATATAATTGTGTTGAAAATCTACTAATCAATTATTTGAACTCCTAAAATTTGATTAAAATTTGTTTTGCGACCATTTTTGTCGAGGTTTCGGACGGGCAGGTCGAAATGGGCCTTTCAATGGACCCGTTGGAATTTCAACTGAGTAAAAAGTACAGAAATTGAGATTTTGCAATATAGTTGATTTGAAAAGCTACTAATCAATTACATGATCTCCTAAAATTTGATTAAAACTTGTTTTGCGGCCGTTTTGTCGAGGTTTCGGACGAGCAGGTCTAAATGGGCCTTTCAATGGACTAGTTGGAATTTTAGTTGAGTAAAAAGTACATAAATTGAGGTTTTGCAATATAATTGTGTTGAAAAGCTCCTTATCAATTATTTGAGCTCCTAAAATTAGATTAAAACTTCTTTTGCGGTCCTTTTTGTCGAGGTTTCGGACGAGCGGGTCGAAATGGGCCTTTCAATGGACCCGTTCGTATTTCAACTGAGTAAAAAGTATAGAAATTGAGGTTTTGCAATATAATTGTGTTGAAAAGCTACTAATCAATTATTTGAACTCTTAAAATTTGATTAAAACTTCTTTTGTAGTCCTTTTTGTATAGGTTTCGAACGAGCGGGTCGGAATGGGCCTTTTAATGGACCCGTTGGAAATTTAACTGAGTAAAAAGTATAGAAATTGAGGTTTTGCAATTTCATTGTGATGAAAAGTCCTAATCAATTACATGATCTACTAAAATTTCATTAAAACGTGTTTTGCTTTCCTTTTTGTCGAGGTTTCGGACGAGCGGGTCGAAATGGGCCTTTCAATGGACCCGTTAGAATTTTAACTGAGTAAAAAGTATAGAAATTGATGTTCTGCAATATAAATGTGTTGAAAAGCTCCTAGTCAATTCAATGTACTCCTAAAATTTGATTAAAACTTGTTTTGTTGTCCTTTTTGTCGAGGTTTCGGACGAGCAGGTCTAAATGAGTCTTTCAATGGACGCGTTGGAATTTTAGTTGAGTAAAAAGTACATAAATTAAGGTTTTGCAATATAATTGTGTTCAAAAGATACTAATCAATTATTTGAACTCCTAAAATTTGATTAAAACTTGTTTTGAGACCCTTTTTGTCGAGGTTTCGGACGAGCAGGTCTAAATGGGCCTTTCAATGGACCCGATGGAATTTCAACTGAGTAAAAAGTACAGAAATTGAGGTTTTTCAATATAATTGTGTTAAAAAGATACTAATCAATTACATGATCTCCTAAAATTTGATTAAAACTTGTTTTGCGGCCCTTTTTGTGGAGGTTTCGGACGAGCAGGTCTAAATGAGCCTTTCAATGGACCCGTTGGAATTTTAACTGAGTAAAAACTACATAAATTGAGGTTTTGCAATATAATTGTGTTGAAAATCTCCTAATCAATTATTTGAAATCCTAAAATTTGATTAAATCTTCTTTTGCAGTCCTTTTGGTAGAGGTTTCGGACGAGCAGGTCTAAATGGGCCTTTCAATGGACTCGTTGGAATGTTAACTGAGTGAAAAATATATAAATTGAGGTTTTGCAATATAATTGTGTTGAAAAGCTCCTAATCAATTATTTGAACTCCTAAAATTTGATTAAAACTTTTTTGCGGTCCTTTTTGTAGAGGTTTCGGACGTGCAGGTCTAAATGGGCCTTTCAATGGACCCATTGGAATATTAACCGAGTAAAAAGTATAGAAATTTAGGTTTTGCAATATAATTGTGTTGAAAATCTCCTAATCAATTACATGATCTCCTAAAATTTCATTAAAACATGTTTTGCGGCCCTTTTTGTATAGGTTTCGGACGAGCATGTCTAAAATGGCCTTTCAATGGACCCGTTGGAATTTTTACTGAGTAAAAAGTCCAGAAATTGATGTTTTTCAATATAATTGTGTTGAAAATCCCTGAATCAATTACATGATCTCCTAAAATTCATTAAAATTTGTTTTGCGGCCCTTTTTGTATAGGCTTCGGACGAGTATGTCTAAATGGGCCTTTCAATGGACCCGTTGGAATTTTAACTGAGTAAAAAGTACAGAAAATGAGTTTTTGCAATATTATTGTGTTGAAAAGCAACTAATCAATTATTTGAACTCCTAAAATTTGATTAAAACTTGTTTTGCGGTCCTTTTTGTCGAGGTTTCGGACGAGCAGGTCTAAATGGGCCTTTCAATGGACGCGTTGGAATTTTAACTGAGTAAAAAGTACAAAAATTAAGGTTTTGCAATATAATTGTGTTGAAAAGCTCCTAATCAATTATTTGAACACCTAAAATTTGATTAAAACTTGATCTGCGGTCCTTTTTGTTGAGGTTTCGGACGAGCAGGTCTAAATGGGCCTTTCAATGGACGCGTTGGAATTTTAACTGAGTAAAAAATACAGAAATTGAGGTTTTGCAGTATAACTGTGTTGAAAAGCTCCTAATCAATTACATGATCTTCTAAAATTTCATTAAAACTTATTTTGCGGCTCTTTTTGTATAGGTTTCGGACGAGCATGTCTAAATGGGCGTTTCAATGGACCTGTTGGAATTTTAACTAATTAAAAATTACAGAAATTGAGGTTTTGCAATATTATTGTGTTGAAAAGCTACTAATCAATTACATGATCTACTAAAATTTGATTAAAACTTGTTTTGCGGCCCTTTTTGTCGAGGTTTCGGATGAGCAGGTCTAAATGGGCCTTTCAATAGGCGCGTTTGAATTTTAACTAAGTAAAAAGTACAGAAATTGAGGTTTTGCAATATAATTGTTTTGAAAAGCTCCTAATCAATTATTTGAACTCCTAAAATTTGATTAAAACTTGTTTGGCGGTCCTTTTTGTCGAGGTTTCGGACTAGCAGGTCTAAATGGGCCTTTCAATGGACCCGTTGGAATTTTAACTGAGTAAAAAATACATAAATTGAGTTTTTGCAACATAATTGTGTTTAAACGCTTCTAATTAATTATTTGAACTCCTAAAATTTGATTAAAACTTGTTTTGTGGTCCTTTTTGTCGAGGTTTCGGACGAGCAGGTCTAAATGGGCCTTTTAATTGACCCGTTGGAATTTTAACTAAGTAAATAGTAAAGAAAGTGAGGTTTTGCAATATAGTTGTGTTGAAAAGCACCTAATCAATTATTTAAAACTCCTAAAATTTGATTAAAACATGTTTTGCGGTCCTTTTTACCGAGGTTTCGGACGAGCAGGTCTAAATGTGCCTTTCAATGGACCCGTTGGAATTTTGACTAAGTAAAAAGTACAAAAATTGAGGTTCTGCAATATAACTGTGTTGAAAAGCACCTAGTCAATTGAATGAACTCCTAAAATTTGATTAAAACTTGTTTTGCGGTCCTTTTTGTAGAGGTTTCGGACGAGCAGGTCTATATGGGCCTTTCAATGGGCCCGTTGGAAATTTAACTGAGTAAAAAGTACAGAAATTGAGGTTTTGCAATATAATTGTGTTGAAAATCTCCTAATCAATTACATGATCTTCTAAAATTTCATTAAAACTTGTTTTGTGGCCCTTTTGTATAGGTTTCGGATGAGCATGTCTAAATGGGCCTTTCAATGGACCTGTTGGAATTTTAACTTAGTAAAAAGTACATAAATTGAGGTTTTGCAATATTATTGTGTTAAAAAGCTACTAATCAATTATTTGAACTCCTAAAATTTGATTGAAACTTGTTTTGCGGTCCTTTTTGTCGAGGTTTCAGACGAGCATGTCAAAATGGGCCTTTCAATGGGCGCGTTTGAATTTTAACTAAGTAAAAAGTACAGAAATTGAGGTTTTGCAATATAATTGTGTTGAAAAACTCTTAATCAATTATTTGAACTCCTAAAATTTGATTAAAACTTGTTTTGCTGTCCTTTTTTTCGAGGTTTCGGACTAGCAGGTCTAAAAGGGTCTTTCTATGGACCCGTTGGAATTTTAAGTGAGTAAAAAATACATAAATTGAGGTTTTGCAATATAATTGTGTTCAAAAGATCCTAATCAATTATTTGAACTCCTAAACTTTGATTAAAACGTGTTTTGCGGTCCTTTTTGTCGAGGTTTCGGACGAGCAAGTCTAAATGGGCCTTTTAATGGACCCGTTGGAATTTTAACTAAGTAAAAAGTACAGAAATTGAGGTTTTGCAATATAGTTATGTTTAAAAGCACCTAATACATTATTTAAACTCCTAAAATTTGATTAAAACATGTATTGCGGTCGTTTTTGTCGACGTTTCGGACGACTAGGTCTAAATGGGCCTTTGAATGGACCCGTTTAAATTTAACTGAGTAAAAAGTATAGAAATTGAGGTTTTGCAATATAGCTGTGTTGAAAAGCTCCTAGTCAATTGAATGAACTCCTAAAATTTGATTAAAACTTGTTTGCGGTCCATTTTGTAGAGGTTTCAGATGAGTAGGTCTAAATGGGCCTTTCAATGGACCCGTTGGAATTTTAACTCAGTAAAAAGTACATAAATTGAGGTTTTGCATTATAATTGTGTTGTAAAGCTCCTACACAATTGCATGATCTCCTAAAATTTGATTAAAACTTGTTTTGCGACCCTTTTTGTAGAGGTTTCAAACGAGCAGGTCTAAATGGGCCTTTCAATGGACCCGTTGGAATTTTAACTGAGTAAAAACTACATAAATTGAGGTTTTGCAATATAATTGTGTTGAAAAGCTCCTAATCAATTATTTGAACTCCTAAAATTTGATTAAAACTTGTTTTGCGGTCCTTTTGTCGGGGTTTCGGACTAGCAGGTCTAAATGGGCCTTTCAAAGGACCTGTTGGAATTTTTTTTGAAGAAAACCTGTTGGAATTTTAACTGAGTAAAAAGTACAGAAATTGAGGTTTTGCAATATAATTGTGTTGAAAAGCTCCTAATCAATTACATGAACTCCTAAAATTTGATTAAAACTTGTTTTGTAGTCCTTTTTGTAGAGGTTTCGGACCAGCGGGTTGAAATGGGCCTTTCAAAGGACCTCTTGGAATTTTAACTAAGTAAAAAGTACAGAAATTGAGGTTTTGAATTATAATTGTGTTGAAAAGCTCCTAATCAATTAATTGAACTCCTAATATTTGATTAAAACTTGTTTTGTAGTCCTTTTTGCAGAGGTTTCGGACGAGCAGGTCGAAATGGGCCTTTCAATGGACCCGTTGGAATTTTAACTGAGTAAAAAGTACAGAAATTGAGGTTTTGCAATATAATTGTGTTGAAAAGCTCCTAATCATTTATTTGAACTCCTAATATTTGAATAAAAACTTTTTGCGGTCCTTTTTGTAGAGGTTTCGGACGAGCAGGTCTAAATGGGCCTTTCAATGGACCCGTTGGAATTTTAACTGAGTAAAAAGTAAAGAAATTGAGGTTTTGCAATGTAATTGTTTTGAAAAGCTCCTAATCAATTACATGAACTCCTATAATTTCATTAAAACTTATTTTGCAGTCCTTTTTGAAGAGGTTTCAGACGAGCGGGTCGAAGTGGGCCTTTCAATGGACCCGTTGGAATTTTAACTGAGTAAAAAGTACAAAAATTGAGGTTTTGCAATATAATTGTGTTGAAAAGCTCCTAATCAATTATTTGAACTCCTAATATTTGAATAAAACCTTTTTGTGGTCCTTTTTGTAGAGGTTTCGGACGAGCAGGTCTAAATGGGCCTTTCAATGGACCCGTTGGAATTTTAACGGAGTAAAAAGTAAAGAAATTGAGGTTTTGCAATGTAATTGTTTTGAAAAGCTCCTAATCAATTACATGAACTCCTCAAATTTGATTAAAACGTATTTTGCAATCCTTTTTGAAGAGGTTTCAGACGAGCGGGTCGAACCGGGCCTTTCAATGGACCCGTTGGAATTTTAACTGAGTAAAAAGTACAGAAATATCGGTTTTGCAATATAATTGTGTTGAAAAGCTCCTAATCAATTATTTGAACTACTAATATTTGATTAAAACTTATTTTGGGTCCTTTTTGTAGAGGTTTCGGACTAGCGGGTCGAAATGGGCCTTTCAATGGACCCGTTGGAATTTTAAATGAGTAAAAAGTACAGAAATTGAGGTTTTGCAATATAATTGTGTTGAAAAGCTCCTAATCAATTATTTGAACTCCTAATATTTGAATAAAACATTTTGCATCCCTTTTTGTAGAGGTTTCGGACGAGCAGGTCTAAATGGGCCTTTCAATGGACCCGTTGGAATTTTGACTGAGTAAAAAGTACAGAAATTGAGGTTTTGAGATATAATTGTGTTGAAAAGCTCCTAATCAATTATTTGAACTCCTAATATTTGATTAAAACTTGTTTTGTTGTCCTTTTTGTAGAGGTTTCGGACGAGCGGGTCGAAATGGGCCTTTCAATGGACCCGTTGGAATTTTAACTGAGTAAAAAGTACAGAAATTGAGGTTTTGCAATATAATTGTGTTGAAAAGCTCCTAATCAATTATTTGAACTCCTAATATTTGATTAAAACTTGTTTTGCGGTACTTTTTGTAGAGGTTTCAGACGAGCAGGTCTAAATGGGCCTTTCAATGGACCCGTTGGAATTTTAACTAAGTAAAAAGTAAAGAAATTGAGGTTTTGCAATGTAATTGTGTTGAAAAGCTCCTAATCAATTACATGAGCTCCTAAAATTTGATTAAAACTTGTTTTGCATTCCTTTTTGTAGAGGTTTCGGACGAGCGGGTCGAAATGGGCCTTTCAATGGACCCGTTGGAATTTTAACTGAGTAAAAAGTAAAGAAATTGAGGTTTTGCAATGTAATTGTTTTGAAAAGCTCCTAATCAATTACATGAACTCCTATAATTTCATTAAAACTTATTTTGCAGTCCTTTTTGAAGAGGTTTCAGACGAGCGGGTCGAAGTGGGCCTTTCAATGGACCCGTTGGAATTTTAACTGAGTAAAAAGTACAAAAATTGAGGTTTTGCAATATAATTGTGTTGAAAAGCTCCTAATCAATTATTTGAACTCCTAATATTTGAATAAAACCTTTTTGTGGTCCTTTTTGTAGAGGTTTCGGACGAGCAGGTCTAAATGGGCCTTTCAATGGACCCGTTGGAATTTTAACGGAGTAAAAAGTAAAGAAATTGAGGTTTTGCAATGTAATTGTTTTGAAAAGCTCCTAATCAATTACATGAACTCCTAAAATTTGATTAAAACGTATTTTGCAATCCTTTTTGAAGAGGTTTCAGACGAGCGGGTCGAACCGGGCCTTTCAATGGACCCGTTGGAATTTTAACTGAGTAAAAAGTACAGAAATATCGGTTTTGCAATATAATTGTGTTGAAAAGCTCCTAATCAATTATTTGAACTACTAATATTTGATTAAAACTTATTTTGGGTCCTTTTTGTAGAGGTTTCGGACTAGCGGGTCGAAATGGGCCTTTCAATGGACCCGTTGGAATTTTAAATGAGTAAAAAGTACAGAAATTGAGGTTTTGCAATATAATTGTGTTGAAAAGCTCCTAATCAATTATTTGAACTCCTAATATTTGAATAAAACATTTTGCATCCCTTTTTGTAGAGGTTTCGGACGAGCAGGTCTAAATGGGCCTTTCAATGGACCCGTTGGAATTTTGACTGAGTAAAAAGTACAGAAATTGAGGTTTTGAGATATAATTGTGTTGAAAAGCTCCTAATCAATTATTTGAACTCCTAATATTTGATTAAAACTTGTTTTGTTGTCCTTTTTGTAGAGGTTTCGGACGAGCGGGTCGAAATGGGCCTTTCAATGGACCCGTTGGAATTTTAACTGAGTAAAAAGTACAGAAATTGAGGTTTTGCAATATAATTGTGTTGAAAAGCTCCTAATCAATTATTTGAACTCCTAATATTTGATTAAAACTTGTTTTGCGGTACTTTTTGTAGAGGTTTCAGACGAGCAGGTCTAAATGGGCCTTTCAATGGACCCGTTGGAATTTTAACTGAGTAAAGAGTACAGAAATTGCGGTTTGCAATATAATTGTGTTGAAAATCTCCTAATCAACTATTTGAACTCCTAATATTTGATTAAAACTTGTTTTGCGGTCCTTTTTGTAGAGGTTTCGGACGAGCAGGTCTAAATGGGCCTTTCAATGGACCCGTTGGAATTTTAACTGAGTAAAAAGTACAGAAATTCAGTTTTTGCAATATAATTGTTTTGAAAAGCTCCTAATCAAATACATGAACTCCTAAAATTTGATTAAAACTTGTTTTGCGGTCTTTTTTGTAGAGGTTTCGGACGAGCGGGTCTAAATGGGCCTTTCAATTGACCCGTTGGAATTTTAACTGAGTAAAGAGTACAGAAACTGCGGTTTTGCAATATAATTGTGTTGAAAAGCTCCTAATCAATTAGATGAACTCCTAATATTTGAATAAAACATTTTTGCGTTCCTTTTTGTACAGGTTTCGGACGAGCATGTCTAAATGGGCCTTTCAATAGACCCGTTGGAATTTTAACTGGGTAAAAAGTACAGAAATTACGGTTTTGCAATATAATTTTGTTGAAAAGCTCCTAATCAATTATTTCAACTCCTAATATTTGATTAAAACTTGTTTTGCGGTCCTTTTTGTAGAAGTTTCGGACGAGCGGGTCTAAATGGGCCTTTCAATGGACCCGTTGGAATTTTAACTGAGTAAAAAGTACAGAAATTGCGGTTTTGCAATATAATTGTGTTGAAAAGCTCCTAATCAATTATTTGAACTCCTAATATTTGAATAAAACCTTTTTGCGGTCCTTTTTGTAGAGGTTTCGGACGAGCTGGTCTAAATGGGCCTTTCAATGGACCCGTTGGAATTTTAACTGAGTAAAAAGTACAGAAAATGAGGTTTTGCAATATATTTGTGTTGAAAAGCTCCTAATCAATTACATGAACTCCTAAAATTTGATAAAAACTTGTTTTGCAGTCCTTTTTGTAGAGGTTTCGGACGAGCGGGTCGAAATGGGCCTTTCAATGGACCCGTTGGAATTTTAACTGAGTAAAAAGTATAGAAATTGAGGTTTTGCAATATAGATGGGTTGAAAAGCTCCTAATCAATTACCTGAACTCCTAAAATTTGATTAAAACTTGTTTTGCAGTCCTTTTTGTAGAGGTTTTGGACGAGCGGGTCGAAATGGGCCTTTCAATGGACCCGTTGGAATTTTAACTGAGTAAAAAGTACATAAATTGAGGTTTTGCAATATAATTGTGTTGAAAAGCTCCTAATCAATTATTTGAACTCCTAATATTTGAATAAAACATTTTTGCGGTCCTTTTTGTAGAGGTTCCGGACGAGCGGGTCGAAATGGGCCTTTTAATGGACCCATTGGAATTTTAAACGAGTAAAAAGTACAGAAATTGAGATTTTGCAATATAATTGTGTTGAAAAGGTCCTAATCAATTATTTGAACTCCTAATATTTGAATAAAACAATTTGCGGTCCTTTTTTCTAGAGGTGTCGGACGAGCAGGTTTAAATGGGCCTTTCAATGGATCCGTTGGAATTTTAAATGAGTAAAAAGTACAGAAATTGCGGTTTTGCAATATAATTGTGTTGAGAAGCTCCTAATCAATTATTAGAACTCCTAATATTTGATTAAAACTTGTTTTGCGGTCCTTTTTGTAGAGGTTTCGAACGAGCAGGTCTAAATGGGCATTTCAATGGACCCGTTGGAATTTTAACTGAGTAAAAAGTACAGAAATTGAGGTTTTGCAACGTAATTGTGTTGAAAAGCTTCTAATCAATTACATGAACTCCTAAAGTTTGATTAAAACTTGTTTTGCGGTCCTTTTTGTTGAGGTTTTGGAAGAGCGGGTCGAAATGGGCCTTTCGATGGACCCGTTGGAATTTTAACTAAGTAAAGAGTACAGAAATTGAGGTTTTGCAATATAATTGTGTTGAAAAGCTCCTAATCAATTAGATGAACTCCTATAATTTGATTAAAACTTGTTTTGCAGTCCTTTTTGTAGAGGTTTCGGACGAGAGGGTTGAAATGGGCCTTTCAATGGACCCGTTGGAATTTTAACTGAGTAAAAAGTACAGAAATTGAGGTTTTGAATTATAATTGTGTTGAAAATCTCCTAATCAATTATTTGAACTCCTAAAATTTAATTAAAACTTGTTTTGCGGTCCTTTTTGTAGAGGTTTCGGACGAGCGGGTCGAAATGGGCCTTTCAATGGACCCGTTGGAATTTTAACTGAGTAAAGAGAACAGAAATTGCGGTTTTGCAATATAATTGTGTTGAAAAGCTCCTAATCAATTATTTGAACTCCTAATATTTGAATAAAACATTTTTGCGGTCCTTTTTGTAGAGGTTTCGGACGAGCAGGTCTAAATGGGCCTTTCAATGGACCCGTTGGAATTTTAACTAAGTAAAAAGTAAAGAAATTGAGGTTTTGCAATGTAATTGTGTTGAAAAGCTCCTAATCAATTACATGAGCTCCTAAAATTTGATTAAAACTTGTTTTGCATTCCTTTTTGTAGAGGTTTCGGACGAGCGGGTCGAAATGGGCCTTTCAATGGACCCGTTGGAATTTTAACTGAGTAAAAAGTACAAAAATTGAGGTTTTGCAATATGATTGTGTTCAAAAGATCCTAATCAATTATTTGAACTCCTAATATTTGAATAAAACATTTTTGCGGTCCTTTTTGTAGTGGTTTCGGACGAGCAGGTCTAAATGGGCCTTTTAATGGACCCGTTGAAATTTTAACTGAGTAAAAAGTACAAAAATTGAGGTTTTGCAATATAATTGTGTTGAAAAGCTTCTAATCAATTACATGAACTCCTAAAATTTGATTAAAACTTGTTTTGCAGTCCTTTTTGCAGAGGTTTCGGACGAGCGGGTCAAAATGGGCCTTTCAATGGACCCGTTGGAATTTTAAATGAGTAAAAAGTACAAAAATTGAGGTTTTGCAATATAATTGTGTTGAAAAGGTCCTAATCAATTATTTGAACTCCTAATATTTGAATAAAACATTTTGCGGTCCTTTTTTCTAGAGGTTTCGGACGAGCAGATCTAAATGGGCCTTTCAATGGACCCGTTGGAATTTTAAATGAGTAAAAAGTACAGAAATTGCGGCTTTGCAATATAATTGTGTTTAAAAGCTCCTAATCAATTACATGAACTCCTGAAATTTGATTAAAACTTGTTTTGTAGTCCTTTTTGTAGAGGTTTCGGACGAGCGGGTCGAAATGGGCCTTTCAATGGACCCGTTGGAATTTTAAATGAGTAAAAAGTACAGAAATTGAGGTTTTGCAATATAATTGTGTTGAAAAGGTCCTAATCAATTATTTGAACTCCTAATATTTGAATAAAACATTTTTGCGGTCCTTTTTGTAGAGGTTTCGGACGAGCAGGTCTAAATGGGCCTTTCATTAGACCCGTTGGAATTTTAACTTAGTAAAAAGTACAGAAATTAAGGTTTTGCAATATAATTGTGTTGAAAAGCTCCTAATCAATTAGATGAACTCCTAAAATTTGATTAAAACTTGTTTTGCAGTCCTTTTTGTAGAGGTTTCGGACGAGCGGGTTGAAATGGGCCTTTCAATGGACCCGTTGGAATTTTAACTGAGTAAAAAGTACAGAAATTGAGGTTTTGAATTATAATTTTGTTGAAAATCTCCTAATCAATTATTTGAACTCCTAATATTTGATTAAAACTTGTTTTGTAGTCCTTTTTGTAGAGGTTTCGGACGAGCGGGTCGAAATGGGCCTTTCAATGGACCCGTTGGAATTTTAACTAAGTAAAAAGTACAGAAATTGAGGTTTGGCAATATAATTGTGTAGAAAAGCTCCTAATCAATTATTTGAACTCCTAATATTTGAATAAAACCTTTTTTCGGTCCTTTTTGTAGAGGTTTCGGACGAGCAGGTCTAAATGGGCCTTTCAATGGACCCATTGGAATTTTAACTAAGTAAAAAGTATAGAAATTGAGGTTTTGCAATATAATTGTGTTGAAAAGGTCCTAATCAATTATTTGAACTCCTAATATTTGAATAAAACATTTTGCGGTCCTTTTTTCTAGAGGTTTCGGACGAGCAGGTCTATATGGGCCTTTTAATGGACCCGTTGGAATTTTAAATGAGTAAAAAGTACAGAAATTGCGGTTATGCAATATAATTGTGTTGAAAAGCTCCTAATCAATTATTTGAACTCCTAATATTTGATTAAAACTTATTTTGTGGTCCTTTTTGTAGAGGTTTCGGACGAGCAGGTCTAAATGGGCCTTTCAATGGACCCGTTGGAATTTTAACTGAGTAAAAAGTACAGAAATTGAGGTTGTGCAATGTAATTGTGTTGAAAAGCTTCTAATCAATTACATGAACTCCTAAAATTTGATTAAAACTTGTTTTGCAGTCCTTTTTGTAGAGGTTTCGGACGAGCGGGTCGAAATGGGCCTTTCAATGTACCCGTTGGAATTTTTTTTGAAGAAAACGGGTCTCATTAAAAACCCCTACTAAAATGCCCAAGCACAAGACTTGGAGAAACCTAAGAAGGGGAAAAGAGTACCCAAAATATATTATTAAAACGAGGTTAAACCTCGCAAAGTACAAGATTTTTGATACAATCAGGGTAAATAGATCCAAAAGACAAAGAAGACATGGATCTAAGGGCATGGGTAGCCAACGTATGAGCTACAAAATTAGCCTCACGGCGAATAAACTGAACATGTGCTACAGAAAAATCCTCCAAAGCAGTATGAGCCTGCAGAATCAACGACCCCAAAGGAGAAAGATCTGGCCCAAGAGAGTTGATCCGGTTTGCTAGAGATGCACAATCTGTCTCGAAAATCAAGTGGCTCCATCCCTGAGATAGAGCAAAGGTAATGCCGGCAAGAAGACCTCTCCCTTCAGATGAAATAGCATCGGAACAGCTGCCCAGCGGAAAAGCCAGACCACCAACAACCGTCCCAGTGTCATCACGAGCGACAACACCAACCGTTGCTGCACGAGTGGAAGGATCAAAAGCCCCATCCACATTAACTTTAATAAAACCACGAGGGGGATGTCTCCATCGAGGAGGAGATGCCAAGGGAATGGATGATGTAGTTGAAAATATTGAGTTAGAGTAGTCCTTATGGAGACTAATAGAGTTGACGGCAATTAGCCAAGGGGGTTGAAGATGTTTATTATGGATCCAATCGTTACGCCTATTCCAAATATTCCAAAGGGTAGTTAAGAAGAGGCCAAAAAGATCAGGAGAAAGAAGGGAAGTACCTTTCTCAAGCCATTGGAGGCCCGTAGAGGCGGAGCTGTTGATAAAAGAAGAGGGAAGACCAATCAATTTAAGGGTTTCTGAGGCACCAGAGCAGTCTCGGAGAGCATGTAGAACCGATTCTGAACTAGAGTTACAGATGGGGCATGGACCAGAGTCTGGAGCAAAAGTGTGAAGGCGAACCCCAACAGGCAAGGCTTCTGCCCCTAGACGCCAACCAAAAGTTTTAACCTTAGGCAAAACCTTGAGTTTGGCAAGATATTTCCAGAATCGAGGGGGACGAAGTCTAGGCTCAGGGGGTCGTTGCAGAAAAAGATAGCCAGATCTGACAGAATAGATTCCAGAATCATTGAGATTCCAAAGGATGGTATCTCGAATGTCATTAATGATAGGAACAGAAAGAATGGAATTGCATCATCCACAGTAAAGTAAGCACAAACTTTGTCAGGGTCCCAGGCAGCTTGGTTCCGCATCATAAAATCTCGACAACGAATGTGTACTTCCTCCGATAGCTCATAATCCCCATAGAGGTGAACAGGCGAGGAGCCTCCCCAATTATCATGATGGATGCGTATGTTACTATTAATACCCGGTCGGTAGAGGAAACCACCAAATAGGTGTTGCATAGCATTATAAAGACCTTGCCAGGCAAAAGAACCTCGCGAAGGCCGAGAGGCATTAAGGATATTACCTGACGGGAAGTACTTGAATTTATAGATTTGTCCCAAAAGGGAATCAGGTTCGCAAATAAGGCGCCATAGTTGTTTGCCAAGAAGAGCAATGTTAAAATTATTGAGATCCCGGAAGCCCATACCGCCAACAGATTTAGGCAAGCATACCTGATCCCATGGGAGCATATGCCAACCTTTCTTATTGGATTTCCCAGACCACCAATATCGTCGAATGGCAGATGTCATATCATCAATAATGTTTTGGGGTAATAAATAACAGGACATAACATATTGGGGTAAAGATTGTAATACAGCTTTAAAAAAAATTTCCCTACCACTGAAGGAAAGAAGCTGTTTATCCCAGTTGGATAATCTATCATGAACTTTATCACGTATAAACCCTAAAGCAAGGGTCTTATTTTTACCAATAAGAAGAGGTACCCCCAGATAGACACCAGGATTGGAGACGTCACGTACTTGAAGATAGGAATTAATAGCTTGACGAGTAGAAGTAGGAGTGCGGGGATTGTAAAAAATAGTAGACTTATCAAAGTTGACTGCTTGCCCAGAGGTAGAGGCATAAGTCTGGAGGGCCAATTTAAGGTGTGCAGCTTCATCGGGGTTTGAGTTAAGGAAAACTATGCAATCATTAGCAAATAAGAGGTGGTTAACCTTGGGACCATGCTTACAAGCCCCTAGACCTAGGAGTAGGCCTTGTTGTTTAGCATCGGCCAAGAAAGGTGAAAGCCCTTGGGTACAAAATAGGAAAAGAAAAGAAGACAAAGGGTCACCTTGGCGGAGACCCCTTTGAGGTCGAAACAAAGGGGAAAAAGAATTGTTAACCTTAACCGTAAAGGAAACTGAAGAAATACATCTCATGATAAGAGAGACCCATGATGAGGCAAACCCCATACGGTTCATAACATTTTCGAGGAATGACCACTCGACCCTGTCAAAGGCCTTTTCCATATCAAGTTTAAGGGCAGCTCCACGAGAGGATTTAGAGGTACCAGTATTAATTGAATGAATTATTTCGTGGGCAATAAGGATGTTATCTGTGATATTACGTCCCTGAACAAAAGCAGCTTGATTTGAACTGATACAGAAAGGAATGGTATGTTTCATTCGATTAACTAAAACTTTAGCAATGATTTTGTAAATTACCGTACAGAGACTGATGGGCCGAAGATGCCTCATAGTACTTGGATCCTTAATCTTAGGTATGAGTACCAAAATAGTTTGGTTAACTGAAGCCATATCAGCTGACCCTTTAAGAAGATTAAGGCAAAGTGTTATAATATCTGGCCCTACAGTATCCCAATGTTGATGAAAAAAACCGCTTGGAAGACCATCGATACCCAGGGCTTTCCTAGGATCGATGTCTCGGAAAGCGGTGATAATTTCTTCTTGAGTGAATTCCTTGGAAAGGGACTCATTCATAGCAGTCGTAATAGTAGGAGTGATTTTTGATAGAATTTGGTCAGAAAAATGAGGGTTGGAGGAAGTAAAAAGATTATGGAAATGTGAGGAAGCAATTTCCATAAGGTCGGAATCATCCGTGCGCCAAACATTGTTGGAGTCTAAAAGAACGGAGATAGTGTTCTTTTTCTTCCTATTAGAAGCTCGGGCATGAAAGAAACGGGTATTTCTATCCCCTTGGGAAAGCCATAGGTTACGAGAACGTTGTGCCCAATATGCTTCTTGCACTTCAAGAAGTTTATGGAGCTCAATTTTAGCAGAGATATATCTTTTTTCGGCAGAAGCTGAAAGAGGTCGTTGTAATAATTTATTAATTTTCTTAGTGAGAAAGTTGATACGTCCATTGGTCTTAAATCTTTGTTGGGATTGCTAGTCTCCTAGACAGGAGCCAATGGCTTTAATTTTATCCAGAGTAGTACCTTTGGTACATGACCAAGTTTGTTTTACAACAGCAATGCCTTCATCATTGGAGACCCAGCAATTTTCAAACATGAACGTATTTGGTGGGGAACGGCGATTTGTTGGGGAAGGTGGCTTCGTGTTTAATAGTATAAAACAGTGATCTGATTTCGCATCAAAGTCTGAGATGATGTTATAATTAGGAAAGGAAGCTTTCCATGTCATATTCCCAACAAAACGATCTAAACGCTCAAATAAAGTACAAAAATTGA
Organism: Hibiscus tridactylites; assembly: GCA_958450335.1. Classification (NCBI taxonomy): domain Eukaryota; kingdom Viridiplantae; phylum Streptophyta; class Magnoliopsida; order Malvales; family Malvaceae; genus Hibiscus; species Hibiscus tridactylites. Next base: position 104,431 of record CAUDLX010000065.1, read on the forward strand.
GGTTTTGCAATATAATGTGTTGAAAAGCTCCTAATCAATTAGATGAACTCCTAAAATTTTATTAAAACTTGTTTTGCAGTCCTTTTTGTAGAGGTTTCGAACGAGCGGGTTGAAATGGGCCTTTCAATGGACCCGTTGGAATTTTAACTGAGTAAAAAGTACAGAAATTGAGGTTTTGAATTATAATTGTGTTGAAAAGATCCTAATCAATTATTTCAACTCCTAATATTTGATTAAAACTTGTTTTGCAGTCCTTTTTGTAGAGGTTTCGGACGAGCGGGTCGAAATGGGCCTTTCAATGGACCCGTTGGAATTTTTTTTTGAAGAAAAGGCCTCATTAAAAACCCCTACTACTGTCCTTCAAGCAAAGCTAGAGGACCCTAAAAAGGGGAAAAGAGTGCCCAAATATTATTAATCAATGAGTGTTTGTTACAAATTGTTGTATACAACAAGGGATATCCCTTTCAAATGACGTAGAGGTCATAGAGTTCAGCGAAAAGGAAGCCAAAGAATGGGCTATAATATTTGCCTCACGGCGTACAAAAGAAATAGAAATGAAGTCAAAGTCATGAAGAGCAGCTTGTATCTGAAGAATAGTTGGTCCCATAGTAGAGAGGTCTTGAGCAGGATTGTTGATTCTATTCGCGAGAGAAGCGCAGTCAGTTTCGATCAAAATATGAGTCCACCCTTGAGACCGGGCAAAGGTGAGCCTAGCTAGGATGCTTTCCCCTTCACTGGTGATAGCGTCCTGACAGTTGCCAAGAGGGAAAGCAAGACCACCCACGACTGCTCCTGCAGAATCACGAGCAACAACGCCGACGGCTGCTGCACAAGTTGAAGGGTTAAAGGCTCTATCCACATTTATTTTGATATGATTAGGCGGAGGAAGTGTTCGGGAAGGGTTAGAAAATGTAGATGGAGTTGGGTCAATCGAATTTAAAGATTTACAAAATTCGTCATGTAAGCTAATTGAATTGACAGCGATTAGCCATGGAGGTTGTAGATGGTGGTTGTGAACCCAATCATTTCGTCTGTTCCATATATTCCATAAAACGGTAAGGAAGAGGCCAAATTTATAATAGGAAATTGTTGAGGCAGCTTCCTCTAACCATTGCATGGGCGTAGGAGCTAGACTCTTATAGAGAGAAATAGGGATACCACTTATTTGGAGGGCTTCAGATGCTCCAAGGCAGTCACGAAGCGCATGAAGAATCGATTCTGAGTGGCATCCACAGATAGAGCAAGGCCCCGAGCCAGGGGAAAAGGCTTGCAATTTAGATCCAACTGGTAGAACATCAGAAGCCATACGCCAACCAAAAGTTTTAATTTTGGGTAAAGCTTTTATTTTGGAAAGAAACTTCCAAAAGCGAGTTGGTAGCGAAGGTTGGGTTATTGAACGTTGTAGAAAAATATAACCAGAACGGACTGAGTAAATACCCGAGTCGTTGGGAGACCAAAGTATTGAGTCATGTTGGTCATTTATGATGGGGATACGGAGAATGGCATCGGCATCAATTGTATTGAAATAAATGTTTATTTTAACCGAATCCCAGGCAGTTTGGTTACGTATCATAAAATCACGACAACGAATGTGAAATTCTTTGGAGATTTCTTAGTCTCCAGTAAGCTCAATCGGAGAAGACCCTCCCCATATATCTTTGTGTATTCTAATATTACTGTTTATACCAGGGCGGTGAAGAAAGCCAGGAAAAAGACGCTTGAGAGCGTTATATATACCTTGCCAAGCGAAGGAGCCTCTGTTGGGTTTTGGTGCATCCAGAATGTTACCTGAAGGAAAGTATTTAGACCGGTATATTTGCCCTAGTAAGGAATCTGGTTCGCAGATGAGTTTCCAGATTTGCTTGCCCAAGAGAGCAACGTTAAAGTCGTGTAAATCCTTAAAACCCAAGCCTCCAGCCGATTTAGGTAAGCATATACGATTCCAAGGTAACATATTCCAACCTTTTTTGTTGGATTTACCAGTCCACCAATATTGACGGATTGATGTAGTCATGTCGTCAATGATATTTTGTGGTAGAAGATAGCAAGACATAACATATTGTGGGAGGGATTGTAAGACAGCTTTGATGAAAATCTCTCGTCCACTAAAAGATAGTAGATGTTTATCCCAACTAGAGAGCCTATCATGTACTTTATCACGTACAAAACCCAGTGATTCAATTTTATTTTTCCCAATTAGAACCAAGATGCCTAGGTATACTCCAGGGTTAGAAACCTCGCGAACTTGTAAAAGGTTGTTAATTGCATTTCTTGTTGCATATGGTGTTCGTGGGTTATAGAAAATTGTGGACTTCTCAAAATTGACTGCTTGACCGGAAGCATTAGCATACGTCTGAAGGGCATTTTTCAGAAGGGACGCTTCAGATCGATTAGTATTTATAAATACCATACAATCATTAGCAAAAAGAAGGTGGTTGACTTTGGGCCCGAGTTTACTTGCGCCTAGTCCTGGAAGGATTTTAGTTTGTTGGGTAGCAGCTAAATAAGCCGAGAGGCCTTGAGTACATAAGAGAAAGAGGAAAGAGGATAGCGGATCCCCCTGACGAAGACCACGTTGAGGTTGAAAGGTGGGTGAAAAGGAATTATTAATTTTAATTGAAAAAGAGACTGTAGTAATACAACGCATTATAAGTTCGATCCATTCGGATGCAAAGCCCATACGTTCCATTACATTTGCGAGGAAAGACCATTCTACTCTATCGAAAGCTTTTTCCATGTCTAGCTTAAGAGCAGCTCCTTGAGAGGATTTAGTAGCTCCTGAGTTAATATTGTGAATAATTTCATGAGCAACGAGGATGTTGTCAGATATGTTGCGTCCCTGGACAAAAGCAGCTTGATTAGGGATAATGCATAGAGGTATAGCTTGTTTCATTCTATTGACTATTGTTTTGGCGACTATTTTATAGAGTATATTGCAGAGGCTAATTGGTCTAAGTTGTTTCATGGAGGTTGGGTCCTGTACTTTGGGAATTAGAACCAATATAGTTTTGTTTACTGAGGCCATATTAGTGTTTCCGTTTAATAGGTCGATACAAAGATTAATAACATCGTCTCCAACTGTATCCCAGTGTTGTCTAAAGAAGCTACTGGGTAAACCATCGGAACCAGGAGCTTTCCTGGGATCAATATCTTTAAAAGCATGGAGAATTTCCTCCCTGGTGAACGACTTTAGTAGGTTATCATTCATTGAAGAATTTATGGAAGGGTGAATTTTGTCAAGAATGGTGTTCGAGAATTGGGGATTAGATGTTGTGAACAAGTTTTTAAAATAATCCGAAGCGATATTCATAATGTCCGATTCAGAGGTACGCCAGTTAGAATTGGCATCGTAAAGGCCTATGATTGAATTTTTCTTGTTCCTGTTAGAGGCACGGGCATGGAAGAATTTGGTGTTTTTGTCCCCTTGGGAAAGCCAAAGAGTACGGGACCTTTGAGCCCAATAAACTTCTTGCTCAGTTAAAAGTTTATTTAATTCAGTTCTATATTTTAAGTACATTTGTTCATTTGTGGCATTTAAGGGGCGAAATAGTAATTTATTTATTTTTTTAGTGAGAAATTTAATTCGTCCGGTTGATTTAAATCGTTGTTGGTTTTGCCATTTTTCTAGGTAAGTACCTACCGCTTCAATTTTGTTGATGGCTGTTCCGGGGGTATCGGCCCATGCCCTTTTGATTGTTTGGATATTATCTATATTATTAGCCCAACATCTTTCAAATCTGAAATTCTTGGGAGGTTGTGTTTTGGGTGTAGTAGTCGAAGGATCTAATTCGAGAAGAAGGAAACAGTGGTCAGACTTTGCGACATATTCCGTGGTGGTTCGATGAGAAGGGTAGAGATCTAGCCATGCGGGATTAGCGATAAAACAATCTAATCTTTCATGAATTACCGGAGTTGAGGGTCCCACTTTTGTCCATGTAAACCAACCCGAAGTTGGCTTACAATCAAATAGGTTGTTTCGAGTTAAACAATTATGAAAGTTTTTAATTTGGGATCTAGCTCTACGGGGGCCCCCTTGTTTTTCCGAATTCGTTAAAATTTTATTGAGATCTCCGCCAAGAAGCCAAGGTTTATCTTTAGTAGAAGGATATAAAGAATCAATTAGTTCCCATGTTTTATATTTTTGGCTAGTTTCCGGAAAACCATGGAAACCAGTGAAAAACATTATGGAATTATTCTTTATAATTTGAATGTGGATGTAACGCAACGAGTAGGAAATTAAGCTTATATTAATGTTGTTTGCAGCAAATAAGGAAATACCGGAACACCCTTCCGTAGGGGAAATAGAAAAAATGTCTAACATACCTAATGAAAGACATAAGCGGTTACATTCCGCATTATTTAATTTAGTCTCGCATAAGAAGATGATATCGGGGTTGGTGCGTTGGACAAAGGACCGGAGATGTTGAACCGTCGGGGCTTGTCCAAGACCCTGACAGTTCCAGCATAGGATCCTCATTTTGCTCGGCGGGGCTGGGAATCAGCCGCCGCCGGAGAGTTTTTAGAGCTGCTCATCCCAGCTTTTGGAGTAGGTCCTGACTGTTTTGATTTTTTCGGCGATAGCGATACTTGTATTGGGGAGCGGCATTTCATGCCTCGGTTTGTTTGGGATGGAGCCGGAGCAGGTGCAGGTGCTGGTACAGGAACTGGTGGAGGGGCTGCATCATTCGGGTAAGTTTTAAGTAACCACTGATTGAAGTCATTGAATAATGTATCAGTGGGTTTAGAAGGCTTACTCGATTCAGAGTTGAACTTTTTGACCTGCTCGGCAGTAGGGCTAGGGACACCATAATCGTCCGTGGTGTCCCAATCATCATCAGAACCATCTTCCGGAATGGGATAGATGGTGTTCAGGGGTTGGGGCTTAAGAGGAGCTTTTTGCTTCAAATCAGTTGCAGGGGGTCTTTAGCAGAATTGGGACCATCATCCATGGCCATGTCAACGTTTTGGGCTTCTTCGGTAGCTTGTTCCGTGAATGAGGCTGCATCGCCTTCATTTAGAGATCCTATGCATCGGTGAATAATTGTGATTAGAAACTTATAATTGTTTGAGTAAGGTAAAAGGAGGGAGTAAAATATTTTACCCATATTGTTCTGTTCGTTAGGGGGAGCTGTAGGATTGGTCGGAACTGTTGGGGTGTTCCTTGGGGCCACTACGAAAAAAATAGTAGTTAGATATAATGATAGAAAAAGTGGGTTGAAAGAGCAATAGAAAAGAGAGGTTGTTGTAAAAATTAGTGTAAAGTTACCATTAATAGGAGGGATGTTTGAGGACAGATTCGGTTCCACATTGCGGATACGTCCCCGAATTCCAGCTGGGCCACGTCTAGGTGGAATGTAGCGGAGCCAATCTCCGTACTGTAACTTGTTGAGATCGAGTGAAGATCGGATGGGACAGTTTTCTAGAGTATGGCTGATAATACCACAACCAGGGCAGAGAGTCAGAAGTCTTTCATACTGAAGACGGCACATAGTTTTGTTTTCACTAGAACCAATAAACACAAATCGAGTGACATGTCTTGTAATATTGAGTAGAATTTCAACTCGCAGGAATTCTTTCATATTCCCATCTACTTCGCGGGTATCCGTTCGGAGGACATTGCCAACCATTGAACCTAGAGCATGTCCCACCAGGTGAGAATGATCAACATCAGCAAAGAGTGAATCAGGGAGGGAGAAAATTCGGATCCAGATTCTCATGATGTTGAAAGTGTAGTCGTTTAAGGATTTGGCTGGATCATATTCGGTGACTGCTAGCCATTCATCCTTGTACAGCCAGGGTCCACGGTTGATGATCTCATAGCAATTCTTGATTTCTTTGAACTTGATTTTGAGGAAGTTGTCTTGTATCACCGAGATGGATACTACTTCATTAGGTTTCCAGATACCTTCAAAAGCGTTGATAATAGCAAAGATGTCTAAGGCCTTGGACGATATAAAGCGACCTATAACAATGAGCTTGGGATCTTCTTTGATGAAGTCAAAGTTAGGTGTGTATAGCAGTTCTGATTCTTCATTGGTGAGCTTGATCGAGTTGAGTTGGGCGATGGAAGAGGATGAAGCCATTGTGAGATTTAGAGAGTGTGAGGAGTATGATTGAGATAGGATTTGTGGTGGGTTGGTGTAATTGTAAAGCAGGTATATAAAGAAAACAAAAACAGCTAAGGGGGATGAGATATGGGAAGTATGGTGAAAAAGATTCAGAGGAATAATTAATGATTGTAAAAGATAGGAATTACTACTATCAAAAGGTAAATTATTTAATGTTCTTTCCTTAAAAGAAGTATAAGACATGGAAAAAGAATAAACTCTAGGATTTATTGATGGAAGGTATTTTAAAGATCTAAAAAAGTATTTGTTAAGCTTTAATGATAGTATTAAAAAGATTTGATTGAAATAATGGATGTAAAAAAGGGTTAAGAATGGTAAAAACAGAGTGGCTTTGGTAAAAGAAGGGAAACTTTTAAAAATCGAATATTCAAATCGGAGAATAAAATTTGATGGAGCAAATATAGGGAAATAAATTATGTAACTGATGAAAATTATTTTCATAAATGGTATTAATGTTGCAAGATAAAAGTAAAATTTTACGGGGAATAAATTTGTCAATAAAGATGGTTGTATTAAAAAGAGTAAAAACAGTAGGATAATAATACCGTTAACCATATTTTAATCTTTCCTAAAGGGGAGTTTATGAGAATTTAGGTAAGCATAAAAACATAAAGATGAAGATTTGAATATAAATGATAGGGATTGGCTTTTATATTTCTTGGTAAAAGGAGGGAAAGCTGGTTTATTGGTTATAATTTTATATCGGTAAAGTAAGAGGAAGATAATGGTGAAATAACGAATTAGAGTGCTTTGAACAGAAGAATACATTGATAGATAACTCTTGAAATTTGAAAAAAGCTGAAGAAGTAGTTTGTGGATGAATTTTGAAATTATTTCTGGAAAAGTAGAACTACAGAATATTAAAAGGTGTGTAGAGAAAATATAATATGTAAATGAAAGTCTCCTATTAGATAGGATTTGAACAGGGTCCCAAAAGTGGGCTTGTGTGTTTTCACCTAAAGAGGCGTAGTGGGAAAGGATGTATAGCGCGTATATCAATAAGTAAATTCCGATAACAGACATACATACATCTAATGGGGAGTATAGATCATGCATGGCAGTATTAATATAAGCTATAATGCAGATGAAGGCATAGAGAAAATAAAAGGAGAGTAGAAAAGAAAAAAAAACAAGAAAAAATAATTACAGAACCAGGGGAATGAAGAGGCGGGGATAAGAAAATAAATACAGACCAAAAGAGCAAAAAATATAGGGGGAATACTATGAAATTTAAATAAATTGAAATTAAATCTTATTCCGTGAGTATAGGAGATCCAGTATTCATTGAGCAGCTGTTTAGTAACTTGTGTCATGGCATCCATTGTTGGTACATAATGATAGGCGACAATGAAAAAAGCAAAAAGAAAACACATAAAGTTAGCGAAGTGATACCCTTTAACAATACGATAATTACACAAGGAGAGAGAAGATAAAGAAATAGAGTTAAGTTGCAATATAAACAAGTAATGAACATACAAAAACATTAAAGAGGCCATTACTGAATTTGTTAGATAGTCAGGATAGATATTGAGGTAATTGGCAAGAAGGAAAGTAACAATGATATTAGTGTGCAGGAAATACAAAAGGGACAGAGTAAATATGGATATAACAATGACATTAGAGATGTAAGAAGTAATAGAGGGAGAGAGTATGAGTTGTTGCACGAAGGTGGTTTTGATGACAGAACAGTAGGCATAGATTATTTTGGTAAACATAGCAAGTAAATTCAGCAAATGAGAATGAGTCATAAGAAAGGGAACTGTTAAAAAGGTGAAAGTTGTTAAACTAAGCAGGAGAGGAATATAGAGCTTGGTCAGAATGGGGGGAAATGTGAATATTTGTGCTATCCTCATGTTATTCCAAGAGTTAAATAATATATGATTGAATGCAATAAAAAGTTTAGTAAATGTATGTATAAATGCGAATTGTGAAATGTGTATATATGATAAATCCTATGAGGATATATTTAAAATAAGAAGTTTCGGCATTCAACTGATATAACAGTGAGAACCTATTCATTAGAGTGAAGGATTTAACTGGATAAAATAGATTGTTTAATCTCTCAAAGCTACAAACCATAGAGTGTATGAGATGTAAGAAGTGAGACATACAGGAATGGTTAAAGTGTTTATTAGAGACTAATTGAATATGATACTTATAGTGTAAGAGACATAGTGAATTTGAAGATTTCCGTTCTAACCATTGATAAACCAGTAAAATAAGGATCAGAGAAATGAACAGAGAAGATGGTATATTACAGAGATAGTAGAAATTGAATGATCCCAAATGTTGGGCTTGTTGTAGATTCCCTGAAAGGGCTTGGTATAAAGATAAGGTAGTAAAAAGATTGTATAACAAATTAATAACCTGAGAATATGGCATTATTAAAGGCAATACAATGTTTGGATTCATCTTAGGGTGTGCACAGATAATGAATGACAGTAAATCAACATTTAAGGACCAGCATGTTCGATAGATTGAAATAATCCCTAACTTAAGTGTATAGCAAATGCTTGAAATAATAGACAGAATATGGAATAAATCATCAATAATGAGTGAGTAGAAATGTGAAATACCAATGAACATAGAGGGATCGTACAATGAGATCTGCCGGTTGAAACCAGACAAGTCCTTCCTGTTGAAAAGAAAGATTAGATATATCTGAGTAAAGGGAAAAAGGAGATGGATTAGTATATTATTATAAAATTTAATTAAAATAAAATTAAAAAAGAGGGGGGGAACCCTAGCCGCCGTTTGAGCGCCTCCGAGAGCCACCACCAGATCAGATGGAGATGCGACATCGAGGGTTGCAGAAGTAAAAAATCTGGAAGACCTACGATAGATTGACAGGATGAAAAGTAAGATCTGTAAAAATCTAAGATAATCAGATGAAAAAAGGAAGGGAGAGAAGGGGAAGAAAGCCCTAAAACACAATAAGATTTGAGGGAACCCTTATGACGGCGGAGGAAAGTGGCCTCCATCGACAGCCGCATGGTTGTTGATAAACGTTCCAGAAACGGCAAAAAGATTTTAGACCAGAAGTTGGGGAGGAGAAAAATCCTCAAAGAATCCGATCTGTGAAGGTATTGGAAAATAGATCTGCAAAAAAATGAAAAAATATATAAGAGATTGAGAACTGATAAAAAAGATTGAAAAATGAAAAAACAGAGAAAGGGATTGAATAAAAGATCCATGGCTTCGATAAAATCGAAAATCCCTTCATATATGAGCAGATCGAAGAGAAGGGGGACGGATTGGAGATATAAGGATCCGCTTGAAAAAGGGATCTGCATGTACATCAGTCCTTGTCGTCGGTATGTTGATGACGGGGGTTTGCAACCGGAGGCATCCCAGAGGTGAAACCCAAAAATAAAAGAGAAATGCCGATTAGAATAATATAGAAAAAAGTTGAAGAAAAAAATAAGGACTGAATGAAATGGTAGAAATTACCAGTCGAATCTGATGATTTCCAAGAGGAAAAACTCAGATCTAGCCCAAGCAAAATATTGAGGATGGGAATGAAACGGGGAAAAACGAATCTCGAGCGGCAACCATGAAGAGGAAGAAACCAGAAGGTTAGAAAAATAAAGCAATGACAGAAAATAACAGAGAAATAATATAAAATGAAATTGAAAAACAGTTGGTGTGGGGTGACTTTTCGCATGCTCTTCTCGAATTCCAAGGGAGACCTTATCTGTTGAGTTACTTGCAAAGCCGGTGAAGATTAAGAGCCGTGAGGGGAAGGGGGACTGGTGGAAGAAAGAGAAAAACCACCATGAAAAGCGGAGCAAGCAAAACCATAGAAAGAACCCCTAAAAAATTTGAGAGAGAAAAGAGAGCCATCACCACCCGTTGGAATTATAACTAAGTAAAAAGTACAGAAATTGAGGTTTTGCAATATAATTGTGTTGAAAAACTCCTAATCAATTATTTGAACTCCTAATATTTGAATTAAACCTTTTTGCGGTCCTTTTTGTAGAGGTTTCGAAGGAGCAGGTCTAAATGGGCCTTTCAATGGACCTGTAGGGATTTTAACTGAGTAAAAAGTACAGAAATTGAGGTTTTGCAATATAATTGTGTTGAAAAGCTTCTAATCAATTATTCGAACTCCTAATATTTGAATAAACCCTTTTTGCGGTCCTTTTTGTAGAGGTTTCGGACGAGCAGGTCTAAATGGGCCTTTCAATGAACCCGTTGGAATTTTATCTTAGTAAAAAGTATAAAATTGAGGTTTTTCAATATAATTGTGTTTAAAAGCTCCTAATCAATTATTTGAACTCCTAATATTTGAATAAAACATTTTTACGGTCCTTTTTGTAGAGGTTTCGGACGAGCAGGTCTAAATGGGCCTTTCAATGGACCCGTTGGAATTTTAACTGAGTAAAAAGTACAGAAATTGAGGTTTTGCAATATAATTGTGTTGAAAAGCTCCTAATCAATTACATGAACTCCTAAAATTTGATTAAAACTTGTTTTGCAGTCCTTTTTGTAAAGGTTTCGGACGAGCGGGTTGAAATGGGCCTTTCAATAGACCCGTTGGAATTTTAACTTAGTAAAAAGTACAGAAATTGCGGTTTTGCAATATAATTGTGTTGAAAAGCTCCTAATAAATTATTTGAACTCCTAATATTTGATTAAAATTTGTTTTGCAGTCCTTTTGTACAGGTTTCGGACGAGCGGGTCGAAATGGGCCTTTCAATGGACCCGTTGGAATTTTAACTGAGTAAAAAGTACAAAAATTGAGGTTTTGCAATATAATTGTGTTGAAAAGCTCCTAATCAATTATTTGAACTCCTAATATTTGAATAAAACATTTTTGCTGTCCTTTTTGTAGAGGTTTCGGACGAGCAGGTCTAAATGGGTCTTTCAATGGACCCGTTGGAATTTTAACTGAGTAAAAAGTACAAAAATTGAGGTTTTGCAATATAATTGTGTTGAAAAGCTCCTAATCAATTACATGAACTCCTAAAATTTGATTAAAACTTGTTTTGCAGTCCTTTTTGTAGAGGTTTCGGACAAGTGGGTCGAAATGGGCCTTTCAATGGACCCGTTGGAATTTTAACTTAGTAAAAAGTACAGAAATTACGGTTTTGCAATATAATTGTGTTGAAAAGATCCTAATCAATTATTTGAACTCCTAATATTTGATTAAAACTTGTTTTGCTATCCTTTTTGTAGAGGTTTCAAACGAGCAGGTCTAAATGGGCCTTTCAATGGACCCGTTAGAATTTTAACTGAGTAAAAAGAACAGAGATTGCGGTTTTGCAATATAATTGTGTTGAAAAGCTCCTAATAAATTACATGAATTTCTAAAATTGGATTAAAACTTGTTTTGCAGTCCTTTTGTAGAGGTTTCGGACGAGCGGGTCGCAATGGGCCTTTTAATGGACCCGTTGGAATTTTAACTGAGTAAAAAGTACAAAAATTGAGGTTTTCCAATATAATTGTGTTGAAAAGCTCCTAATCAATTACATGAGCTCCTAAAATTTGATTAAAACTTGTTTTGCAGTCCTTTTGTAGAGGTTTCGGACGAGCGGGTCGAAATGGGCCTTTCAATGGACCCGTTGGAATTTTAGATGAGTAAAAAGTTCAGAAATTGAGGTTTTGCAATATAATTGTGTTGAAAAGCTCCTAATCAATTATTTGAACTCCTAATATTTGAATAAAATATTTTTGCGGTCCTTTTGTAGAGGTTTCGGACGAGCAGGTCTAAATGGGCCTTTCAATGGACCCGTTGGATTTTTTTTTTTGAAGAAAAGGCCTCATTAAAAACCCCTACTACTGTCCTTCAAGCAAAGCTAGAGGACCCTAAAAAGGGGAAAAGAGTGCCCTAATATTATTAATCAATGAGTGTTTGTTACAAATTGTTGTATACAACAAGGGATATCCGAATTAAATGACGTAGAGGTCATAGAGTTCAGCGAAAAGGTAGCCAAAGTATGGGCTATAATATTTGCCTCACGGCGTACAAAAGAAATAGAAAAAAGTCGAAGTCGTGAAGAGCAGCTTGTATATGAAGAATAGTTGGTCCCATAGTAGAGAGGTCTTGAGCAGGATTGTTGATCCTATTCGCGAGAGAAGCGTAGTCAGTTTCGATCAAGATATGAGTCCAACCTTGAGAGCGAGCAAAGATGAGACCAGCTAGGATGCTTTCCCCTTCACTGGTGATGGCGTCCTGACAGCTACCAAGAGGGAAAGGAAGTCCACCCACGACTGCCCCTGCAGAATCACGAGCAACAACGCCAACGGCTGCAGCACGAGTTGATGGGTTAAAGGCTCCGTCCACATTTAATTTGATATGGTTATGTGGAGGAAGTGTTCGGGAATGATTAGAAAAGGTAGAAATAGCTGGGTCAATCGAAATTAAAGATTTGCAAAATTCGTCATGTAAGCTAATTGAATTAACAGCAATTAGCCAAGAAGGTTGTAGATGATGGTTATGAATCCAGTCATTTCGTCTGTTCCAAATATTCCATAAAACAGTAAGGAAGAGACCAAATTTATCAGTGGAAGTTGTAGAGGCTGCTTCCTCTAACCATTGCATAGGCGTAGTAGCTAAACTCTTATAGAGAGAGATAGGAATACCACTAAGTTGGAGAGCTTCAAATGCCCCAGGGCAATCACGAAGCGCATGAAGGATCGATTCCGAATGGCTACCACAGATAGGGCAAGGCCCCGAACTAGGAGAGAAGGCTTGCATTTTAGATCCAACTGGTAGAGCATCCGAAGCCATACGCCAACCAAAAGTTTTGACTTTGGGTAAAGCTTTTATTTTGGATAAAAACTTCCAAAAGCGAGTTGATGGTGAAGGTTGGGTTATTGAACGTTGTAAGAAAATATATCCAGAACGGACTGAATAAATACCCGAATCGTTGGGAGACCAGAGTATGGAATCACGTTGATCATTTATGATGGGGATGCGGAGGATGGCATCGGCATCAGATGGACTGAAATAATTGTTTATCTTGACCGTATCCCAGGCAGTTTGGTTACGTATCATAAAATCACGACAACGAATGTGAAATTCATCAGAGATTTCGTAATCCCCAATAAGCACAACCGGGGAGGATCCACCCCATATATCTCTATGTATTCTAATATTACTGTTTATACCAGGCCAGTGAAGAAAGCCAGGGAAAAGACGCTGAAGGGCGTTATATATACCTTGCCAAGCGAACGAGCCCCTATTGGGTTTTGGTGCATCCAGAATGTTACCCGAATGAAAGTATTTGGACCGATAAATTTGTCCTAATAAGGAATCTGGTTCACAGATGAGTTTCCAAATTTGTTTGCCCAAGAGAGCAATGTTAAAGTCGTGTAAGTCCTTAAAACCCAAGCCGCCAGCAGCTTTAGGTAAACATATATGATTCCAAGGTAACATATGCCAACCTTTTTTGTTGGATTTACCAGTCCACCAATATTGACGGATTGATGTAGTCATGTCATCGATGATATTTTGTGGCAGAAGATAGCAAGACATAACATATTGTGGGAGAGATTGTAAGACAGCTTTGATGAAAATCTCACGACCACTAAAGGATAGTAGGTGTTTGTCCCAGCTAGAGAGACGATCATGTACTTTATCACGTACAAATCCCAGTGATTCAGTTTTATTTTTCCCTATTAGGAGCGGGATGCCTAGGTATACTCCGGGGTTAGAAACCTCGCGTACTTGTAAAAGGCTATTAATTGCATTTCTTGTTGCAGATGGTGTACGTGGGTTATAGAAAATTGTTGATTTCTCGAAATTGACTGCTTGACCTGATGCGTTAGCATACGTTTGAAGGGCATTTTTCAGAAGGGATGCTTCAGATTGATTAGTATTTATAAATACCATACAATCATCAGCAAAAAGAAGGTGGTTAACTTTGGGCCCATGTTTACATGCGCCTAGTCCTGGGAGTATATTAGTTTGTTGAGCAGCAGCTAAGTAAGCTGAGAGGCCTTGAGTGCAGAAGAGAAAAAGGAAAGGGGATAGAGGATCCCCCTGGCGAAGACCTCGTTGAGGTTGAAAGGTGGGTGAAAAAGAGTTATTAATTTTAACTGAGAAAGAGACTGTAGTTATACAACGCATTATAAGCTCGATCCATTCGGATGAAAAGCCCATACGTTCCATTACATTTGCAAGGAAAGACCATTCTACTCTATCGAAAGCTTTTTCCATGTCTAGCTTGAGAGCAGCTCCTTGAGAGGATTTAGTAGCTCCGGTGTTAATATTGTGAATAATTTCATGCGCAACAAGGATGTTATCAGAAATGTTGCGTCCCTGGACAAAGGCTGCTTGATTAGGGCTAATACATAGAGGTATAGCCTGTTTCATTTTGTTTACAATTGTTTTGGCAACTATTTTATAGAGTACAGTGCAAAGGCTAATTGGTCTGAGTTGCTTCATGGATGTTGGATCCTGTACTTTGGGTATTAGCACCAGTATAGTTTTGTTAACTGAGGCCATATCAGCGTTGTTGTTTAATAGGTCAATACAAAGGTTAAGAACATCGTCTCCAACTGTATCCCAGTGTTGTCTAAAGAAACTACTAGGTAGACCGTCGGAACCAGGTGCCTTCCTAGGGTCAATATCTTTAAAGGCATGAAGAATTTCTTCTCTGGTGAACGACTTGAGTAGGTTATCATTCATTGAAGAATTGATGGAAGGGTGAATTTTGTCAAGAATGGTGTTCGATAATTGGGGATTAGATGTTGTAAACAAATTTTGGAAATAATCCGAAGCGATATTCATAATGTCTGATTCAGAAGTGCGCCTATTGGAATTGGCATCATAAAGGCCAATGATTGAGTTTTTCTTATTCCGATTAGAAGCTCTGGCATGGAAGAATTTGGTGTTTTTGTCTCCTTGGGAAAGCCAAAGAGTTCGGGATCTTTGAGCCCAATAAACTTCTTGTTCTGTTAAAAGTTTATTTAATTCCGTTCTGTAGTTTAAGTAAATTTGTTTATTTGTGGCTGTTAAGGGACGGTAGAGTAGTTTATTTATCTTTTTAGTAAGGAATTTAATATGTCCGGTTGTTTTAAAGCGTTGTTGGTTTTTCCAATCCTCTAGGTATGTTCCTACCGCTTTAATTTTGTTGATGGCTGTTCTGGGGGTATCGGCCCATGCCCTTTTGATTGTTCGGATATTGTCTTTATTATTGGCCCAACAGCTTTCGAATCTGAAATTCTTGGGATTTTGTGTTTTGGGTGTAGTAGTTGAATTATCAAATTCGATAAGAAGGAAACAATGGTCGGACTTTGCGACATATTCCGTGGTTATACGATGAGAAAGGTAGAGATCTTGCCAAGCGGAGTTAGCGATAAAACGGTCTAGTCGTTCATGAATTACCGGGGTTAAAGGTCCTACTTTTGTCCATGTAAACCAACCCGAAGTTGGCTTGCAATCGAAGAGGTTGTTTCGAGTTAAACAATTTCGAAAATTTTTAATTTGGGATCTAGCTCTACGGGGGCCCCCTTGTTTTTCCGAATCTGTTAAAATCTCATTGAAATCTTCACCGAGAAGCCAAGGTTTATCTTTAGTGGAAGAGTATAAAGAATCAATTAACACCCATGTTTTATATTTTTTGCTAGTTTCTGAAAATCCATGCATTCCAGTAATAAACATTGTGTAGTTATTCTTTGTAATTTGAATGTGAATATAACGCAACGAATAGGAAATTAAGCTTATATTAATATCGTTTGCGGCGAATAAAGAAATTCCGGAACACCCTTCCGAAGGGGGAATAGAAATAATGTCTAACATACCTAATGAAAGATATAAGCGGTAACATTCCGCATTATTTAATTTAGTCTCATATAAGAAAATGATATCGGGGTTGGTGCGTTGGACATAGGTCCTGAAATGTTGAACCGTCGAGGCTTGTCCAAGACCCTGACAGTTCCAGCATAGGATCCTCATTTTGCTCGGCGGGGCTAGGAATCAGCCGCCGCCGGAGAGTTTTTAGAGCTGCTCATCCCAGCTTTTGGAGTAGATCCTGACTATTTGGATTTTTTCGGTGGGAGCGATACTTGTATTGGGGAGCGGCGTTTCATGCCTCGGTTTGTTTGGGTTGGAGCAGGTGCAGGAGCGGGTGCTGGTACAGGTGCAGGGGCTGCATCATTCGGGTAAGTTTTAAGTAACCACTGATTAAAGTCATTGAATATTGTATCAGTGGGTTTAGAAGGCTTACTCGAATCAGAGTCAAATTTTTTAATCTGCTCGGCAGTAGGACTAGGGACACCATAATCATCCGTGGTGTCCCAATCAGCATCAGAACCATCTTCCGGAATAGGATAGATGGTATTCAGAGGTTGGGGTTCAAGAGGAGCCTTTTGCTTCAAATCAGTTGCAGGGGGTCTTTAGCAGAATTCGGGCCATCATCCATAGCCGTATCGACATTTTGGGCTTCTTCGGTAGCTTGTTCCGTAAATGAGGCTGCATCACCTTCATTTAGAGAGTCTATAAGACGAATAATAATCGTGAATAGAAGCTTATAATTGTTTGTGTAATGAAAGAAAAAGGGGTAAAGGAATCTACCCATATTGTACTGTTCAATAGGGGGAACGGTAGGATTGGTTGGAGCTGCTGGGCGATTCAATTGAGCCACTACGATAAAAACAGTAGTTAAATATCACGATGGAAGGAGTGGGGTAAAAAGACAAAAGAATAAAGAGATTATTATAATTGTTAATGTAAATTTACCATTTACCGGAGGGATGTTTGAGTTCAGATTTGGTTCCACATTGCGGATACGTCCCCGAATACCAGCTGGGCGACGTCTAGGTGGAATATAGCGGAGCCATTCACCGTACTGTAATTTGTTGAGATCGAGAGAAGAACGGATAGGACAGTTTTCCAGGGTATGGCTGATGATACCACAACCGGGGCAGAGAATCAGAAGTCTTTCATACTGAAGACGACACATAATTTTGTTTTCACTAGAACCAATAAACACAAATCGGGTGACAGGTCTTGTGATATTGAGAAAAATTTCAACTCGAAGGAATTCCATCATATTCCCATCAACTTCGCGGGTATCCGTTCGGAGAACATTACCCACCATCGATCCTAAAGCATGTCCCACCATATGGGATCGATCAACATCAGCAAAGAGTGAATCAGGCAGGGAGAAGATTCTGATCCAGATTCTCATGGTGTCGAAGTTGTAGTCATTTAAAGATTTGGCTGGATCATATTCGGTGACTGCAAGCCATTCATCCTTGTACAACCAAGGTCCACGATTGAGAATTTCGTAGCAGTTCTTGATTTCATTGAACTTGATTTTGAGGAAGTTATCTTGTATCACTGAGATGGATACTACTTCATTAGGTTTCCAGATACCTTCGAAGGCGTTGATAACAACATAAATATCTAGAGGCTTGGAAGATATAAAGCGACCAATTACAATGAGCTTGGGGTCTTCTTTGATGAAGTCAAAATCAGGAGTGTAGAGCAGGTTTGATTCTTCATTGGTAAGATTGATCGAATTGAGTTGGGGGATAGAAGAGGATGAAGCCATTGAGGGATTTTGAGAGTATGAGGAATACGAGTAAGATAGGAGTTGTAGTGGGTTGATGTGATTGTAAAGCAATTTTATATAGAAAACAAGAACAGCTAAGGAGAATGAGATATGGCAAGATGGGTGAAAAAGATTTAGAGGAGTAATTGACGATTGTAAAAGGTAGGATCTACTAATATTAAAAGATAAATTAACTATGATATTTTCCTTAACTGAAATTAAAGACCTAGAAAAGGAAAAAACATGAGGAGTAATTAAAGGAAGGTAACTGAAATAACTATAAAAGTTTTGTTTAATATTTAAAGGAAATATTGAAAAGGTGTAATTGAAGTATTGTCTGTAAAGGAGGGTTAAAAGGAGAAAGATCAGAGTGGTTTTGGTAATATAAGAGAATCTTCTAAAAATCAAGTAATTAAAGCGGAGAATAAACTGTAAAGTCGCAAATAAAGGGGAATAAATTATGTAACTGCTGCAAATTATTTTCGTTATTGAAAATAATGTTTCGGAATAAAAGGTATAAGTTAATGAAGATAATTTTAGTAATAAAGTTGATTGTAGTAAATGGAGAAAAAACGGAAGAGTGAAATTACCGTTGACTGTATTTAAAACTGTACTACATAGATTTTTGTGGAAAAATAGGTGTGCATATAAGCGTAAGGAGAATAATTTGGATATAATTTTGGAAATAATTATATGCCTACGAATTAAGTGGAAAGTAGAATTGAAATAATAATTTAGATAGTTTTGAGTAGTAGAATACCTTAAAGTATCGATAATTAATTTTGAGAAAAGCTGAAAAAATAGCATATAGCTGAATTTTGAATTTGTTTTGGAAAACCCAGAATTAAAGATTATTTAAAAGGTTTAAGAAATAAATAAAATATGTTAAAGAAAGACACCTATAAAATAGGGTTTGAGCAGAATCCCAGAATTGGGCTTGTGATAATTCACCTAAAAAGGTGTAGTGGGAGGGGATACATAACGAGAATGTCAATGAGTAACGTTCGAAGTTAGAAACACATACATATTGGACATTCATGGCAGTATATGAATAATCTATAAAGCAGAAAAGAGCGTAAAAATAAAAGGAAAGCAGGAAAGAAAAAAAACAAGAAGAAATAATTACAGGCCCAGGGGGATAAAGAAGCGAGGATAAGAAGATAAATACAGACCAAAAGAGCATAAAAAATATAGGGGGAAATACTAAGAAATTTAAATGAATTAAATTTGAAACTTAACCCAGTAGCATTGAGGTTCCAGTGTTCCTTGAGCAGCTGCTTAGTGACTAATGGCCTTGCAACCATAGCTGGTACATAATGAGAGGCAATATAGAAAATAACAAAAAGAAAACACATGCATTGAGTTAGATGATAATATTTGATAATACGATAAGTACAGTAGAAGAGAGAGGGCAAGTAAATAGGGTTTAGATTCAATATGAGCAATTGATAACCAAACAATAACATAACCGAGGGCATAACTGAATTTGATGGATAGTTAGGAATAATATTAAGAAAGATGGCAAAATTGCAGGAATCAAAGATTTTAGAGTGCATAAGTAAACATAAAGAAAGTATATAACGGATAATGACATTAGAGATATATAAAGTAGAGGTATAAAGGGTTTTACCATAGTGAAGATGGCAATGACATGAAAAAGATAGTGACAAAAAGAACAGAGTAAATATGATAAGAATAGAGTGTAAATTCAGTATATGACTATGAATATGAGATAGGTAGTTCTTGACCAAAATGTGAGGAACAAAGTTTAGATGTGCGTATCTCAGAGTATACCAAAACCTAATAAATATAGGATTTACAATAGGAAAAAATGTAGAAAATAAGTTCATAAAAGTGAACTGAAAAAAGTTTAATATCAAAAAGATAAAGCATATAATAATATTTTTAATGTATGAGGTTTCAACGTACATCATGGAAAGAGAAAAATACAAGTTTTTGATAGTGAGACTACCTTGGCCATAATGCAGTACATACTTGAATAGTAAGAATAAATACAGAGTATTGAGAGTACAAAAGTTATTAAATGTGAAGAAAATATGATATGTAGTTGAGCAGATAACATCATTATAGACTGTTAAATTCGTATCCATACATTGATGGACATGTAAATGAGAGTAAAGAGAAATGAGAAGGGAAAACCATATAAAGAAAATGAAGTATATAATGGATAATCCCAGAAAATGGGCTTGAAGATAATTCCCTGACAGGGCTTGATATCGAGTTAAGAAAAAGTAAATTTTAAATAATGATATGTTTATAAGTATGTATGGCATATCAACAGGTATGAGGGTGTTGGGATCCAAGGCATCAAAAACACAGGAGAAACATAATAGCAATGCATAATTCAAAGACCAACAATTTGATGATGGTGAATTGAACCCTAACATATATGGATAGCAAAAACATAAAAACATATACGAAAAGTAAGGAAGTATGATAATAAAAAAGAAAAGGGAGTATAATACGACAAGGATCAGGAGGAAAACATACGGCGAATTCAGTCCATTTGTAGCAGTAAAAGCAGAACTTCTGAAAAGTATATTAATATTTATCTGTAAAAAAGAAAGCATAAGAAGAGTTAAAAGAATATAGAGCCATAGATATAAGATAAAACTAAAAGGAGAAGAAAACCCTAGCCGTCGTTGAGAAACGGACACCGATGAGAGCCGCCACCAGACCTCACAGGGTGCAAAGCTTGTGACGGAAGGACATAGAAATGATTCAGATCTGGAAAACAAGACAAGATTATAAGGTGATGAAGATAAAACAAGAAAAAGAAAATGGGAGAAAAGATTGAGATACAGCAAAATAAACCCTAGACCGCTACGCAAACGAGGG
Organism: Hibiscus tridactylites; assembly: GCA_958450335.1. Classification (NCBI taxonomy): domain Eukaryota; kingdom Viridiplantae; phylum Streptophyta; class Magnoliopsida; order Malvales; family Malvaceae; genus Hibiscus; species Hibiscus tridactylites. The sequence goes on from CAUDLX010000065.1 coordinate 124,922, forward strand.
AAGCCCTTATGGGAGCGGTAAAGAATGGCCGCCTTAGTAAACCAAATGGTATTAAAAACCAAATCCAGAGAAGACGAGAGAGGGTTAGACCCATCATCGGAGGAGAAGATAGGCATAACGGACTCCGATCTAGCTGCATGTAGAAAGAGGATTCTGCAAAACGAAAAGAAAAAAGATTTGAAAAACAAATTCGATAAAATATTTAGATAAATGAGAGATAGGAAAGGGGGAAAAAAAGACCCAAGGCTGCGGGGAAACTGAAGAGCCCTTCTGTACTACACCAGGCAAAAATGAATGGGGAGGATCCGGAAACCGTCCGAAAATTAAAACTGAACGTAGAACGTTTCTTGCCGTCGCCGCAGAGGTGATGCAGATTTACCATCAAAGACGACCGAAAAATGAATCCCATGTACAAAAGGAAAATAAGGGTTAGAAAAACGCTGAAAATTAACAAAAATTGAAAAGCATGAAGGAAATGATATAACCTACCGTCCGGATCTGGAAAATTCCGGTGAGAATTACCCGTATCAAAACCAAAGAAAATGGGGAGAAAGGAGATAAAATGGGGAGATGCAAAGCACAGCCGGTAGGCATAAAAAAGAAAAAAACAGGAAGTTAGCAAAAATGAAAGAAAATATATTATAACAAGTAAATCATAGAAAATGGTGCTTAGGCGTGGGATGACTCCCTGATGATTCTTCCCGAATTCCAAGGGGAAATGGTTGGCTTGCATAAACGGCTGAAGCTGAGGAGCCGTAGGGGGAAGGGGAATCGGTGGAAGAAAGAAATCCACCGGGAAAACCGGAACAAGCAAAAACCAAAAAACCCCTGAAAATTTTGAGAGAAAATTGAGAGCCATCCCACCCGTTGGAATTTTAACTGAGTAAAAAGTACAGAAATTGAGGTTTTGCAATATAATTTTGTTGAAAAGCTCCTAATCAATTACATGAACTCCTACAGTTTGATTAAAACTTGTTTTGCAGTCCTTTTTGTAGAGATTTCGGACGAGCGAGTCGAAATGGGCCTTTCAATGGACCCGTTGGAATTTTAACTGAGTAAAAAGTACAGAAATTGCGGTTTTGCAAAGTAATTGTGTTGAAAAGCTCCTAATCAATTATTTGAACTCCTAATATTTGATTAAAACTTGTTTTGCAGTCCTTTTTGTAGAGGTTTCGGACGAGCGGGTCGAAATGGGCCTTTCAATGGAACCGTTGGAATTTTAACTAAGTAAAAAGTACAAAAATTCAAGTTTTGCAATATAATTGTGTTCAAAAGCTCCTAATCAATTATTTTAACTCCTAATATTTGATTAAAACTTGTTTTGCAGTCCTTTTCGTAGAGGTTTCGGACGAGCGGGTCGAAATGGGCCTTTCAATGGATCTGTTAGAATTTTAACTGAGTAAAAAGTACAGAAATTGAGGTTTTGCAATATAATTGTGTTGAAAAGCTCCTAATCAATTATTTGAACACCTAATAATTGAATAAAACATTTTTGCGGTCCTTTTTGTAGAGGTTTCGGACGAGTAGGTCTAAATAGGCCTTTCAATGGACACGTTGGAATTTTAACTGAGTAAAAAGTAAAGAAATTGAGATTTTGCAATATAATTGTGTTGAAAAGCTCCTAATCAATTACATGAACTCCTAAAATTTGATTAAAATTTGTTTTGTAGTCCTTTTTGAAGAGGTTTCGGACGAGCGGGTTGAAATGGGCCTTTCAATGGACCCGTTGGAATTTTAACTGAGTAAAAAGTACAGAAATTAAGGTTTTGCAATATAATTGTGTTGAAAAGCTCCTAATCAATTATTTGTACTCCTAATATTTGATTAAAACTTGTTTTGAAGTCCTTTTTGTAGAGGTTTCGGACGAGCGGGTCGAAATGGGCCTTTCAACGGACTCGTTGAAATTTTAACTGGGTAAAAAGTACAAAAATTCAGGTTTTGCAATATAATTGTGTTGAAAAGCTCCTAATCAATTATTTTAACTCCTAATATTTGATTAAAACTTGTTTTGCAGTCCTTTTCGTAGAGGTTTCGGACGAGCGGGTCTAAATGGGCCTTTCAATGGACCCGTTGGAATTTCAACCTATCAAAAAAGTACATAAATTGAGGTTTTGCAATGTAATTGTGTTGAAAAGATTCTAATCAATTACATGAACTCCTAGAATTTGATTAAACCTTGTTTTGCGGTCCTTTTTGTAAAGGTTTCGGACGAGAGGGTCGAAATGGGCCTTTCAATGAACCCGTTGGAATTTTAACTGAGTAAAAAATACAGAAATTGAGGTTTTGCAATATAATTGTGTTGAAAAGCTCCTAATCAATTATTTGAACTCCTAATATTTTAATAAAACATTTTTGCGGTCCTTTTTGTAGAGGTTTCGGACGAGCAGGTCTAAATGGGCCTTTCAATGGACCCGTTGGAATTTAAACTGCGTAAAAAGTACAAAAATTGAGGTTTTGCAATATAATTGTGTTGAAAAGCTCCTAATCAATTACATGAACTCCTAAAATTTTATTAAAACTTGTTTTGCAGTCCTTTTTGTAGAGGTTTCAAACGAGAAGGTCGAAATGGGCCTTTCAATGGAGCCGTTGGAATTTTAACTGAGTAAAAAGTACAGAAATTACGGTTTTGCAATATAATTGTGTTGAAAAGATCCTAATCAATTATTTTAACTCCTAATATTTGATTAAAACTTGTTTTGCGGTCCTTTTTGTAGAGGTTTCAGACGAGCAGGTCTAAATGGGCCTTTCAATGGACCCGTTGGAATTTTAACTGAGTAAAAAGTACAGAAATTGAGGTTTTGCAATATAATTGTGTTGAAAAGCTCCTAATCAATTACATTAACTCCTAAAATTTGATTAAAACTTGTTTTGCAGTCCTTTTTGTAGAGGTTTCGGACGAGCGGGTTGAAATGGGCCTTTCAATGGACCCGTTGGAATTTTAACTAAGTAAAAAGTACAGAAATTGAGGTTTTGAATTATAATTGTTTTGAAAAGCTCCTAATCAATTATTTGAACTCCTAATATTTGATTAAAACTTGTTTTGCAGTCCTTTTTGTAGAGGTTTCGGACGAGCGGGTCGAAATGGTCCTTTCAATGGACCCGCTGGAATTTTAACTGAGTAAAAAGTACAGAAGTTGAGGTTTTGCAATATAATTGTGTTGAAAAGCTCCTAATCAATTATATGAACTCCTAAAATTCAATTAAATCTTGTTTTGCAGTCCTTTTTGTAGAGGTTTCGGACGAGCGGGTTGAAATGGGCCTTTCAATGGACCCGTTGGAATTTTAACTAAGTAAAAAGTACAGAAATTGAGGTTTTACATTATAATTGTTTTGAAAAGCTCCTAATCAATTATTTGAACTCCTAATATTTGATTAAAACATTTTTGCGGTCCTTTTTGTAGAGGTTTTGGATTAAAACTTGTTTTGCAATCCTTTTGTTGAGGTTTCGAACGAGCGGGTCTAAATGGGCCTTTCAATGGACCCGTTGGAATTTTAAATGAGTAAAAAGTACAAAATTTGACTTTTTGCAATATAATTGATTTGAAAAGCTCCTAATCAATTATTTTAACACCTAAAATTTGATTAAAATTTGTTTTGTAGTCCTTTTTGAAGAGGTTTCGGACGAGCGGGTTGAAATGGGCCTTTCAATGGACCCATTGGAATTTTAGATGAGTAAAAATTACAGAAATTGAGGTTTTGTAATATAATTGTGTTGAAAAGCTCCTAATCAATTATTTGACGCTTAATATTTGAATAAAACATTTTTGCGGTCCTTTTTGTAGAGGTTTCAGACGAGCAGGTCTAAATGGGCCTTTCAATGGACCCGTTGGAATTTTAACTAAGTTAAAAGTACAGAAATTGAACTTTTGCAATGTAATTGTGTTGAAAAGCTTCTAATCAATTACATGAACTCCTAAAATTTGATTAAAAGTTGTTTTGCGGTCCTTTTGTAGAGGTTTCGGACGAGCGGGTCGAAATGGGCCTTTCAATGGACCCATTGGAATTTTAACTGAGTAAAAAGTACAGAAATTGAGGTTTTCCAATATAATTGTGTTGAAAAGCTCCTAATCAATTAGATGAACTCCTAAATTTTGATTAAAACTTGTTTTGCAGTCCTTTTGTAGAGGTTTCGGACGAGAGGGTTGAAATGCGCCTTTCAATTGACCCGTTGGAATTTTAACTAAGTAAAAAGTACAGAAATTGAGGTTTTGAATTCTAATTGTGTTGAAAAGCTCCTAATCTATTATTTGAAGTCCTAATATTTGAATAAAACCTTTTTGTGGTCCTTTTTGTAGAGGTTTCGGATGAGCAGGTCTAAATGGGCCTTTCAATGGACCTGTTGGAATTTTATCTAAGTAAAAAGTATAAAATTGAGGTTTTTCAATATAATTGTGTTGAAAAGCTCCTAATCAATTATTTGAACTCCTAATATATGAATAAAACATTTTTGTGGTCATTTTTGTAGAGGTTTCGGACGAGCAGGTCTAAATGGGCCTTTCAATGGACCCGTTGGAAATTTAACTGAGTAAAAAGTACAGAAATTGAGGTTTTGCAATATAATTGTATTGAAAAGCTCCTAATTAATTACATGAACTCCTAAAATTTGATTAAAACTTGTTTTGCAGTCCTTTTTGTAGAGGTTTTGGACGAGCGGGTCGAAATGGGCCTTTCAATGGACCCGTTGGAATTTTAACTGAGTAAAAAGTACAGAAATTGAAGTTTTGCAATATAATTGTGTTGAAAAGCTCCTAATCAATTATTTGAACTCCTAATATTTGATTAAAACTTGTTTTGCAGTCCTTTTTGTAGAGGTTTCGGACAAGCGGGTCGAAACGGGCCTTACAATGGACCCGTTGGAATTTTAACTGAGTAAAAAGTACAAAAATTGAGGTTTTGCAATATAATTGTGTTGAAAATCTCCTAATCAATTACATGAACTCCTAAAATTTGATTAAAACTTGTTTTGCAGTCCTTTTTATAAAGGTTTCGGACGAGCGGGTCGAAAAGGGCCTTTCAATGGACCCGTTGGAATTTTAAATGAGTAAAAAGTAAAAAAATTGAGGTTTTGCAATATAAATGTGTTGAAAAGCTCCTAATCAATTATTTTAACTCCTAATATTTGAATAAAACATTTTTGCGGTCCTTTTTGTAGAGGTTTCGAACGAGCAGGTCTAGATGGGCCATTCAATGGACCCGTTGGAAATTTAACTGAGTAAAAAGTAAAGAAATTGAGGTTTTGCAATATAATTGTGTTGAAAAGCTCCTAATCAGCTATTTGAACTCCTAATATTTGAGTTAAATATTTTTGCAGTCCTTTTTGTAGAGGTTTCGGACGAGCAGGTCTAAATGGGCCTTTCAATGGACCCGTTGGAATTTTAACTGAGTAAAAAGTATAGAAATTGAGGTTTTGCAATGTAATTGTGTTGAAAAGCTTCTAATCAATTACATGAACTCCTAAAATTTGATTAAAACTTGTTTTGCGATCCTTTTTGCGGTCCTTTTTGTAGAGGTTTCAGACGAGCAGGTCTAAATGGGCCTTTCAATGGACCCGTTGGAATTTTAACTGAGTAAAAAGTACAGAAATTGAGGTTTTGCAATATAATTGTGTTGAAAAGCTTCTAATCAAGTACATGAACTCCTAAAATTTGATTAAAACTTGTTTTGCAGTCCTTTTTGTAGTGGTTTTGGACGAGCAGGTCAAAATGGGCCTTTCAATGGACCCGTTGGAATTTTAACTGAGTAAAAAGTACAGAAATTGAGGTTTTGCAATATAATTGTGTTGAAAAGCTCCTAATCAATTACATGACCTCCTAAAATTTGAATAAAACATTTTTGCGGTCCTTTTTGTAGAGGTTTCGGACGAGCGGGTCTAAATGGGCCTTTCAATGGACCCGTTGGAATTTTAAATGAGTAAAAAGTACAGAAATTGAGGTTTTGCAATATAATTGTGTTGAAAAGCTCCTAATAAATTATTTGAACTCCTAATATTTGAATAAAACATTTTTGCGGTCCTTTTTGTAGAGGTTTCGGACGAGCAGGTCTAAATGGGCCTTTCAATGGACCCGTTGGAATTTTAACTGAGTAAAAAGTACAGTAATTGAGGTTTTTCAATGTAATTGTGTTGAAAAGCATCTAACAAATTACATGAACTCCTAAAATTTGATTAAAATCTGTTTTGTGGTCCTTTTTGTAGAGGTTTCGGACGAGCGGGTCAAAATGGGCCTTTCAATGGACCCGTTGGAATTTTAACTGAGTAAAAAGTACAGAAATTGAGGTTTTGCAATATAATTGTGTTGAAAAGCTCCTAATCAATTAGTTGAACTCCTAATATTTGAATAAAACATATTTGCGGTCCTTTTTGTAGAGGTTTCGGACGAGCAGGTCTAAATGGGCCTTTCAATGGACCCGTTGGAATTTTAACTGAGTAAAAAGTACAGAAATTGAGGTTTTGCAATATAATTGTGTTGAAAATCTCCTAATCAATTATTTGAACTCCTAATATTTGATTAAAACTTGTTTTGCGGTCCTTTTTGTAGAGGTTTCGGACGAGCAGGTATAAATGGGCCTTTCAATGGACCCGTTGGAATTTTAAATGAGTAAAAAGTACAAAAATTGAGGTTTTGCAATATAAATGTGTTGAAAAGCTCCTAATCAATTATTTTAACTCCTAATATTTGAATAAAACATTTTTGCGGTCCTTTTTGTAGAGGTTTCGAACGAGCAGGTCTAAATGGGCCATTCAATGGACCCGTTGGAAATTTAACCGAGTAAAAAGTACAGAAATTGAGGTTTTGCAATATAATTGTGTTGAAAAGCTCCTAATCATCTATTTGAACTCCTAATATTTGAGTTAAATATTTTTGCGGTCCTTTTTGTAGAGGTTTCGGACGAGCAGGTCTAAATGGGCCTTTCAATGGACCCGTTGGAATTTTAACCGAGTAAAAAGTATAGAAATTGAGGTTTTGCAATGTAATTGTGTTGAAAAGCTTCTAATCAATTACATGAACTCCTAAAATTTGATTAAAACTTGTTTTGCGATCCTTTTTGCGGTCCTTTTTGTAGAAGTTTCGGACGAGCAGGTCTAAATGGGCCTTTCAATGGACCCGTTGGAATTTTAACTGAGTAAAAAGTATAGAAATTGAGGTTTTGCAATATAATTGTGTTGAAAAGCTTCTAATCAAGTACATGAACTCCTAAAATTTGATTAAAACTTGTTTTGCAGTCCTTTTTGTAGTGCTTTTGGACGAGCAGGTCAAAATGGGCCTTTCAATGGACCCGTTGGAATTTTAACTGAGTAAAAAGTACAGAAATTGAGGTTTTGCAATATAATTGTGTTGAAAAGCTCCTAATAAATTATTTGAACTCCTAATATTTGAATAAAACATTTTTGCGGTCCTTTTTGTAGAGGTTTCGGACGAGCAGGTCTAAATGGGCCTTTCAATGGACCCGTTGGAATTTTAACTGAGTAAAAAGTACAGTAATTGAGGTTTTTCAATGTAATTGTGTTGAAAAGCATCTAACAAATTACATGAACTCCTAAAATTTGATTAAAATCTGTTTTGTGGTCCTTTTTGTAGAGGTTTCGGACGAGCGGGTCAAAATGGGCCTTTCAATGGACCCGTTGGAATTTTAACTGAGTAAAAAGTACAGAAATTGAGGTTTTGCAATATAATTGTGTTGAAAAGCTCCTAATCAATTAGTTGAACTCCTAATATTTGAATAAAACATATTTGCGGTCCTTTTTGTAGAGGTTTCGGACGAGCATGTCTAAATGGGCCTTTCAATGGACCCGTTGGAATTTTAACTGAGTAAAAAGTACAGAAATTGAGGTTTTGCAATATAATTGTGTTGAAAAGCTCCTAATCAATTATTTGAACTCCTAATATTTGATTAAAACTTGTTTTGCGGTCCTTTTTGTAGAGGTTTCGGACGAGCAGGTATAAATGGGCCTTTCAATGGACCCGTTGGAATTTTAAATGAGTAAAAAGTACAAAAATTGAGGTTTTGCAATATAAATGTGTTGAAAAGCTCCTAATCAATTATTTTAACTCCTAATATTTGAATAAAACATTTTTGCGGTCCTTTTTGTAGAGGTTTCGAACGAGCAGGTCTAAATGGGCCATTCAATGGACCCGTTGGAAATTTAACTGAGTAAAAAGTACAGAAATTGAGGTTTTGCAATATAATTGTGTTGAAAAGCTCCTAATCATCTATTTGAGCTCCTAATATTTGAGTTAAATATTTTTGCGGTCCTTTTTGTAGAGGTTTCGGACGAGCAGGTCTAAATGGGCCTTTCAATGGACCCGTTGGAATTTTAACTGAGTAAAAAGTATAGAAATTGAGGTTTTGCAATGTAATTGTGTTGAAAAGCTTCTAATCAATTACATGAACTCCTAAAATTTGATTAAAACTTGTTTTGCGATCCTTTTTGCGGTTCTTTTTGTAGAGGTTTCGGACGAGCAGGTCTAAATGGGCCTTTCAATGGACCCGTTGGAATTTTAACTGAGTAAAAAGTACAGAAATTGAGGTTTTGCAATATAATTGTGTTGAAAAGCTTCTAATCAAGTACATGAACTCCTAAAATTTGATTAAAACTTGTTTTGCAGTCCTTTTTGTAGTGGTTTTGGACGAGCAGGTCAAAATGGGCCTTTCAATGGACCCGTTGGAATTTTAACTGAGTAAAAAGTACAGAAATTGAGGTTTTGTAATATAATTGTGTTGAAAAGCTCCTAATCAATTACATGACCTCCTAAAATTTGAATAAAACATTTTTGCGGTCCTTTTTGTAGAGGTTTCGGACGAGCGGGTCTAAATGGGCCTTTCAATGGACCCGTTCGAATTTTAAATGAGTAAAAAGTACAGAAATTGAGGTTTTGCAATATAATTGTGTTGAAAAGCTCCTAATAAATTATTTGAACACCTAATATTTGAATAAAACATTTTTGCGGTCCTTTTTGTAGAGGTTTCGGACGAGCAGGTCTAAATGGGCCTTTCAATGGACCCGTTGGAATTTTAACTGAGTAAAAAGTACAGTAATTGAGGTTTTTCAATGTAATTGTGTTGAAAAGCATCTAACAAATTACATGAACTCCTAAAATTTGATTAAAACCTGTTTTGTGGTCCTTTTTGTAGAGGTTTCGGACGTGCGGGTCAAAATGGGCCTTTCAATGGACCCGTTGGAATTTTAACTGAGCAAAAAGTACAGAAATTGAGGTTTTGTAATATAATTGTGTTGAAAAGCTCCTAATCAATTAGTTGAACTCCTAATATTTGAATAAAACATATTTGCGGTCCTTTTTGTAGAGGTTTCGGACGAGCAGATTTAAATGGGCCTTTCAATGGACCCTTTGGAATTTTAACTGAGTAAAAAGTACAGAAATTGAGGTTTTGCAATATAATTGTGTTGAAAAGCTCCTAATCAATTATTTGAACTCCTAATATTTGATTAAAACTTGTTTTGCGGTCCTTTTTGTAGAGGTTTCGGACGAGCAGGTATAAATGTGCCTTTCAATGGACCCGTTGGAAATTTAAATGAGTAAAAAGTACAGAAATTGAGGTTTTGCAATATAATTGTGTTGAAAAGCTCCTAATCAGCTATTTGAACTCCTAATATTTGAGTTAAATATTTTTGCGGTCCTTTTTGTAGAGGTTTCGGACGAGCAGGTCTAAATGGGCCTTTCAATGGACCCGTTGGAATTTTAACTGAGTAAAAAGTATAGAAATTGAGGTTTTGCAATGTAATTGTGTTGAAAAGCTTCTAATCAATTACATGAACTCCTAAAATTTGATTAAAACTTGTTTTGCGATCCTTTTTGCGGTCCTTTTTGTAGAGGTTTCGGACGAGCAGGTCTAAATGGGCCTTTCAATGGACCCGTTGGAATTTTAACTGAGTAAAAAGTACAGAAATTGAGGTTTTGCAATATAATTATGTTGAAAAGCTCCTAATCAATTAGTTGAACTCCTAATATTTGAATAAAACATATTTGCGGTCCTTTTTGTAGAAGTTTCGGACGAGCAAGTCTAAATGGGCCTTTCAATGGACCCGTTGGAATTTTAACTGAGTAAAAAGTATAGAAATTGAGGTTTTGCAATATAATTGTGTTGAAAAGCTCCTAATCAATTATTTGAACTCCTAATATTTGATTAAAACTTATTTTGCTGTCCTTTTTGTAGAGGTTTCGGACGAGCAGGTATAAATGGGCCTTTCAATGGACCCGTTGGAATTTTAACTGAGTAAAAAGTACAGAAATTGAGGTTTTGCAATATAATTGTGTTGAAAAGCTCCTAATCAATTATTTGAACTCCTAATATTTGAATAAAACATATTTGCGGTCCTTTTTGTAGAGGTTTCGGACGAGCAGGTCTAAATGGGCCTTTCAATGGACCCGTTGGAATTTTAACTGAGTAAAAAGTATAGAAATTGAGGTTTTGCAATATAATTGTGTTGAAAAGCTCCTAAACAATTATTTGAACTCCTAATATTTGAATAAAACCTTTTTGCGATCCTTTTTGTAGAGGTTTCGGACAAAGCAGGTCTAAATGGGCCTTTCAATGAACCCGTTGGAATTTTATCTTAGTAAAAAGTATAAAATTGAGGTTTTCAATATAATTGTGTTGAAAAGCTCCTAATCAATTATTTGAACTCCTAATATTTGAATATAACATTTTTGCGGTCCTTTTTGTAGGGGTTTCGGACGAGCAGGTCTAAATAGGCCTTTCAATGGACCCGTTGGAATTTTAACTGAGTAAAAAGTACAGAAATTGCGGTTTTTCTATATAATTGTGTTGAAAAACTCCTAATCAATTACATGAACTTCTAAAATTTGATGAAAACTTGTTTTGCAGTTCTTTTTGTAGAGGTTTCTGACGAGCGGGTCGAAATGGGGCTTTCAATGGACCCGTTGGAATTTTAACAGAGTAAAAAGTACAGAAATTGCGGTTTTTCAATATAATTGTGTTTAAAACCTCTAATCAATTATTTGAACTCCTAATATTTGAATTAAACATTTTTGCGGTACTTTTTGTAGAGGTTTCGGACGAGCAGGTCTAAATGGGCCTTTCAATGGACCCGTTGGAATTTTAACTGAGTAAAAAGTACAGAAATTGCGGTTTTGCAATATAATTGTGTTGAAAAGATCCTAATCAAATATTTGAACTACTAATATTTGGTTAAAACTTGTTTTGCAGTCCTTTTTGTAGAGGTTTCGGACGAGCGGGTCGAAATGGGTCTTTCAATGGACCCGTTGGAATTTTAACTGAGTAAAAAGTACAGAAATTGAGGTTTTGCAATATAATTGTGTTGAAAAGTACCTAATCAATTACATGAACTCATAAAATTTGATTAAAACTTGTTTTGCAGTCCTTTTTGTAGAGGTTTCGGACGAGGGGGTCGAAATGGGCCTTTCAATGGACCCGTTGGAATTTTAAATGAATAAAAAGTACAGAAATTGAGGTTTTGCAATATAATTGTGTTGAAAAGCTCCTAATCAATTATTTGAAATCCTAATATTTGAATAAAACACTTTTGCGGTCCTTTTTGTAGAGGTTTAGGACGAGCAGGTCTAAATGGGCCTTTCAATGGACCCGTTGGAAATTTAACTGAGTAAAAAGTACAGAAATTGAGGTTTTGCAATATAATTGTGTTGAAAAGCTCCTAATCAATTATTTGAACTCCTAATATTTGAATAAAACATTTTTGTGGTCCTTTTTGTAGAGGTTTCGGACGAGCAGGTCTAAATGGGCCTTTCAATGGACCCGTTTGAATTTTAACTGAGTAAAAAGTACAGAAATTGCGGTTTTGCAATGTAATTGTGTTGAAAAGCTCTTAACCAATTATTTGAACTCCTAATATTTGAATAAAATGTTTTTGCGGTTCTTCTTGTAGGGGTTTCGGACGAGCAGGTCTAAATGGGCCTTTCAATGGACCCGTTGGAATTTTAACTGAGTAAAAAGTACAGAAATTGCGGTTTTTCAATATAATTGTGTTGAAAAGCTCCTAATCAATTACATGAACTCCTAAAATTTGATTAAAACTTGTTTTGCAGTTCTTTTTGTAGAGGTTTCTGACGAGCGGGTCGAAATGGGCCTTTCAATGGACCCGTTGGAATTTTAACTGAGTAAAAAGTACAGAAATTGAGGTTTTGCAATATAATTGTGTTGAAAAGCTCCTAATCAATTATTTGAACTCCTAATATTTGAATAAAACATTTTTGCGGTCCTTTTTGTAGGGGTTTCGGACGAGCGGGTCTAAATGGGCCTTTCAAAGGACCCGTTGGAATTTTAAATGAGTAAAAAGTACAGAAATTGAAGTTTTGCAATATAATTGTGTTAAATAGCTCCTAATCAATTATTTGAACTCCTAATATTTGAATAAAACATTTTTGCGGTCCTTTTTGTAGTGGTTTCGGACGAGCAGGTCTAAATGGGCCTTTCAATGGACCCGTTGGAATTTTAACTGAGTAAAAAGTACAGAAATTGCGGTTTTTCAATATAATTGTGTTTAAAAGCTCTAATCAATTATTTGAACTCCTAATATTTGAATAAAACATTTTTCGGTCCTTTTTGTAGAGGTTTCGGACGAGCAGGTCTAAATGGCCTTTCAATGGACCCGTTGGAATTTTAACTGAATAAAAAGTACAGAAATTGAGGTTTTGCAATATAATTGTGTTGAAAAGCTCCTAATCAATTATTTGAACTCCTAATATTTGAAGAAAAACTTTTTGCGGTCCTTTTTGTAGAGGTTTCGGACGAGCAGGTCTAAATGGGCCTTTCAATGGACCCGTTGGAATTTTAACTAAGTAAAAAGTACAGAAATTGCGGTTTTCAATATAATTGTGTTGAAAAGCTCCTAATCAATTACATGAACTCCTAAAATTTGATTAAAACTTGTTTTGCAGTTCTTTTTGTAGAGGTTTCTGACGAGCGGGTCGAAATGGGCCTTTCAATGGACCCGTTGGAATTTTAACTGAGTAAAAAGTACGGAAATTGAGGTTTTGCAATATAATTGTGTTGAAAAGCTCCTAATCAATTATTTGAACTCCTAATATTTGAATAAAACATTTTTGCGGTCCTTTTTGTAGGGGTTTCGGACGAGCGGGTCTAAATGGGCCTTTCAAAGGACCCGTTGGAATTTTAAATGAGTAAAAAGTACAGAAATTGAAGTTTTGCAATATAATTGTGTTAAATAGCTCCTAATCAATTATTTGAACTCCTAATATTTGAATAAAACATTTTTGCGGTCCTTTTTGTAGTGGTTTCGGACGAGCAGGTCTAAATGGGCCTTTCAATGGACCCGTTGGAATTTTAACTGAGTAAAAAGTACAGAAATTGAGTTTTTACAATATAATTGTGTTGAAAAGCTCCTAATCAATTACATGAACTCCTAAAATTTGATTAAAACTTGTTTTACAGTTCTTTTTGTAGAGGTTTTCTGACGAGCGGGTCGAAATGGGCCTTTCAATGGACCCGTTGGAATTTTAATTGAGTAAAAAGTACAGAAACTGCGGTTTTTGAATATAATTGTGTTTAAAAGCTTTAATCAATTATTTGAACTCTTAATATTTGAATAAAACATTTTTGCGGTACTTTTTGTAGAGGTTTCAGACGAGCAGGTCTAAATGGGCCTTTCAATGGACCCGTTGGAATTTTAATTGAGTAAAAAGTACAGAAATTGAGGATTTGCCATGTAATTGTGTTGAAAAGCTTCTAATAAATTACATGAACTCCTAAAATTTGATTAAAACTTGTTTTGCAATCCTTTTTGTAGAGGTTTCGGACGAGCGGGTCGAAATGGGTCTTTCAAAGGACCCGTTGGAATTTTAAATGAGTAAAAAGTACAGAAATTGAGGTTTTGCAATATAATTGGGTTGAAAAGCTCCTAATCAATTACATGAACTCCTAATATTTGAATAAAACATTTTTGAGGTCCTTTTTGTAGAGGTTTCGGACGAGCGGGTCTAAATGGGCCTTTCAATGGACCCGTTAGAATTTTAAAAGAGTAAAAAGTACAGAAATAGAGGTTTTCCAATATAATTGTGTTGAAAAGCTCCTAATCAATTACATGAACTCCTAAAATTTGAATAAAACATTTTTACGTTCCTTTTTGTAGAGGTTTCGGACGAGCGGGTCTAAATGGGCCTTTCAATGGACCCGTTGGAATTTTAAATGAGTAAAAAGTACAGAAATTGAGGTTTTGCAATATAATTGTGTTGAAAAGCTCCTAACCAATTATTTGAACTCCTAATATTTGAATAAAACATTTTTGCGGTCCTTTTTGTAGGGGTTTCGGACGAGCGGGTCTAAATGGGCCTTTCAATGGACCCGTTAGAATTTTAAAAGAGTAAAAAGTACAGAAATAGAGGTTTTCCAATATAATTGTGTTGAAAAGCTCCTAATCAATTACATGAACTCCTAAAATTTGATTAAAACTTGTTTTGCAGTTCTTTTTGTAGAGGTTTCTGACGAGCGGGTCGAAATGGGCCTTTCAATGGCCCCGTAGGAATTTTAACTGAGTAAAAAGTACAGAAATTGCGGTTTTTCAATATAATTGTGTTTAAAAGCTCTATCAATTATTTGAACTCCTAATATTTGAATAAAACATTTTTGCGGTACTTTTTGTAGAGGTTTCGGACGAGCAGGTCTAAATAGGCCTTTCAATGGAACCGTTGGAAATTTAACTGAGTAAAAAGTACAGAAATTGAGGTTTTGCAATGTAATGTTGTTGAAAAGCTTCTAATCAATTACATGAACTCCTAAAATTTGATTAAAACTTGTTTTGCAATCCTTTTGTAGACGTTTCGGACGACCATGTCTAAATGGGCCTTTCAATGGACCCGTTGGAATTTTAACTGAGTAAAAAGTACAGAAATTGAGGTTTTGCAATGTAATTGTGTTGAAAAGCTTCTAATCAATTACATGAACTCGTAAAATTTGATTAAAACTTGTTTTGCAGTCCTTTTTGTAGAGGTTTCGGACGAGTGGGTCGAAATGGGCCTTTAATTGGACCCGTTGGAATTTTAACTGAGTAAAAAGTACAGAAATTGCGGTTTTGCAATATAATTGTGTTGAAAAGATCCTAATCAAATATTTGAACTACTAATATTTGGTTAAAACTTGTTTTGCAATCCTTTTTGTAGAGGTTTCGGACGAGCGGGTCGAAATGGGCCTTTCAATGGACCCGTTAAAATTTTAACTGAGTAAAAAGTACAGAAATTGAGGTTTTGCAATATAATTGTGTTGAAAAGAACCTAATCAATTACATGAACTCATAAAATTTGATTAAAACTTGTTTTGCAGTCCTTTTTGTAGAGGTTTCGGACGAGAGGGTCGAAATGGGCCTTTCAATGGACCCGTTGGAATTTTAAATGAGTAAAAAGTACAGAAATTGAGGTTTTGCAATATAATTGTGTTTAAAATCTCCTAATCAATTATTTGAAATCCTAATATTTGAATAAAACACTTTTGCGGTCCTTTTTGTAGAGGTTTAGGACGAGCAGGTCTAAATGGGCCTTTCAATGGACCCGTTGGAATTTTATCTGAGTAAAAAGTACAGAAATTCAGGTTTTGCAATATAATTGTGTTGAAAAGCTCCTAATCAATTATTTGAACTCCTAATATTTGAATAAAACATTTTTGTGGTCCTTTTTGTAAAGGTTTCGGACGAGCAGGTCTAAATGGGCCTTTCAATGGACCCGTTGGAATTTTAACTGAGTAAAAAGTATAGAAATTGCGGTTTTTCAATATAATTGTGTTTAAAAGCTCTAATCAATTATTTGAACTCCTAATATTTGAATAAAACATTTTTGCGGTCCTTTTTGTAGAGGTTTTGGACGAGCAGGTCGAAATGGGCCTTTCAAAGGACCCGTTGGAATTTTAAATGAGTAAAAATTACAGAAATTGAGGTTTTGCAATATAATTGGGTTGAAAAGCTCCTAATCAATTACATGAACTCCTAATATTTGAATAAAACATTTTTGCGATCCTTTTTGTAGAGGTTTCGGACGAGCGGGTCTAAATGGGCCTTTCAATGGACCCGTTAGAATTTTAAATGAGTAAAAAGTACAGAAATTGAGGTTTTCCAATATAATTGTGTTGAAAAGCTCCTAATCAATTACATGAACTCCTAAGATTTGAATAAAACATTTTTGCGGTCCTTTTTGTAGAGGTTTCGGACGAGCGGGTCTAAATGGTTCTTTCAATGGACCCGTTGGAAATTTAAATGAGTAAAAAGTACAGAAATTGAGGATTTGCAATGTAATTGTGTTGAAAAGCTTCTAATAAATTACATGAACTCCTAAAATTTGATTAAAACTTGTTTTGCAATCCTTTTTGTAGAGGTTTCGGACAAGCGGGTCGAAATGGGCCTTTCAAAGGACCCGTTGGAATTTTAAATGAGTAAAAAGTACAAAAATTGAGGTTTTGCAATATAATTGGGTTGAAAAGCTCCTAATCAATTACATGAACTCCTAATATTTGAATAAAACATTTTTGCGGTCCTTTTTGTAGAGGTTTCGGACGAGCGGGTCTAAATGGGCCTTTCAATGGACCCGTTAGAATTTTAAAAGAGTAAAAAGTACAGAAATAGAGGTTTTCCAATATAATTGTGTTGAAAAGCTCCTAATCAATTACATGAACTCCTAAAATTTGAATAAAACATTTTTACGGTCCTTTTTGTAGAGGTTTCGGACGAGCGGGTCTAAATGGGCCTTTCAATGGACCCGTTGGAATTTTAAATGAATAAAAAGTATAGAAATTGAGGTTTTGCAATATAATTGTGTTGAAAAGCTCCTAATCAATTATTTGAACTCCTAATATTTGAATAAAACATTTTTGCGGTCCTTTTTGTAGGGGTTTCGGACGAGCGGGTCTAAATGGGCCTTTCAATGGACCCGTTAGAATTTTAAAAGAGTAAAAAGTATAAAAATAGAGGTTTTCCAATATAATTGTGTTGAAAAGCTCCTAATCAATTACATGAACTCCTAAAATTTGAATAAAACATTTTTGCGGTCCTTTTTGTAGAGGTTTCGGACGAGCGGGTCTAAATGGACCTTTCAATGGACCCGTTGGAATTTTAAATGAGTAAAAAGTACAAAAATTGAGGTTTTGCAATATAATTGTGTTGAAAAGCTCCTAATCAATTATTTAAACTCCTAATATTTGAATAAAACATTTTTGCGGTCCTTTTTGTATGGGTTTCGGACGAGCGGGTCTAAATGGGCCTTTCAATGGACCCGTTGGAATTTTAAATGAGTAAAAAGTACAGAAATTGAAGTTTTGCAATATAATTGTGTTAAATAGCTCCTAATCAATTATTTGAACTCCTAATATTTGAATAAAACATTTTTGCGGTCCTTTTTGTAGGGATTTCGGACGAGTAGGTCTAAATGGGCCTTTCAATGGACCCGTTGGAATTTTAAGTGAGTAAAAAGTACAGAAATTGCAGTTTTTCAATATAATTGTGTTAAAAAGCTCTAATCAATTATTTGAACTCCTAATATTTGAATAAAACATTTTTTCAGTCCTTTTTGTAGAAGTTTCGGACGTGCAGGTCTAAATGGGCCTTTCAATGGACCCGTTGGAATTTTAAATGAGTAAAAAGTACAGAAATTGAGGTTTTGCAATATAATTGTGTTGAAAAGCTCCTAATCAATTATTTGAACTCCTAATATTTGAATAAAACATTTTTGTGGTCCTTTTTGTAGAGGTTTCGGACGAGCAGGTCTAAATGGGCCTTTCAATGGACCCGTTGGAATTTTAACTGAGTAAAAAGTACAGAAATTGAGGTTTTGCAATATAATTGTGTTGAAAAGCTCCTAATCAATTATTTGAAATCCTAATATTTGAATAAAACACTTTTGCGGTCCTTTTCGTAGAGGTTTAGGACGAGCAGGTCTAAATGGGCCTTTCAATGGACCCGTTGGAATTTTAACTGAGTAAAAAGTACAGAAATTGAGGTTTTGCAATATAATTGTGTTGAAAAGCTCCTAATCAATTATTTGAACTCCTAATATTTGAATAAAACATTTTTGCGGTCCTTTTTGTAGAGGTTTCGGACGAGCTGGTCTAAATGGGCCTTTCAATGGACCCGTTGGAATTTTATCTGAGTAAAAAGTATAAAATTGAGGGTTTTCAATATAATTGTGTTCAAAAGCTATTAATCAATTATTTGAAGTCCTAATATTTGAATAAAACATTTTTGCGGTCCTTTTTGTGGAGGTTTCGGACGAGCAGGTCTAAATGGGCCTTTCAATGGACCCGTTGGAATTTTATCTGAGTAAAAAGTACAGAAATTGAGGTTTTCCAATGTAATTGTGTTGAAAAGATTCTAATCAATTACATGAACTCCTAAAATTTGTTTAAAACTTGTTTTACGTTCCTTTTTGTAGAGGTTTCAGACGAGAGGGTCGAAATGGGCCTTTCAATGACCCGTTGGAATTTTAACTGAGTAAGAAGTATAGAAATTGAGGTTTTGCAATATAATTGTGTTGAAAAGCTCCTAATAAATAATTTGAACTCCTAATATTTGAATAAATCATTTTTGCGGTCCTTTTTGTAGAGGTTTCGGACGAGCAGGTCTAAATGGGCATTTCAATGGACCCGTTGGAATTTTATCTTAGTAAAAAGAATAAAATTGTGGTCTTTCAATATAATTTTGTTTAAAAGCTCCTAATAAATTATTTGAACTCCTAATATTTCAATAAAACATTTTTGCGGTCCTTTTTGTAGAGGTTTCGGACGAGCGGGTCAAAATGGGCCTTTCAATGGACCCGTTGGAATTTTAACTGAGTAAAAAGTACAGAAATTGAGGTTTTCCAATGTAATTGTATTGAAAATCTTCTAATCAATAACATGAACTCCTAAAATTTGATTAAAACTTGTTTTGCGGTCCTTTTTGTAGAGGTTTCGGACGAAAGGGTCGAAATGGGCCTTTCAATGGACCCGTTGGAATTTTAACTGAGTAAAAAGTACAGAAATTGAGGTTTTGCAATATAATTGTGTTGAGAAACTCCTAATCAATTATTTGAACTCCTAATATTTGAATAAAACATTCTTGCGGTCCTTTTTGTAGAGGTTTCGGACGAGCAGGTCTAAATGGGTCTTTCAATGGACCCGTTGGAATTTTAACTGAGTAAAAAGTACAGAAATTGAGGTTTTGCAATATAATTGTGTTGAAAAGCTAAAATCAATTATTTGAACTCCTAATATTTGATTAAAACATGTTTTGCGGTCCTTTTTGTAGAGGTTTCGGACGAGCAGGTCTAAATGGGCCTTTCAATGGACCCGTTAGAATTTTATCTGAGTAAAAAGTATAAAATTGAGTTTTTTCAATATAATTGTGTTTAAAAGCTGCTAATCAATTATTTGTAGTCCTAATATTTGAATAAAACATTTTTGTGGTCCTTTTTGTAGAGGTTTCGGACGAGCGGGTCGAAATGGGCCTTTCAATGGACGCGTTGGAATTTTAAATGAGTAAAAAGTACAAAAATTGAGGTTTTGCAATATAATTGTGTTGAAAAGCTCCTAATCAATTATTTGAACTCCTAATATTTAAATAAAACCTTTTGCGGTCCCTTTTGTAGAGGTTTCGGACGAGCAGGTCTAAATGGGCCTTTCAATGGACCCGTTGGAATTTTATCTGAGTAAAAAGTATAAAATTGAGGGTTTTCAATATAATTCTGTTCAAAAGCTATAAATCAATTATTTGAAGTCCTAATATTTGAATAAAACTTTTTTGCGGTCCTTTTTGTAGAGGTTTCGGACGAGCAAATGGGCCTTTCAATGGACCCGTTGGAATTTTAACTGAGTAAAAAGTACAAAAATTGAGGTTTTCCAATGTAATTGTGTTGAAAAGATTCTAATCAATTACATGAACTCCTAAATTTTGTTTAAAACTTGTTTTGCGATCCTTTTTGTAGAGGTTTCAGACGAGAGGGTCGAAATGGGCCTTTCAATGACCCGTTGGAATTTTAACTGAGTAAAAAGTACAGAAAATGAGGTTTTGCAATATAATTGTGTTGAAAAGCTCCTAATCAATTATTTGAACTCCTAATATTTAAATAAAACCTTTTGCGGTCCCTTTTGTAGAGGTTTCGGACGAGCAGGTCTAAATGGGCCTTTCAATGGACCCGTTGGAATTTTATCTGAGTAAAAAGTATAAAATTGTGGTTTTGCAATTTAATTGTGTTTAAAAGCTCATAATCAATTTTTTGAACTCCTAATATTTGAATAAAACATTTTTGCGGTCCTTTTTGTAGAGGTTTCGGACGAGCAGGTCGAAATGGGCCTTTCAATTGACCCGTTGGAATTTTAACTGAGTAAAAAGTACAGAAATTGATGTTTTGCAATATAATTGTGTTGAAAAGCTCCTAATCAATTACATGAACTCCTAAAATTTGATTAAAACTTGTTTTGCAGTCCTTTTTGCAGAGGTTTCGGACGAGCGGGTCGAAATGGGCCTTTCAATGGACCCGTTGGAATTTTAAATGAGTAAAAAGTACTGAAATTGAGGTTTTGCAATATAATTGTGTTGAAAAGCTCCTAATCAATTATTTGAACTCCTAATATTTGAATAAAACATATTTGCGATCCTTTTTGTAGAGGTTTCGGACGAGCAGGTCTAAATGGGCCTTTCAATGGACCCGTTGGAATTTTATCTGAGTAAAAAGTATAAAATTGAGGTTTTTCAATATAATTGTGTTTAAAAGCTTCTAATCAATTATTTGAACTCCTAATATTTGAATAAAACATTTTTTCGGTCCTTTTTGTAGAGGTTTCAGACGAGCAGGTCTAAATGGGCCTTTCAATGGACCCGTTGGAATTTTAACTGAGTAAAAAGTACAGAAATTGAGGTTTTGCAACATAATTGTGTTGAAAAGCACCTAATCAATTACATGAACTTCTAAAATTTTATTAAAACTTGTTTTGCAGTCCTTTTTGTAGAGGTTTTGGACGAGAGGGTCGAAACGGGCCTTTCAATGGACCCGTTGGAATTTTAAATGAGTAAAAAGTACATAAATTGAGGTTTTGCAATATAATTGTGTTGAAAAGATCCTAATCAATTATTTGAACTCCTAACATTTGAATAAAACATTTTTTCGGTCCTTTTTGTAGAGGTTTCGGACGAGCATGTCTAAATGGGCCTTTCAATGGACCCGTTGGAATTTTAACCGAGTAAAAAGTACAAAAATTGAGGTTTTGCAATATAATTGTGTTGAAAATCTCCTAATCAATTATTTAAACTCCTAATATTTGAATAAAACATTTTTGCGGTCGTTTTTGTAGAGGTTTCGGACGAGCAGGTCTAAATGGGCCTTTCAATGGACCCGTTGGAATTTTAACTGAGTAAAAATTACAGAAATTGAGGTTTTGCAATGTAATTGTGTTGAAAAGCTTCTAATCAATTACATGAATTCCTAAAATTTGATTAAAACTTGTTTTGCAGTCCTTTTTGTAGAGGTTTCGGACGAGCGGGTCGAAATGGGCCTTTTTATGGACCCGTTGGAATTTTAACTGAGTAAAAAGTATAGAAATTGAGGTTTTGCAATATAATTGTGTTGAAATGTTCCTAATCAATTACATGAACTCCTAAAATTTGATTAAAACTTGTTTTGCAGTCCTTTTTGTAGAGGTTTTGGACGAGCGGGTCGAAATGGGCCTTTCAATGGACCCGTTGGAATTTTAAATGAGTAAAAAGTACAGAAATTGAAGTTTTACAATATAATTGTGTTGAAAAGCTCCTAATCAAATATCTGAACTCCTCATATTTGAATAAAACATTTTTGTTGTCCTTTTTGTAGAGGTTTCGGACGAGCAGGTCTAAATGGGCCTTTCAATGGACCCGTTGGAATTTTAACTGAGTAAAAAGTACAGAAATTGAGGTTTTGCAATATAATTGTGTTAAAAAGCTCCTAATCAATTATTTGAACTCCTAATATTTGAATAGAACCTTCTTGCGGTCCTTTTTGTAGAGGTTTCGGACGAGCAGGTCTAAATGGGCCTTTCAATGGACCCGTTGGAATTTTATCTGAGTAAAAAGTACAAAAATTGAGGTTTTCCAATGTAATTGTGTTGAATAGATTCTAATCAATTACATGAATTCCTAAAATTTGTTTAAAACTTGTTTTGCGGTCCTTTTTTTAGAGGTTTCAGACGAGAGGGTCGAAATGGGCCTTTCAATGACCCGTTGGAATTTTAACTGAGTAAAAAGTACAGAAATTGAGGTTTTGAAATATAATTGTGTTGAAAAGCTCCTAATCAATTATTTCAACTCCTAATATTTGAATAAAACATTCTTGCGGTCCTTTCTGTAGAGGTTTCGGACGAGCAGGTCTAAATGGGCCTTCCAATGGACCCGTTGGAATTTTAACTGAGTAAAAAGTACAGAAATTGAGGTTTTGCAATATAATTGTGTTGAAAAGCTAAAATCAATTATTTAAACTCCTAATATTTGATTAAAATTTGTTTTGCGGTCCTTTTTGTAGAGGTTTCGGACGAGCAGGTCTAAATAGGCCTTTCAATGGACCCGTTGGAATTTTATCTGAGTAAAAAGTATAAAATTGAGTTTTTTCAATATAATTTTGTTTAAAAGCTCCTAAAAATTATTTGAAGTCCTAATATTTGAATAAAACATTTTTGCGGTCGTTTTTGTAGAGGTTTCGGACGAGCGGGCCGAAATGGGCCTTTCAATGGACCCGTTGCAATTTTAACTGAGTGAAAAGTACAGAATTGAGGTTTTCCAATGTAATTGTGTTGAAAAGCTTCTAATCAATTACATGAACTCCTAAAATTTGATTAAAACTTGTTTTGCAGTCCTTTTTGTAGAGGTTTCGGACGAGAGGGTTGAAATGGGCCTTCCAATGGACCAGTTGGAATTTTAACTGAGTAAAAAGTACAGAAATTGAGGTTTTGCAATATAATTGTGTTGAGAAGCTCCTAATCAATTATTTCAACTCCTAATATTTGATTAAAATTTGTTTTGCGGTTCTTTTTGTAGAGGTTTCGGACGAGCAGGTCTAAATGGGCCTTTCAATGGACCCGTTGGAATTTTATCTGAGTAAAAAGTATAAAATTGAGTTTTTTCAATATAATTGTGTTTAAAAGCTCCTAATCAATTATTTGAAGTCCTAATATTTGAATAAAACATTTTTGCGGTCCTTTTTGTAGAGGTTTCGGACGAGCGGGTCGAAATGGGCCTTTCAATGGACGCGTTGGAATTTTAACTGAGTAAAAAGTACAAAAATTGAGGTTTTGCAATATAATTGTGTTGAAAAGCTCCTAATCAATTATTTGAACTCCTAATATTTGAATAAAACATTTTTGCGGTCCTTTTTGTAGAGGTTTCGGACGAGCAGGTCTAAATGGGCCTTTCCAAGGACCCGTTGGAATTTTATCTAAGTAAAAAGTATAAAATTGAGGTTTTCAATATAATTGTGTTCAAAAGCTATTAATATATTATTTGAAGTCCTAATATTTGAATAAAACATTTTTGCGGTCCTTTTTGTAGAGGTTTCGGACGAGTAGGTCTAAATGGGAATTTCAATGGACCCGTTGGAATTTAAATGAGTAAAAAGTACAGAAATTGAGGTTTTCCAATGTAATTGTGTTGAAAAGATTCTAATCAATTACATGAACTCCTAAAATTTATTTAAAACTTTTTTTGCGGTCCTTTTTGTAGAGGTTTCAGACGAGAGGGTCGAAATGGGCCTTTCAATGACCCGTTGGAATTTTAACTGAGTAAAAAGTACAGAAATTTAGGTTTTGCAATATAATTGTGTTGAAAAGCTCCTAATCAATTATTTGAACTCCTAATATTTGAATAAAACATTTTTGCGGTCCTTTTTGTAGAGGTTTCGGACGACGGGTCGAAATGGGCCTTTCAATGGACCCGTTGGAATTTTAACTGAATAAAAAGTACAAAAATTGAGGTTTTGCAATGTAATTGTGTTGAAAAGCTCCTAATCAATTACATGAACTCGTAAAATAAATTTAAAACTTGTTTTGCAGTCCTTTTTGTAGAGGTTTCGGACGAGCGGGTCGAAATGGGCCTTTCAATGGACCCGTTGGAGTTTTAACTGAGTAAAAAGTACAGAAAATGAGGTTTTGCAATATAATTGTGTTCAAAAGCTTCTAATCAATTATTTGAACTCCTAATATTTGATTAAATTTTGTTTTGCAATCCTTTTTGTAGAGGTTTCGGACGAGCAGGTCTAAATGGGCCTTTCAATGGACCCGTTGGAATTTTAACTGAGTAAAAAGTACAAAAATTGAGGTTTTGCAATATAATTGTGTTGAAAAGCTCCTAATCAATTACATTAACTCCTAAAATTTGATTAAAACTTGTTTTGCAGTCCTTTTTGTAGAGGTTTCGGACGAGCGGGTCGAAATGGGCCTTTCAATGGACCCGTTAGAATTTTAAATGAGTAAAAAGTACAAAAATTGAGGTTTTGCAATATAATTGTGTTGAAAAGATCCTATTCAATTATTTGAACTCCTAATATTTGAATAAAACATATTTGCGATCCTTTTTGTAGAGGTTTCGGACGAGCAGGTCTAAATGGGCCTTTCAATGGACCCGTTGGAATTTTAACCGAGTAAAAAGTACAGAAATTTAGGTTTTGTAATATACATGTGTTGAAAAGCTCCTAATCAATTACATGAACTCCTAATATTTGATTAAAACTTGTTTTGCGGTCTCTCTTGTGGAGGTTTCGGACGAGCGGGTCGAAATGGGCCTTTCAATGGACCCGCTGGAATTTTAAATGAGTAAAAAGTACAAAATTGAGGTTTTGCAATATAATTGTGTTGATAAGCTTCTAATCAATTATTTGAAATCCTAATATTTGAATAAAACATTTTTGCGGTCCTTTTTGTAGAGGTTTCGGACGAGCAGGTCTAAATGGGCCTTTCAATGGACCCGTTGGAATTTTATCTGAGTAAAAAGTATAAAATTGTGGTTTTGCAATTTAATTGTGTTTAAAAGCTCCTAATCAATTTTTTGAACTCCTAATATTTGAATAAAACATTTTTGCGGTCCTTTTTGTAGAGGTTTCGTACGAGCAGGTCTAAATGGGCCTTTCAATGGACCCGTTGGAATTTTAACTGAGTAAAAAGTACAAAAATTGAGGTTTTGCAATGTAATTGTGTTGAAAAGCTTCTAATCAATTACATGAACTCCTAATATTTGATTAAAACTTGTTTGCAGTCCTTTTTGTAGAGGTTTCGGACGAGCAGGTCGAAATGGGCCTTTCAATGGACTCGTTGGAATTTTAAATGAGTAAAAAGTACGGAAATTGAGGTTTTGCAATATAATTGTGTTCAAAAGCTCCTAATCAATTATTTGAACTCCTAATATTTGAATAAAACATATTTGCGATCCTTTTTGTAGAGGTTTCGGACGAGCAGGTCTAAATGGGCCTTTCAATGGACCCGTTGGAATTTTATCTGAGTAAAAAGTACAGAAATTGAGGTTTTGCAGTCCTTTTTGTCCAGGTTTCGGACGAGCGTGTCGAAATGGGCCTTTCAATGGACTCGTTGGAATTTTAACTGAGTAAAAAGTACAGAAATTGAGGTTTTGCAATATAATTGTGTTCAAAAGCTCCTAATCAATTATTTGAACACCTAATATTTGCTTTAAACTTGTTTGCAGTCCTTTATGTAGAGGTTTCGGACGAGCAGGTCGAAATGGGCCTTTCAATGGACCCGTTGGAATTTTAAATGAGTAAAAAGTACAGAAATTGATGTTTTGCAATATAATTGTGTTAAAAAGCTCCTAATCAATTACATGAACTCCTAAAATTTGATTAAAACTTGTTTTGCAGTCCTTTTTGCAGAGGTTTCGGACGAGCGGGTCGAAATGGGCCTTTCAATGGACCCGTTGGAATTTTAAATGAGTAAAAAGTACTGAAATTGAGATTTTGCAATATAATTGTGTTGAGAAGCTCCTAATCAATTATTTCAACTCCTAATATTTGATTAAAATTTGTTTTGCGGTTCTTTTTGTAGAGGTTTCGGACGAGCAGGTCTAAATGGGCCTTTCAATGGACCCGTTGGAATTTTATCTGAGTAAAAAGTATAAAATTGAGTTTTTTCAATATAATTGTGTTTAAAAGCTCCTAATCAATTATTTGAAGTCCTAATATTTGAATAAAACATTTTTGCGGTCCTTTTTGTAGAGGTTTCGGACGAGCGGGTCGAAATGGGCCTTTCAATGGACGCGTTGGAATTTTAACTAAGTAAAAAGTACAAAATTGAGGTTTTGCAATATAATTGTGTTGAAAAGCTCCTAATCAATTATTTGAACTCCTAATATTTGAATAAAACATTTTTGCGGTCCTTTTTGTAGAGGTTTCGGACGAGCAGGTCTAAATGGGCCTTTCCAAGGACCCGTTGGAATTTTATCTAAGTAAAAAGTATAAAATTGAGGTTTTCAATATAATTGTGTTCAAAAGCTATTAATATATTATTTGAACTCCTAATATTTGAATAAAACATTTTTGCGGTCCTTTTTGTAGAGGTTTCGGACGAGTAGGTCTAAATGGGCCTTTCAATGGACCCGTTGGAATTTAAATGAGTAAAAAGTACAGAAATTGAGGTTTTCCAATGTAATTGTGTTGAAAAGATTCTAATCAATTACATGAACTCCTAAAATTTGTTTAAAACTTTTTTTGCGGTCCTTTTTGTAGAGGTTTCAGACGAGAGGGTCGAAATGGGCCTTTCAATGACCCGTTGGAATTTTAACTGAGTAAAAAGTACAGAAATTTAGGTTTTGCAATATAATTGTGTTGAAAAGCTCCTAATCAATTATTTGAACTCCTAATATTTGAATAAAACACTTTTGCGGTCCTTTTTGTAGAGGTTTCGGACGACGGGTCGAAATGGACCTTTCAATGGACCCGTTGGAATTTTAACTGAATAAAAAGTACAAAAATTGAGGTTTTGCAATGTAATTGTGTTGAAAAGCTGCTAATCAATTACATGAACTCGTAAAATAAATTTAAAACTTGTTTTGCAGTCCTTTTTGTAGAGGTTTCGGACGAGCGGGTCGAAATGGGCCTTTCAATGGACCCGTTGGAGTTTTAACTGAGTAAAAAGTACAGAAAATGAGGTTTTGCAATATAATTGTGTTCAAAAGCTCCTAATCAATTATTTGAACTCTTAATATTTGATTAAATTTTGTTTTGCAACCCTTTTTGTAGAGGTTTCGGACGAGCAGGTCTAAATGGGCCTTTCAATGGACCCGTTGGAATTTTAACTGAGTAAAAAGTACAAAAATTGAGGTTTTGCAATATAATTGTGTTGAAAAGCTCCTAATCAATTACATTAACTCCTAAAATTTGATTAAAACTTGTTTTGCAGTCCTTTTTGTAGAGGTTTCGGACGAGCGGGTCGAAATGGGCCTTTCAATGGACCCGTTAGAATTTTATATGAGTAAAAAGTACAAAAATTGAGGTTTTGCAATATAATTGTGTTGAAAAGCTCCTATTCAATTATTTGAACTCCTAATATTTGAATAAAACATATTTGCGATCCTTTTTGTAGAGGTTTCGGACGAGCAGGTCTAAATGGGCCTTTCAATGGACCCGTTGGAATTTTAACCGAGTAAAAAGTACAGAAATTGAGGTTTTGCAATATAGTTGTGTTGAAAAGCTCCTAATCAATTACATGAACTCCTAATATTTGATTAAAACTTGTTTTGCGGTCCCTCTTGTAGAGGTTTCGGACGAGCGGGTCGAAATGGGCCTTTCAATGGACCCGTTGGAATTTTAAATGAGTAAAAAGTACAGAAATTGAGGTTTTGCAATATAATTGTGTTGATAAGCTCCTAATCAATTATTTGAACTCCTAATCAAAGAGGAATCTTTGTCATAGGTGGAGTGATCCAATTGAGCTCCTTTCTATGGTTCAACAAAATCCTGAAAAAAGAACTCGAAGCCACTCGGAACAATGATGTTATGGTTAGGTCGAAAAAAATCTCTCTTTATCTTTTTCTCGCCTTTTTCATTTGGAAATTGTTCGACTTTTACCTCATGTTTCTTTTCACTCACCAAAATTGGGCCATTAATTTGACTTTTATTGTTCTCAGCCTCTTGACTCTCGGTCTTTTTCAAATAAGATAACTCACGTACCCAATTCTTCTCACAAAAAATATCATCAAAATACAATTTTTGTAGAGGATGAAGTGTTTCTAACCGAATGATAGGACAAGAATCAAATAAAGGGTTAGAATCACACTTACTTTCTTGGGATGTTGTTGATGAATCAAGAGAACTGACTACTAAGCATGAAAGATTGTCTTGATTTATGGGTTCAAGTGTTTCTTCTTCCGAAACGTCATCTTCTGGGAGTATTTGCTCATTATTGGGTAAGGTTAAACTCTCAGTAGTGACATCTTCCCCATGTTCTCGAGGATAACAAATTTCTTCGACATCTTGCTTTCCTCGGTCTTCTTCGACATGACTCACCGATGGTTGTTCATTATCCTTTTGGAATAGCGATGATTCTTCTTCCTTCGGCGTCGTACTACTAGAGTTTAATAGTGCATTAGTAGGGCTGTGAAAAGATGAAGGTTGAGATGTACCTTTATCAAAAGAGGAGTATTTCTTCCGACAAGTCTTGGATTCTTGTTGTTGGTAATATTTGGGAACGAATCGCTCTCTCATGACCTTTTTAAGTTCATCCCATGTTCTTATTTTGGCTTCACCATTGAGACGTCTATCTCGTTGTAATAAACGCCACCATAGTACTGCATATTCCTCGAACTTTAGGGCCACTAATGAAGCTTGATCTTCCTCGGGATATCCGTAACAACCAAACAGGAAATCAACCCTATTTTCCCAATCACAATAACCATCAGGATCATATCTTCCTTGAAAAGAAGGTATTCTGAATTTTGGGATGGCCAAAGTGTGTGCGGTTCGCCTTGGTTCAGTTCGCCTTTCTTCACAAAAATTGAACGAATGCTTCCGTTTGGTCAAGGAAGGCTTTCCTCGATAAGCAGAACCCAAAGTATAATGCTGTTTTGCACGAGGCTTGTCTCTGCGAAACATCCTAAAACACTCAAATTTACAAAAGGTGAAAATAAAAGAAAGAAAACTAGGAATCTCACTAAACACTCCAAGAAAGAAATACTTAGCGAGGCAAGTAAGTTGATCTTGTGCTCTTTAAAGACCTTCCTGTCACAAGTTCAAAAAAGATATAACCGGAGTTCAATCCTAACAATGAATCCTAAAGGCTTTAAGAATCCAAAGAAAAGTTTGACATCAATTGAATTAGTTGCAAGGAGAAATAAAAGTATGCAACTTTTAATTTCCTACTAACACAAGAAGCAAGAAAGTGTTAGATAATGTATAGAAGACAATAAAAAGGTAAAACAAATGAAAAAAAGTAGTTAAGAATGAAAGAAGATCAAAAAACCCGAAAAAACACTAAAATATGCAGCAACTTGATCCACTTTGTTCGAGGTGTTCTCGAAGTCAAAAAATTCTGAAATTTTTTGTGGTGACTCCTACAATAGTGTAGATATGCTGGAAATTTTCAGCTCAAAATTCGTTCATTTAATTTTTGTGATTTTTCCCCTTTTGTTCGAATTTTTCACCCAAAACGCCAAAATTCTTGCCAAGAATCGTCCCAACTCTGATACCAAATGATAGAGTAGCGTAAACTTGGATTTGGAAGCCTTCAATCAAGTTGTTGCAAGAACTAGGGGCTCTAGATTCAATCAAGAAGATTAAGAGCAGATCTGAAAATTCAAGAGAAAAGAGAAGGGCTTTTCTTGAAAAATTCAGATTCAAGGCTGGAAAATCAAAGAAACAAAGATAAGAAAGAAGATTAGGGGATGAATAATAAGAATTAAAGCAAAAAGATTGAAAAAGATTGTTGGAAAGGTAGATAAAACATATCTGAAAATTCAGCTTTGTTTATGGCTATGGAGATGGCATGAAGTTGAAGATGGAGATGGCTTGATGGATTTGTGATGGTTTTGTCCTCGGCACCCTCTTAGACACAATTACCTAAGCAAGCAACCTCAAGCGGCTCTAACCCACCCTCCTAGACGCGATTACCTAGGCAAGCAGGAGTATGAAGATGATCTCCCTCACAAGAACTCGTCGGACTTATGTTGAAGAAGACTTCGAAGGCACAAGTAATCAGCACTTGGAAAAATAAACTCACCAAATATTTTATTAATCCAAGAAAATCTGAATAATCTGAATTACAATGGTGGAGGCTTCATCCTTTTATAGGTGAAGGATAGCCAAAGTAATCTAACTTCTACTAAAACTAGGAAACCCTAATTTAATTAAAAAATAAAAGAAAAACAGCCTTTAAACTCCTTGTGCTTGGGCTGCAAGTGATAAGCTGATAAGTGCAGGTGATAAGTTGATAAGAGTTGCTTGGGAGAAGGGTGGCTGGTTCCTAAAGTATATAAAACCCTAAAAAACATAATTTAAATGTTAATAATTAAGTTGGGCTAAGTCTAATTCGTCCAAAAGCCTTATATAATAGCTTTTGGGCTGAATTTTACAAAATCCCGTAATAATCCCGTAACCAGTTTTCTGCATGCGCAGTCTTCAGTAAAATGAACGTATCTTGAGTTCCAGATGTCCGATTGATGCGTTTCAATATGCGTTGGAAAGGTAACTGAATGACGGTCAATTTGTTAGAAGACATCTCTTCCCAGTAAAGCCTGGATCCCATCCGAAAAGTCGTCGCAATTTGGATGACTTTCCAAACTTCACAAACATATTTAGTTTCTTGTCCAATATGCATTTCTTTAGCCCTCCCATGCATGTATCATTCCCCCTCTCCTCAAAAGGATTCGTCCTCGAATCAAAAACATCAAAAAAAGGACGTTAAACAATGGCAATCAAAGAGGAATCTTTGTCATAGGTGGAGTGATCCAATTGAGCTCCTCTCAATGGTTCAACAAAATCCTGAAAAAAGAACTCGAAGCCACTCGGAACAATGATGTTATGGTTAGGTCGAAAAAAATCTCTCTTTATCTTTTTCTCGCCTTTTTCATTTGGAAATTGTTCGACTTTCCAAACTTCACAAACAGATTCAATTTCTTGTCCAATATGCATTGCTTTAGCCCTCCCATGCATGTATCAAGTCCTTTTTGTAGAGGTTTCGGACGAGCGGGTTGAAATGGGCCTTTCAATGGACCCATTAGAATTTTAAATGAGTAAAAAGTACAAAAATTAAGGTTTTCCAATATAATTGTGTTGAAAAGCTCCTAATTAATTATTTGAACTCCTAATATTTGAATAAAACATTTTTGCGGTCCTTTTTGTAGGGGTTTCGGACGAGCAGGTCTAAATAGGCCTTTCAATGGACCCGTTAGAATTTTAACTGAGTAAGAAGTACAGAAATTGCGGTTTTGCAATATAATTGTGTTGAAAAGCTCCTAATCAATTATTTGAACTCCTAATATTTGAATAAAACATTTTTGCGGTCCTTTTTGTAGAGGTTTCGGACGAGCAGGTCTAAATGGGCCTTTCAATGGACCCGTTGGAATTTTAACTGAGTAAAAAGTACAGAAATTGAGGTTTTGCAATATAATTGTTTGAAAAGCTCCTAATCAATTATTTGAACTCCTAATATTTGAATAAAACATTTTTACTGTCCTTATTGTAAAGGTTTCGGACGAGCAGATCTAAATGGGCCTTTCAATGGACCCGTTGGAATTTTAACTGAGTAAAAAGTACAGAAATTGAGGTTTTGTAATATAATTGTGTTGAAAAACTACTAATCAATTATTTTTATTTGAACTCCTAATATTTGAATAAAACATTTTTGCGGTCCTTTTTGTAGAGGTTTCGAACGAGCAGGTCTAAATGGGCCTTTCAATGGACCCGTTGAAATTTTAACTGAGTAAAAAGTACAGAAATTGAGGTTTTGCAATGTAATTGTGTTGAAAACCTTCTAATCAATTACATGAACTCCTAAAATTTGTTTAAAACTTGTTTTGCGGTCCTTTTTGTAGTGGTTTCGGACGAGCAGGTCTAAATGGGGCTTTCAATGGACCCGTTGGAATTTTATCTGAGTAAAAAGTATAAAATTGAGGTTTTCAATATAATTGTTTTTAAAAGCTCCTAATCAATTATTTGAACTCCTAATATTTGAATAAAACATTTTTTGCGGTCCTTTTTGTAGAGGTTTCGGACGAACAAGTCTAAATGGGCCTTTCAATGGACCCGTTGGAATTTTATCTGAGTAAAAAGTATAAAATCGAGGTTTTGCAATGTAATTGTGTTGAAAAGATTCTAATTAATTACACGAACTCCTAATATTTAATTAAAACTTGTTTTGCGGTCCCTTTTGT
The DNA here is from genome assembly GCA_958450335.1 of Hibiscus tridactylites. Taxonomy (NCBI): domain Eukaryota; kingdom Viridiplantae; phylum Streptophyta; class Magnoliopsida; order Malvales; family Malvaceae; genus Hibiscus; species Hibiscus tridactylites. The sequence continues at coordinate 157,239 of CAUDLX010000065.1, forward strand.
AGAGGTCTCGGATGAGCGGGTCGAAATGGGCCTTTCAATGGACCCGTTGGAATTTTAACTGAGTAAAAAGTACAGAAATTGAGGTTTTGCAATGTAATTGTGTTGAAAAGCTTCTAATCAATTACATGAACTCCTAATATTTGATTAAAACTTGTTTTGCGGTCCCTTTTGTCGAGGTTTCGGACGAGCGTGTCGAAATGTGCCTTTCAATGGACACGTTGGAATTTTAACTGAGTAAAAAGTACAAAAATTGAGGTTTTGTAATATAATTGTGTTCAAAAGCTCCTAACCAATTATTTGAACACCTAATATTTGCTTAAAACTTGTTTTGCAGTCCTTTTTGTAGAGGTTTCGGACGAGCAGGTCGAAATGGGCCTTTCAATGGACCCGTTGGAATTTTAACTGAGTAAAAAGTACAGAAATTGATATTTTGCAATATAATTGTGTTGAAAAGCTCCTAATCAATAACATGAACTCCTAAAATTTGATTAAAACTTGTTTTACAGTCCTTTTTGTGGAGGTTTCGGACGAGCGGGTCGAAATGGACCTTTCAATGGACCCGTTGGAATTTTAAATGAGTAAAAAGTACTGAAATTGAGGTTTTGCAATATAATTGTGTTGAAAAACTCCTAATCAATTATTTGAACTCCTAATATTTGAATAAAACATATTTGCGATCCTTTTTGTAGAGGTTTCGGATGAGCAGGTCTAAATGGGCCTTTCAGTGGACCCGTTGGAATTTTATCTGAGTAAAAAGTATAAAATTGAGGTTTTTCAATATAATTGTGTTTAAAAGCTCATAATCAATTATTTGAACTCCTAATATTTGAATAAAACATTTTTGCGGTCCTTTTTGTAGAGGTTTCAGACGAGTAGGTCTAAATGGGCCTTTCAATGGACCCGTTGGAATTTTAACTAAGTAAAAAGTACAGAAATTGAGGTTTTTCAATGTAATTGTGTTGAAAAGCTTCTAATCAATTACATGAACTCCTAAATTTTGTTTAAAACTTGTTTTGCGGTCCTTTTTGTAGTGGTTTCGGACGAGCAGGTCTAAATGGGCCTTTCAATGGACCCGTTGGAATTTTATCTGAGTAAAAAGTATAAAATTGAGGTTTTTCAATATAATTGTGTTGAAAAGCTCATAATCAATTATTTGAATTCCTAATATTTGAATAAAACATTTTTGCGGTCCTTTTTGTAGAGGTTTCGGACGAGCGGGTCGAAATGGGCCTTTCAATGGACCCGTTGGAATTTTAAATGAGTAAAAAGTACAGAAATTAAGGTTTTGCAATATAATTGTGTTGAAAATCTCCTAAATAATTATTTGAACTCTTAATATTTGATTAAAACTTGTTTTGCGGTCCTTTTTGTAGAGGTTTCGGACGAGCAGGTCTAAATGGGCCTTTCAATGGACCCGTTGGAATTTTATTTGAGTAAAAAGTATAAAATTGAGGTTTTTCAATATAATTGTGTTTAAAAGCTCCTAATCAATTATTTGAACTCCTAATATTTGAATAAAACATTTTTGCGGTCCTTTTTGTAGAGGTTTCGGACGAGCAGGTCTAAATGGGCCTTTCAATGGACCCGTTGGAATTTTAACTGAGTAAAAAGTATAAAATTGAGGTTTTACAATGTAATTGTGTTGAAAAGCTTCTAATCAATTACATGAACTCCTAATATTTGATTAAAACTTGTTTTGCGGTCCCTTTTGTAGAGGTTTCGGACGAGCGGGTCGAAATGGGCCTTTCAATGGAACCGTTGGAATTTTAACTAAGAAAAAAGTACAAAAATTGCGGTTTTGCAATATAATTGTGTTGAAAAGCTCCTAATCAATTATTTAAACTCCTAATATTTGATTAAAACTTGTTTTGCGGTCCTTTTTGTAGAGGTTTCGGACAAACAGGTCTAAATGGGCCTTTCAATGGACCCGTTGGAATTTTATTTGAGTAAAAAGTATAAAATTGAGGTTTTTCAATGTAATTGTGTTTAAAAGCTCCTAATCAATTATTTGAACTCCTAATATTTGAATAAAACATTTTTTCGGTCCTTTTTGTAGAGGTTTCGGACGAGCAGGTCTAAATGGGCCTTTCAATGGACCCGTTGGAATTTTAACTGAGTAAAAAGTACAAAAATTGAGGTTTTGCAATATAATTGTGTTCAAAAGCTCGTAATCAATTATTTGAACTCCTAATATTTGATTAAAACTTGTTTTGCAGTCCTTTTTGTAGAGGTTTCGGACGAGCGGGTCGAAATTGGCCTTTCAATGGAACCGTTGGAATTTTAACTGAGTAAAAAGTACAGAAATTGCGGTTTTGCAATATAATTGTGTTGAAAAGCTCCTAATAAATTATTTGAACTCCTAATTTTTGATTAAAACTTGTTTTGCGGTCCTGTTTGTAGAAGTTTCGGACGAGCAGGTCTAAATGGGCCTTTCAATGGACCCGTTGGAATTTTATCTGAGTAAAAAGTATAAAATTGAGGTTTTTCAATATAATTGTGTTGAAAATCTCCTAATCAATTAATTGAATTCCTAATATTTGAATAAAACATTTTTGCGGTCCTTTTTGTAGAGGTTTCGGACGAGCGGGTCGAAATGGGCCTTTCAATGGACCCGTTGGAATTTTAAATGAGTAAAAAGTACAGAAATTGAGGTTTTGCAATATAATTGTGTTGAAAATCTCCTAATTAATTATTTGAACTCCGAATACTTTAATAAAACATTTATATGGTCCTTTTTGTAGAGGTTTCGGACGAGCAGGTCTAAATGGGCCTTTCAATGGACCCGTTGGAATTTTAACTGAGTAAAAAGTACAGGAATTGAGGTTTTGCAATATAATTGTGTTGAAAAGCTCCTAATCAATTATTTTAACTCCTAATATTTAAATAAAACATTTTTCGGTTCTTTTTGTAGAGGTTTCGGACGAGCAGGTCTAAATGGGACTTTCAATAGACCCGTTGGAATTTTAACTGAGTAAAAAGTACAGAAATTGAGGTTTGGCTATACAATTGTGTTGAAAAGATCCTAATCAATTATTTGAACTCCTAATATTTGAATAAAACATTTTTACGGTCCTTTTTGTAGAGGTTTCGGACGAGCAGGTCTAGATGGGCCTTTCAATGGACCCGTTGGAATTTTAACTGAGTAAAAAGAACAGAAATTGAGATTTTGCAATGCAATTGTGTTGAAAAGCTTCTAATCAATTACATGAACTCCTAAAATTTGATTAAAACTTGTTTTGCGATCCTTTTTGCGGTCCTTTTTGTAAAGGTTTCAGACGAGCAAGTCTAAATGGGCCTTTCAATGGACCCGTTGAAATTTTAACTGAGTAAAAAGTACAGAAATTAAGGTTTTGCAATATAATTGTGTTGAAAAGCTCCTAATAAATTACATGAACTCCTAAAATTTGATTGAAACCTGTTTTTGCAGTCCTTTTTGTAGAGGTTTCAAACGAGCGTGTCGAAATGAGCCTTTCAATGGACCCGTTGGAATTTTAACTGAGTAAAAAGTACAGAAATTGAGGTTTTGCAATATAATTGTTTTGAAAAGCTCCTAATCAATTATTTGAACTCCTAATATTTGAATAAAACATTTTTGCGGTCCATTTTGTAGAGGTTTCGGACGAGCAGGTCTAAATGGGCCTTTCAAGGGACCCGTTGGAATTTTAACTGAGTAAAAAGTACAGAAATTGAGGTTTTGCAATATAATTGTGTTGAAAAGCTCCTAATAAATTACATGAACTCCTAAAATTTGATTAAAACCTGTTTTGCAGTCCTTTTTCTAGAGGTTTTGGACGAGCGTGTCGAAATGAGCCTTTCAATGGACCCGTTGGTATTTTAACTGAGTAACAAGTACAGAAATTGAGGTTTTGCAATATAATTGTGTTGAAAAGCTCCTAATCAATTATTTGAACTCCTAATATTTGAATAAAACATTTTTGCAGTCCTTTTTGTAGAGGTTTCGGACGAGCAGGTCTAAATGGGCCTTTCAATGGACCCGTTGGAATTTTAACTGAGTAAAAAGTACAGAAAATTGAGGTTTTGCAATATACTTGTGTTGAAAAGCTCCTAATCAATTACATGAACTCCTAATATTTGATTAAAACTTGTTTTGCAGTCTTTTTTGTAGAGGTTTCGGACGTGCAGGTCTAAATGGGCCTTTCAATGGACCCGTTGGAATTTTAACTGAGTAAAAAGTACAGAAATTGATGTTTTGCAATATAATTGTGTTCAAAAGCTCCTAATAAATCATTTGAAGTCTTAATATTTGATTAAAACTTGTTTTGCAGTCCTTTTTGTAGAGGCTTCGGACGAGCGGGTCGAATTGGGCCATTCAATGGATCCGTTGGAATTTTAACTAAGTAAAAAGTGCAGAAATTGAGGTTTTGCAATATAATTGTGTTGAAAAGCTCCTAATCAATTACATGAACCCCTAAAATTTGATTAAAACTTGTTTTGCAGTCCTTTTTGTAGAGGTTTCGGACGAGCAGGTCTAAATGGGCCTTTCAATGGACCCGCTGGAATTTTTTCTGAGTAAAAAGTATAAAATTGAGATTTTGCAATTTAATTGTGTTTAAAATCTCCTAATCAATTATTTGAACTCCTAATATTTGAATAAAACATTTTTGCGGTCCTTTTTGTAGAGGTTTCGAACGAGCAGGTCTAAATGGGCATTTCAATGGACCCGTTGGAATTTTAACTGAGTTAAAAGTACATAAATTGAGGTTTTGCAATATAATTGTGTTGAAAAACTCCTAATCAATTATTTGAACTCCTAATATTTGAATAAAACATTTTTGCGGTCCTTTTTGTAGAGGTTTCGGACGAGCATGTCTAAATGGGCCTTTCAATGGACCCGTTGGAATTTTAAATAGTAAAAAGTACAGAAATTGAGGTTTTGCAATATAATTGTGTTGAAAATCTCCTAATCAATTATTTGAACTCCTAATATTTGAATAAAACATTTTTGTGGTCCTTTTTGTAGAGGTTTCGGACGAGCTGTCAAAATGGGCCTTTCAATGGACCCGTTGGAATTTTAACTGAGTAAAAAGTACAAAATTTGAGGTTTTGCAATATAATTGTGTTGAAAAGCTCCTAATCAATTACATGAACTCCTAAATTTTGATTAAAACTTGTTTTGCAGTCCTTTTTGTAGAGGTTTCGGACGTGCCGGTCTAAATGGCCTTTTCAATGGACCCGTTGGAATTTTAATTGAGTAAAAAGTACAGAATTTGAGGTTCTTCAATATAATTGTGTTCAAAAGCTCGTAATCAATTACATGAACTCCTAAAATTTGATTAAAACTTGTTTTGTAGTCGTTTTTGTAGAGGTTTCGGACGAGCGGGTCGAAATGGGCCTTTCAATGGACCCGTTGGAATTTTAAATGAGTAAAAAGTACAGAAATTGAGGTTTTGCAATACAATTGTGTTGAAAAACTTCAAATCAATTATTTGAACTCCTAATATTTGAATAAAACATATTTGCGATCCTTTTTGTAGAGGTTTCGGACGAGCAGGTCTAAATGAGCCTTTCAATGGAACCGTTGGAATTTTAAATGTGTAAAAAGTACAGAAATTGAGGTTTTGCAATATAATTGTGTTGAAAAGCTCCTAATCAATTATTTGAACTCCTAATATTTGAATAAAACATTTTTGCGGTCCTTTTTGCAGAGGTTTCGGACGAGCAGGTCTAAATGGGCCTTTTAATGGACCTGTTGGAATTTTAACTGAGTAAAAAGTACAGAAATTGAGGTTTTGCAATATTATTGTGTTGAAAAGCTCCTAATAAATTATATGAACTCCTAAAATTTGATTAAAACTTGTTTTGCAGTCCTTTTTGTAGAGGTTTCGGACGAGCGGGTCGAAATGGGCTTTTCAATGGACACGTTGGAATTTTAACTGAGTAAAAAGTACAAAAATTGAGGTTTTGCAATATAATTGTGTTGAAAAGCTCCTAATCAATTACATGATCTCCTAAATTTTGATTAAAACTTGTTTTGCAGTCCTTTTTGTAGAGGTTTCGGACGAGCGGGTCGAAATGGGCCTTTCAATGGACCCGTTGGAATTTTAACTGAGTAAAAAGTACAGAAATTGAGGTTTTGCAATATAATAGTGTTGAAAAGCTCCTAATCAATTACATGAACTCCTAAATTTTGATTAAATTTTGCAGTCCTTTTTGTAGAGGTTTAGGACGAGCGGGTCGAAATGGGCCTTTCAATGGACCCGTTGGAATTTTAAATGTGTAAAAAGTACAGAAATTGAGGTTTTGCAATATAATTGGGTTGAAAAGCTCCTAATCAATTATTTGAACTCCTAATATTTGAATAAAACATTTTTGCGCTCCTTTTTGTAGAGGTTTCAGACGAGCAGGTCTAAATGGGCCTTTCAATGGACCCGTTGGAATTTTAACTGAGTAAAAAGTACAGAAATTGAGGTTTTGCAATATACTTGTGTTGAATAGCTCCTAATCAATTACATGAACTCCTAATATTTGATTAAAACTTGTTTTGCTGTCCCTTTTGAGGAGGTTTCGGACGAGCGGGTCGAAATGGCCTTTCAATGGACCCGTTGGAATTTTAACTGAGTAAAAAGTGCTGAAATTGAGGTTTTGCAATATAATTGTGTTGAAAAGCTCCTAATCAATTACATGAACTCCTAAAATTTGATTAAAACTTGTTTTGCAGTCCTTTTTGTAGAGGTTTCGGACGAGCAGGTCTAAATGGGCCTTTCAATGGACCCGTTGGAATTTTAACTGAGTAAAAAGTACAAAAATTGAGGTTTTGCAATATTATTGTGTTGAATAGCTCCTAATAAATTATATGAACTCCTAAAATTTGATTAAAACTTGTTTTGCAGTCCTTTTTGTAGAGGTTTCGGACGAGCGGGTCGAAATGGGCTTTTCAATGGACCCGTTGGAATTTTAACTGAGTAAAAAGTACAAAAATTGAGGTTTTGCAATATAATTGTGTTAAAAAATTCAAATCAATTATTTGAACTCCTAATATTTGAATAAAACATATTTGCGATCCTTTTTGAAGAGGTTTCGGACGAGCAGGTCTAAATGAGCCTTTCAATGGAACCGTTGGAATTTTAAATGTGTAAAAAGTACAGAAATTGAGGTTTTGCAATATAATTGTGTTGAAAAGCTCCTAATCAATTATTTGAAGTCCTAATATTTGATTAAATTTTGCAGTCCTTTTTGTAGAGGTTTAGGACGAGCGGGTCGAAATGGGCCTTTCAATGGACCCGTTGGAATTTTAAATGTGTAAAAAGTACAGAAATTGAGGTTTTGCAATATAATTGGGTTGAAAAGCTCCTAATCAATTATTTGAACTCCTAATATTTGAATAAAACATTTTTGCGCTCCTTTTTGTAGAGGTTTCAGACGAGCAGGTCTAAATGGGCCTTTCAATGGACCCGTTGGAATTTTAACTGAGTAAAAAGTACAGAAATTGAGGTTTTGCAATATACTTGTGTTGAATAGCTCCTAATCAATTACATGAACTCCTAATATTTGATTAAAACTTGTTTTGCTGTCCCTTTTGAGGAGGTTTCGGACGAGCGGGTCGAAATGGGCCTTTCAATGGACCCGTTGGAATTTTAACTGAGTAAAAAGTACAGAAATTGAGGTTTTGCAATATAATTGTGTTCAAAAGCTCCTAATCAATCATTTGAAGTCTTGATATTTGATTAAAACTTGTTTTGCAGTCCTTTTTGTAGAGGTTTCGGACGAGCGGGTCGAATTGGGCCATTCAATGGATCCGTTGGAATTTTAACTGAGTAAAAAGTGCAGAAATTGAGGTTTTGCAATATAATTGTGTTGAAAAGCTCCTAATCAATTACATGAACTCCTAAGATTTGATTAAAACTTGTTTTGCAGTCCTTTTTGTAAAGGTTTCGGACGAGCTGGTCTAAATGGGCCTTTCAATGGACCCGCTGGAATTTTTTCTGAGTAAAAAGTATAAAATTAAGTTTTTTCAATTTAATTGTGTTTAAAAGCTCCTAATCAATTATTTGAACTCCTAATATTTGAATAAAACATTTTTGCGGTCCTTTTTGTATAGGTTTCGGACGAGCAGGTCTAAATGGGCCTTTCAATGGACCCGTTGGAATTTTAACTAAGTAAAAAGTACAGATATTGAGGTTTTGCAATATAATTGTGTTGAAAAGCTCCAAATCAATTATTTGAACTCCAAATATTTGAATAAAACATTTTTGCGGTCCTTTTTGTAGAGGTTTCGGACGAGCAGGTCTAAATGGGCCTTTCAATGGACCCGTTGGAATTTTAACTGTGTAAAAAGTACAGAAATTGAGGTTTTGCAATATAATTGTGTTGAAAAGCTCCTAATCAATTATTTGACCTCCTAATATTTGAATAAAACCTTTTTGCGGTCCTTTTTGTAGAGGTTTCGGACGAGCAAGTCTAAATGGGCCTTTCAATGGAGCCGTTGGAATTTTATCTGAGTAAAAAGTATAAAATTGAGGTTTTACAATTTAATTGTGTTTAAAAGCTCCTAATCAATTATTTGAACTCCTAATATTTGAATAAAACATTTTTGCGGTCCTTTTTGTAGAGGTTTCGGACGAGCAGGTCTAAATGGGCCTTTCAATGGACCCGTTGGAATTTTAACTGAGTAAAAAGTACAGAAATTGAGGTTTTGCAATGTAATTGTGTTGAAAAGCTTCTAATCAATTACATGATCTCCTAATATTTGATTAAAACTTGTTTTGCGGTCCCTTTTATAGAGGTTTCGGACGAGCGGGTCGAAATAGGCCTTTCAATGGACCCATTGGAATTTTAACTGAGTAAAAAGTACAGAAATTGAGGTTTTGCAATATAATTGTGTTCAAAAGCTCCTAATCAATTATTTGAACACCTAATATTTGCTTAAAACTTGTTTTGCAGTCCTTTTTGTAGAGGTTTCGGACGAGCAGGTCGAAATGGGCCTTTCAATGGACCCGTTGGAATTTTAACTGAGTAAAAAGTACAGAAATTGAGGTTTGGCAATATAATTGTGTTGAAAAGCTCCTAATCAATTACATGAACTCCTAATATTTGATTAAAACTTGTTTTGCGGTCCCTTTTGAGGAGGTTTCGGAAGTGCGGGTCTAAATGGACCTTTCAATGGCCCCGTTGGAATTTTAACTGAGTAAAAAGTACAAAAATTGAGGTTTTGCAATATAATTGTGTTGAAAAGCTCCTAATCAATTATTTGAACTCCTAATATTTGATTAAAACTTGTTTTGCGGTCCTTTTTGTAGAGGTTTCGGACGAGCAGATATAAATGGGCCTTTCATTGGACCCGTTGGAATTTTTACTAAGTAAAAAGTACAGAAATTGCGGTTTTGCAATATAATTGTGTTGAAAAGCTCCTAATCAATTACGTGAATTCCTAAAATTTGATTAAAACTTGTTTTGCAGTCCTTTTTTAGAGGTTTCGAACGAGCGGGTCGAAATGGGCCTTTCAATGGACCCGTTGGAATTTTAAATGAGTAAAAAGTACCGAAATTGGGGTTTTGCAATATAATTGTGTTGGAAAGCTCCTAATCAATTATTTGAACTCCTAATATTTGAATAAAACATTTTTGCGGTCCTTTTTGTAGGGGTTTCGGACGAGCAGGTCTAAATGGGCCTTTTAATGGCCCCGTTGGAATTTTAACTGAGTAAAAAGTAAAGAAATTGCGGTTTTGCAATATAATTGTGTTGAAAAGCTCCTAATAAATTATTTGAACTCCTAATATTTGAATAAAACATTTTTGCGGTCCTTTTTGTAGAGGTTTCGGACGAGCAGGTCTAAATGGGCCTTTCATTGGACCCGTTGGAATTTTAACTGTGTAAAAAGTACATAAATTGAGGTTTTGCAATGTAATTGTGTTGAAAAGCTTCTAATCAATTACATGAACTCCTAAAATTTGATTAGAACTTGTTTTGCGGTCATTTTTGTAGAGGTTTCGGACGAGCGGGTCGAAATGGGCCTTTCAATGGACCCATTGGAATTTTAACTGAGTAAAAAGTACAGAAATTGAGGTTTTGCAATTTAATTGTCTTGAAAAGCTCCTAATCAAATATTTAAACTCCTAATATTTGATTAAAACTTGTTTTGCAGTCCTTTTTGTAGATGTTTCGGACGAGCGGGTCGAAATGGGCCTTTCAATGGACCCGTTGGAATTTTAAATGAGTAAAAAGTACCGAAATTGGGGTTTTGCAATATAATTGTGTTGAAAAGCTCCTAATCAATTATTTGAACTCCTAATATTTGAATAAAACATTTTTGCGGTCATTTTTGTAGGGGTTTCGGACGAGCAGGTCTAAATGGGCCTTTCAATGGACCCGTTGGAATTTTAACTGAGTAAAAAGTAAAGAAATTGCGGTTTTGCAATATAATTGTGTTGAAAAGCTCCTAATCAATTATTTGAACTCCTAATAGTTAAATAAAACATTTTTGCGGTCCTTTTTGTAGAGGTTTCGTACGAGCAGGTCTAAATGGGCCTTTCATTGGACCCGTTGGAATTTTAACTGTGTAAAAAGTACAGAAATTGAGGTTTTGCAATGTAATTGTGTTAATACAGTACATCAGTGTTAATACAGTCAGGAACGATTGAATCAAAATAAACAGAGGAAGTAGAACGTAAAGCCCAAGTGGCTAAGTTATGTGTCATAAAATTGGCTGATCTAGGTACAAAAGATAATGTGATCAAAGGGAAAGCCCTAAGCAAAGCCTTCGTATCTGCAATTTGCGGACCCAGCAGGGAGTTGTCATCAGTAGTGCGCGAGAGCTTATTGACTACCGTAGCCGAATCAGACTCAATGAGCACCTCGCCCCATCCTCTATCTCGGGTCAGCATAATACCCTTAAAGATGGCATGTAGCTCGACCATGGTGGCATCATGACAACCTGCCTCATGGACTGCGCATCCTCCAACAATCGAACCTTGAGCATCCCGAGCAATTACCCCGATGGCTGCAGAACCGGATCCAGGGTGGAAGGCTCCGTCGACATTTATCTTTATACTCTCCGGTCTTGGAGGCGTCCAACGTGGTGGGGCTGCGGCTGGCACGGCTATTGACATAGCGGGGAGAGCGTTTGCGGCGGCGTATTCCTGTAGAAGACCTCTAGCTTTCATGGCCGTGAGCCAGGTTGAATGAAGTCTCTGCGAATGAACCCAGTCATTACGACGGTTCCACACATTCCAAATTGTTGTTAGGAGCAGAGCAAACCCTGTATTATCCAAACAGTTAGTGCCTTATGATAACCAAGCCACCATTGTGTTGGTAGGGCTGGAATAGACGCCCGAGGGGAGCCCAACTAGACGGAGAACGTCCTTAGCACCTAGGCAATCGCGAAGGGCATGGATAGCTGATTCCAGCACTACTGGACAAAAGGAGCATTGCCCATCCGTCTGATGTATTGCCCGTAGCTTGTCCCCAGTGGGTAATGCATCACGGCCTGCTCGCCAGCTAAAGGAGCGAACCTTTGGTAGAGTCGGAGCTTTGGATATGATTTTCCAAAGACGGTTAGGTCATGCCACCGGCCGCGTGGGCTGATGAAGGAAAAAGTAACCCGATCTAACAGTGTAGCTGCCAGAGTCATGTTGTCCCCAAACAAGCTTATCTGGCCTATTGCGGTAAATCGGAACCCGAAAGATGCATTCGACATCATCCTTGTCAAAGTCCCTGCGAAGCTTGGATTCATCCCAGGATGCATAGTCTCGTGTCATGTAATCCCGACACCGCATCGGTAATTCATCATTATCCATATATTGCCCAAAAAGCGTAATCGGTTTATCCCCGCCCCAGGTGTCACTGAGAAGTCGTATCGAGCTCTTGACTCCTGGCCGCCAAAAATAACCAGGTCCAAGGGAATGAATAGCTTGGTTTATTCCTTTCCATGCAAAAGATGCCTGCTTATCCGCAGAGGCATTCAGCAGGTCTCCCGAAGGGTAGTATTTCGCTCGAAGGACTCTCATCAAGAGAGACTCCGGGTGGGATAGTAGATGCCAAATCTGCTTCCCCAAGAGCGCGATATTAAAGGTGTGCAGATCGCGAAAACCTAGTCCTCCCACAGTTTTAGGTGTGCAAAGAGAGTCCCACGATACAAGTGTCCAGCCTCGCTTATTACTGCGCCCGGACCACCAATAACGCCGTATAGACATAGTAATGTCATCAATGATATTTTGTGGTAAAAGGTAACATGACATTACGTATTGCGGCATTGCTTGTGCAACCGACTTAATGAGAATTTCTCTCCCACTATAGGAAAGGAAGCTGCTGTCCCATTTACTCATCCGGGACTGGACTTTGTCCCGCACAAATCCTAAAGAGGCAGTCCTATTCCTTTTAATTAAAAGTGGTACCCCTAAATATATCCCTGGTTCATCCACTAAGCGTACACCCAGTGTCGAACGCATAGCACCGAGAAAATCGGTGGAGCACTTTGGACTGCAGTAGGCTAGACTTATCAAAATTGACCGTTTGTCCTGAGGAAGAGGCGTACTGAGATAGGATATAGCGTAACCTAGCCACCTCCTCCGGCTCATCGCGTAGGAACACCATTCTGTCATCCCAAAGAGCAGATGAGTAACACGGGGCCCATGGCGACTGGCACTAAGGCCCGATAAGCGTCCTTCCCTTTGCTCCGTTTCCAAGGCCACTAAGAGGCCCTGGGAGCAAATGAGGAAAAGGAAAGGTGACAAAGGGTCTCCTTGACGGATACCCCTGGTGGGGAAGAATTCCTCGGAGAGTGTGCCATTTACTCGTACCGAAAAGGAGACAGAAGAGACACACCATAGGATAAGGTTTACCCATTCCCTGGCAAACCCCATACGGAGCATGACATCTCTTAAGAAGGACCATTCGACCCTGTCAAAGGCCTTCTCCATATCGAGCTTGACAGTTGCCCCTTGAGAGGACAACGTTCCACTAGAGTGAAGAGTGTGCACCAATTCGTGCGCAATTAGAATGTTGTCAGTGATATTGCGGCCGCTAATGAACGCGGCCTGAGAAGCGCTGATACAAGAAGACAAGGTAGATTTAAGGCGATTGACCAGGACCTTAGAAACCGTCTTGTAGATGACAGTGCATAAGCTGATTGGTCGAAAGTGCTTCATGGTGGTGGGGTCAGAAATCTTAGGAATAAGCACAATGACCGATCGATTTACCGATGCCATATCGGCTTTCCCCTGTAGAGGATCCATGCAAAGGGATAAGAAATCAGGCCCAATCACATCCCAATGCTGACGGTAGAAGCTACTAGGAAAGCCATCAATTCCTGGCGCTTTTTTGGGATTGATATCCAAAAAAGCGGCATAAATTTCCTCTACAGTAAAAGGCCGTAGTAGAGTGGCGTTCATATCCGAGGTGACAGTAGGCTGAATATTGTTCATCAATTCCGGTGAAGACACCGGAAAGATGAGGAAAAAATATCTTGAAAGTAGGACGACGCAATTCGTAAGGTGTCAGCAGTGGAAGTCTGCCAGACCCCGTTCGCATCCATCAGCCCTCGGTTTGCGTATTTCCTACGCCGCTTTGTGGCCCTCGCATGGAAATCATTGGTGTTTTTGTCACCGTTGGTTAACCAAGAGATGCGGGAGCGTTGAGCCCAGCACGCTTCTCTAGCCGCTGCCAACTTCCGGAGTTCCGATTTTGCGCTGTGAAGCGTGGAAAGGGCTTTCCGGGAAAGATGATGACGACGAAGGAGAGCGTTTATAGTACGTTGCAGCGTTTGCATGCGAAGAGTGGAGTGCTTATGTAGAGCACTTTGCCACTCTTGGAGGTAGTGGCCCAAGGCGGATATTTTATCCAGTAGGGTCTCAGTCGTGTAGGCCCAAGTTTGTTTAGAAACTTGAATGCATGCTGGGTCGTGGGCCCAACAAGCCTCAAATCGGAAATGATCCATGGACGGTGCAATAGGTTGGTGCGTTGTGTTGCTACTGTCCGTGTCCAATATGATAATGATATGGTCCGATTCAAGGGAAAACGAGTGGAAATGGGTAAAATTGGGAAAGTCACATAACCACTGAGAACAGGCTACAAATCGGTCAAGTCTTTCGCAGACCGGGTTGACATTAGGCCCCGTGCGGGTCCAAGTGAACCAGCCCGTTTTGGGCTTACAATCGAACAAGTTATTGCGTGTGAGACATTCACAAAAGTTAAGGATTTGTGAACGAGGTCTGCGATTACCACCTTGTTTTTCTGAATCATCAAGGATGTCATTTAAGTCACCTCCGATGAGCCACGGAAGAGATGAGTTTGTGTTAAGGGAGTCAATGAGCTCCCACGTGTGTTTTTTCATGTTCGTAGCCGCATAACCGTAAATGCCAGTAAAACGAAAACGACAATCCAAACCATTCACGATAACATCAATATATCTCGTCGAAGACGAGAGAAAATCTAGGGTAATATTTTTATTATAAAGCAGGCATAAACCTGCACAAGAAGGGCTGCTATCCACAACAAAAAAACCCTCCATATCAAAGGAATGTTTAAGAGAATCAAACTTAACCGAACTTAAACGAGTTTCTGATAAAAAAATAAAATCTGGACATAAGCGAAAAATAATAGAACGTAGCTTGTGAACTGTCGCGGGCATACCAAGTCCTCGACAGTTCCAACATATAGCCCTCATTTCTCTCGGCGGGGTTGACCGTCAACCACCGCCGAAGAGTTTTTGTTGCTCATCCCAGCTTTCTTTGGAATTTTCTCTAACTGTTTCCCTGATTTACCAGCGACCAAAGGTGATGTCCGTAGCCGTTTGGCGATACCTCCAGTAATAATAGGTGAAGTGCGCTTAGTCTTTTTAGGGACAAAAACATCCTGCCCCTTATCCGTCGTGGCAGCCAACCACACTTCAAACTCCGGATTAACCGGTTCCTTACCTTTGTCCCTCGGTCCTTTGCCTTTGTTTGAACTTTCCCCCGTGGCCGTGTCATCCACTGTAACCCCCGTAGCCCGGTCTAGACGGTTGACCCGAACTACGAAGATTACACGGGGAAAACCAAAGTCAACCCGAAAGTCAACCTTGATTAACGACCCTTTTTTTTTCTTTTTAATCTTGTCTAGATGCACATTAACCTTAAGTGTGATCATACAAACAACATATCAAAAGATCACAAACATCAAAGATCAAACAGGGACCCAATTGAACAAAATACAACTTTAGGGACCAAATTGTAAATTCTGATAAATTAAGGGACTTAACCCAAATTAAAGTTACCATCTTGAAATTAGTCAGGTTTCATGCTTCTTTGTGAAATTTCAGCTTTAAAGGACATCCACAGCTCATGCAATTGATCAAACATGATTCAGGACCAAAACGTAAACAAAACGAAACATGTAACTACCATGTCAGCCCCTCTAACGGTCGACCGTTCCGAAACAGGCTAGCCCTGTTCCGAAACACGGGCAGTTCCGAAACGGGTTCCGGAACATGGCCTCGGCAGAGGCTAAACCGTTTCGAAACGGTGCATACCGTTTCGGACGCCTGGGTTCATGTAAGGCACCCGTTCCGAAACGGTACACCCCTGTTCCGAAACACCTGCACAAAAACCAGCAAACAAGCATACAAGATCATGCAATTGGACACTCAAACATGCTTCAAACATCACCAAACTTTACCGGCATGCAATTAAATATATTTAAGACATCAAAGCATCATCAATTCAGCAAGATAACATCTCATGCAAAAAGCCCCAAATTCAAGGTCATGCTTCCTACACAAGCTATCTACTCAAGCAATCAACTTGCAAAACAAGCATATATGGTTCAATCCAAAAACCAGCAACAACATTAACATTCAACATACTTAGGGAGTCTTAAACGCCTCCCAAAACACATACATTGGTCCCCCATTGCCAAAACAATACAAAAGCTAAAACACTTATAAACCTTCATACATTGAGCTTTACTTGTACTTGTTTGCTTGCCTCCTCTTGCTGCCCTCAATGCACTCTAATGCTCTGCATTATTGAATCAAGAAAACGAGAGAGCGTAAGCCAAAGCTTAGTGAGGAGTGCTCTTTAAAAACCATTCAATAATGCAATTAAAACCATTTGTAAATCATGCTTGTAAACCTCCTTTACACATGCTCAAAGCATACTTTAAATCAAGCACTAACATGCTTCCACATTTCATTTAAACAAGCATCTCATGCTTCAACATAAACATTAAATCATGCATCTCATGCATCTCATGTACTATACATGTCATATTGGCTCAAGTGATACATTTCATTTATGAAATCAAGTTCAACAACTTTCCCCAAGGACTTTCAAACACCTTGGACCCCAAGGACTTTTAAACACCTTGGCCATGGACTTTTAAACACCATGAATGGACCACACAAGGACTTTTAACCACCTTTGTGTCCGTAGCTTGAAATACCCCAAGGACTTTTAAACACCTTGGCCCCAAGGACTTTTAAACACCTTGGCCCCATGGACTTTTAACCACCATGGAAAGGAGCACCTAAGGACTTTTAACCACCTTAGTGTCCGCGACAAGATTCATCCAAGGACTTTTAACCACCTTGATGATCTTAGATAACAAGGCTCACTCAAGGACTTTTAACCACCTTAGTGACCTTCACTTTTACAAACCATCACTTGCCAACACACACTTTATACATCACGTAACCCACTGTTTTAAAGCATTTAAATCAAGCCATTTCATCATGCATTTCAAAGCATTAAATCATCATTTAACAATGCATAAAACAAGGTACTCTTACCTAGAGACACCTTCAACACATGGCTTAAAACATCAGCATAAATCATGCTAAAACATCAGCAATTAACATGCTCAAATATGCTTTCCAAAACAGTAGCAAATCATGCAAAATCATCATTTCACATTTCATCAAAACATGGCCACCACTTTAAGAGAGTAATCCGAAAACTTACACTTGAGCTTAGCAAAGTTGTTTAGACTTAAACTAAGCTCCCAAAACCTTCAACCTTTGGTTTAAAAGCTGAAAATCCATTTTCACTCACCGATTACCAAACAAGCCTAGCCAACAAGCTTTCGAAGCTTCCGAAACCTTCCGAAAACACCTCCAAAACTCAGGGATCAACCTCCCCTGTTTCAAGCACATAAAAACAGAACATTAATGCATCCTTATGCATTAAAACACCAGCAACATCAACACAACTCGCTGCTCATCACAAATCTAACAATTTGGCTACCAAACACAACCGAAATCATCTCCAAACACTTCCAAAACTTAACCCAGCCAAGATCCATCACTTCTAACCATTTTTATACATCAAATAACATGCAAAAAGATCACAACCACGTCCTTATACCTCCAGGTATAACAGATCACCAAAAACACTCCAAAAACAACCAAAAACTCAAGCCAACCTTAGGAAATTCAACCTATCCGGGATTGCATTGATTAAACCTCAACTTCTAATCATTTTAGCATTCATTTAACATCATTTTAACACCTCAAAACCTTGCTTAAACAGATCACACGAAATTTTCACCAAAATCACCAAATCTTGCATTTTAGCCAAAAATCAAGATCTCAATTGAAAAGCCTTTAATAAAACATGAATCAAGGATTGAGAACTTAGGAATTTCAGTAAAGAACTGATAGTTTAGAGGAGAAGGACGTTCTTACCGCCAAACTTGAATTTCTCCATTTTAGAGCCAAAATGCTTGATGAATCAACTTGTAAATTGTGAGGTTTTGATGATGAGATGATTAGAAATCAAATGAGAGTTGAAATGAGAGATTAAGAAGTCAAAATCAGAGAAAGAAATCTGAGGAAATCTTGTTTGGGTAGAGAGAAAATGAGAGAAAAGAGAATTTGAGAGAAAATAGAAAAATTAGTTAAGAAATGGTTAAAATGATTTCCCTCTCTTTTCTTAATCTTTAAAATCAAATTTTAGACTTAAAATATCTTAGAAAAATCTGGAGAAATCCTTTTTGGAAAAATAGCTCCTTAAAGATTCAAAGTTTCAATCCTTTATAAAACTGTCCCGCAACTTTCAAAAATTACATTTTGGTCACTAGCCAAAATGTCAACCTTCCGAACCTCATTTTCCAAAATTGATTTCACAGTTCACTTTTATATATTAAAAGATGATTTTATAATATTTTTCCATATTTTTAATGCAACCCGAACTAGGTTTTTCCTAAATTCCCTCTTATATATTCGATCAGCACTTTGACTAAACCGGTCAACGCCAAAACTTCTGAGCCCAAAACCGGGGCGTTACATCCATGATAGGCACTGGAATAGCATCCTCATCAATCAAGATGAATCTTTTGTCCGACGAGGTGTCAGACTTGTATGGCTGCACAGCGCGATCGTCATCCACTTCAGCATCCTTCGAGCCGTTAACCACGGACTCCTCATCCGCTGGGATCATATCCAGTGGTGCAACATCCAGGGGCACAAGGTGGTCAGCAGCTTCATCGACAGCAGCTTCAGCACCTTTAGCAGCAAGGGCAGACTCCGTCCCTTCTAATGGCAGAGGCGATGCTGCATCAGTAGGTGAGGTGGCAAGCTCCTCGCCCAGCAGGTCGTCCTCCTCCAAGTTCATGTTAACACCTTCCGGTTGCACCGGGGGTGTTTCCTTTACCGTTTCCGGGGTGACAACCGGGGTGGTAGCCTTGTCCTTTCCATTGTTCGCTGAAATAGAAACAAGGGAAGAGACATGGGTGTGTAAGTATATAGCAATATATGATTCAACCTTAGAAAGTAACCCTATATTCCATATACATATACTGTAATAACCATGAAAAAAATAGGAAAGTAACCCTATATTCCATATACATATATTGTAATAACCATGAAAAAAATAGGAAAGTAACCCTATATTCCATATACATATACTGTAATAACCATGAAAAAATAGGAGAAACCTGTGGAGTGCTCCTGTGGACGAGAGGAGGACCCTGGTTCGAAGTAACGGACTCGACCTCTAACATTGGTTTTAACCTTTGGTTTAGGGGCAGGTGCACGAAGCCAATCACTGTATGGCAGCCCTGCACTTGGCTTGTCCTTGAAGGCAGCACATGTTCCGCGGAGGTGGAACAACATCCCACAACCGTGACAAAAGTTAGGAAGTTTCTCGTATCTTACCGGAAGCATCTTAGGCTTTTCCGGATTCTCTTCATCTGCTATTGCTACACCACACCGGAGAGGTTGGGTAACATCGATGAGCACACCAACCCTTAAGAACTGTACCCGGTTCCCTTCATCGTCCTTACGCATGTCGGTGCTTATCACTGCCCATAGGCCACTGCCTAGGGCACGTCCGGATGCATTGGCCACAGTGTCGCCTATCATCATCGCTAGGGGCACACGCAGGATACGAACCCATATCCTCATGTGCATAAATTTGTATTCCTCCAGCGTCAGCTAAGGTTGAATAAGAGTGAGGGCTAGCCAATCACGCTTGAATGTCCATGGACCTCGTTTAAGGATGTCTTTGACCTTTGCAGCAGATTCAAACTTGAACAAGAAGTAACCCGAGCCAAGAATCATGGTGGAGATAAGTTTATCCTCCTTCCATACTTCCGTGAAGACCTTTACCAGGGCAGTGTCATCTGGTTTGGTCGTGGGAAAAAGCTTCCCTAACAGTGAGCATCGTTGATCTTCCAACGGTATGGCCTTCATAGCCTTAGGAGCGTAAACCACAGCCTGCTCCTCTGCAGTAAACTGTAGGTTGTCAAAATGTTCCAAGAAAGAATCAGAAGAAGCCATTGTTTGCAAGTAGGGTTGTGAAAACCTAGAGCAGAAAGATTGAGTGCAGTGAAGTGCTAGAATGGAAATACAGTAAGGAGTGTAGATCCAATAATAACCCTCTCTATTCGGTAAGTTGAGATAAGCCACCAGGAAATTTTGAATTAATTCAAGAGATAAATATTCAAAATTCAATGGTGTAAAATTAGTTGGATTGAAGATAACCCACCTAGGGAGGTAGATAATTTCGAATCCAATGATTTTCCTTGCTTTTAGGAGTGTAACCGAGATGAAATCTTGAATTATATTCAAAGATAATAATTCGAAATGCAAAGGATTAGATACTATTGTATTTGATATAATCCACCAACCAATAATATTGAATCCAGCAGATATCCTAAATTTTAGGAAGCAATTTGTTGTTGAGCAGTGTTGGAGTCTCAGTAGAAGACCCGAAATTATTTTGGATTTGAATTTTAAGGTTTCCAAATCCCTTGAGAATAGGAGCTTTATGATAAGCAGTGTATCCCTATTATTTCGGGATTGATATAACGGTTTAACAGCTCCGATTGGCAGTGGTGGTGGCCGGAGAACGTCGACCACCGTTTTTAGCAGGAGCCACTGTCTCCAATGAACTAAATAATTACGTGGTGCAGCAGCCACCGCGAACACTATCTGCAGGTGCCATGCATGCAACATAAAGGTCCTACTTTATGAACGTGCATTCCATGCCCGGAAACTAGCCACGAGGGCTCCATTTGCAACCGAACCAATGGCCCGCCTGACTTTATTCGTGAGAATAAGTCAATCAATTTACAAGGCCCAGGGGGCCAGAAGTGTTTCCATTCAAAGGAATGGAATAATAGGCTACAAGGCCTCGAAGGCCAGGATAATTTCGCCTCTGCCGGGAGCATTAAGAACAATGCAAGGCCCAGCAGATGCTCGAACCACATCCAAAATGTACTAATGACATAAAGAATGGGAGCAAAGTGATTGAACCAAAGCGTGATCCAATAATATGTTAATGAAATCCCACCGGAGGTGAGGATTAAAATACTAAAAGAGTAAAAAAACAGAGAAAAAATTAAAAAATCAAAGAGAGGAGATATACTTACCTTTGCCAAATCTGCTCTGAAAGTAGCATGCAACCAATATGTTTGGTTGTATGTTTGGTTGCATGATGGCGGAGTGGAGAGGATAATGTGGTGGAAAGGTGGTTGTTGGGAGGCATGAAACCAATAAAATTGATTGCATGCTGGCGGAAGGGAGAGGGTAATGTGGTGGAGAGGTGGTGGTTGGGAGGGTGAAGGTCCAAATTTGGGGCGGAGGAGACGGTGGCTGAGGGTTACAAGGAGAGAGAGAGAGAGAGAGAGAGAGAGAGAGAAAGCAAAGGGAGGAAATGAGAAAGTTCAGAGAGAATTTTCATTTCCCAACACACCCGTTGGAATTTTAAATGCGTAAAAAAACCCGTTGGAATTTTAAATGAGTAAAAAGTACAGAAATTGAGGTTTTGAAATATAATTGTGTTGAAAAGCTCCTAATCAATTATTTGAACTCCTAATATTTGAATAAAACCTTTTTGCAGCCATTTTCGTAGAGGTTTCGGACGAGCAGGTCTAAATGGGCCTTTCAATGGACCCGTTGGAATTTTATCTGAGTAAAAAGTATAAAATTGAGGTTTTTCAATATAATTGTGTTTAAAAGCTCCTAATCAATTATTTGAACTCCTAATATTTGAATAAAACATATTTGCGGACCTTTTTGTAGGGGTTTCGGACGAGCAGGTCTAAATGGGCCTTTAAATGGACCCGTTGGAATTTTAACTGAGTAAAAAGTACAGAAATTGCGGTTTTTCAATATAATTGTGTTGAAATGCTCCTAATCAACTATTCGAACTCCTAATATTTGAATAAAACATTTTTGTGGTCCTTTTTGTAGAGGTTTCGGACGAGCAGGTCTAAATGGGCCTTTCGATGGACCCGTTGGAATTTTAACTGACTAAAAAGTACAGAAATTGAGATTTTGCAATGTAATTGTGTTGAAAGGCTTCTAATCAATTACATGAACTCCTAAAATTTGATTAAAACTTGTTTTGCGGTCCTTTTTGTAGAGGTTTCGGACGAGCGGGTCGAAATGGGCCTTTCAATGGACCCGTTGGAATTTTAACTGAGTAAAAAGTACGGAAATTGAGGTTTTGCAATATAATTGTGTTCAAAAGCTCCTAATCAATTATTTGAACTCCTAATATTTGATTAAAACTTGTTTTGCAGTCCTTTTTGTAGAGGTTTCGGACGAGCGGGTCGAAATGGGCCTATCAATGGACCCGTTGGAATTTTAACTGAGTAAAAAGTACAGAAATTGAGGTTTTTCAAGATAATTGTGTTGAAAAGCTCCTAATCAATTATTTGAACTCCTAATATTTTAATAAAACCTTTTTGCGGTCGTTTTTGTAGAGGTTTCTGACGAGCAGGTCTAAATGGGCCTTTCAGTGGACCCGTTGGAATTTTTTCTTAGTAAAAAGTATAAAATTGAAGTTTTTCAATATAATTGTGTTTAAAAGCTCCTAATCAATTATTTCAACTCCTAATATTTGAATAAAACATTTTTGCGGTCCTTTTGTAGGGGTTTCGGACGAGCAGGTCTAAATGGGCCTTTCAATGGACCCGTTGGAATTTTAACTGAGTAAAAAGTACAAAAATTGCGGTTTTGCAATATAATTGTGTTGAAAAGCTCCTAATCAATTATTTGAACTCCTAATATTTGAATAAAACATTTTTGCGGTCCTTTTTGTAGAGGTTTCGGACGAGCAGGTCTAAATAGGCCTTTCAATGGACCCGTTGGAATTATAACTGAGTAAAAAGTACAGAAATTGAGGTTTTGCAATGTAATTGTGTTGAAAAGCTTCTAATCAATTACATGAACTCCTAAAATTTGATTAAATCTTGTTTTGCGGTTCTTTTTGTAGAGGTTTCGGACGAGCGGGTCGAAATGGGCCTTTCAATGGACCCGTTGGAATTTTAATTGAGTAAAAAGTACATAAATTGAGGTTTTGCAAAATAATTGTGTTAAAAAGCTCCTAATCAATTATTTGAACTCCTAATATTTGAATAAAACATTTTTGCGGTCCTTTTTGTAGAGGTTTCGGACGAGCAGGTCGAAATGGGCCTTTCAATGGACCCGTTGGAATTTTAACTGAGTAAAAAATACAGAATTTGAGTTTTTGCAATGTAATTGTGTTGAAAAGCTTCTAATCAATTATTTGAACTCCTAATATTTGAATAAAACATTTTTGTGGTCCTTTTTGTAGAGGTTTCGGACGAGTAGGTCGAAATGGGCCTTTCAATGGACCCGTTGGAATTTTAACTGAGTAAAAATTACAGAATTTGAGGTTTTGCAATGTAATTGTGTTGAAAAGCTTCTAATCAATTATTTGAACTCCTAATATTTGAATAAAACATTTTTGCGGTCCTTTTTGTAGAGGTTTCGAACGAGTAGGTCTAAATGGGCCTTTCAATGGACCCGTTGGAATTTTAACTGAGTAAAAAGTACAGAAATTGAGGTTTTGCAATGTAATTGTGTTGAAAAGCTTCTAATCAATTACATGAACTCCTAAAATTTGATTTAAACTTGTTTTGCGGTCCTTTTTGTAGAGGTTTCGGACGAGCGGGTCGAAATGGGCCTTTCAATGGACCCGTTGGAATTTTAAATGAGTAAAAAGTACAAAAATTGAGGTTTTGCAATATAATTTTGTTGAAAAGCTCCTAATCAATTATTTGAACTCCTAATATTTGAATAAAACATTTTTGGGGTCCGTTTTGTAGAGGTTTCGGACGAGCAAGTCCTAATGGGCCTTTCAATGGACCCGTTGGAATTTTAACTGAGTATAAAGTACAGAAATTGATTTTTTGCAATATAACCTTTTTGAAAAGCTCCTAATAAATTATTTGAACTCCTAATATTTGAATAAAACATTTTTGCCGTCCTCTTTGTAGAGGTTTCGGATGAGCAAGTATAAATGGGCCTTTCAATAGACCCGTTGGAATTTTAAATGAGTAAAAAGTACAGAAATTGAGGTTTTACAATATAATTGTGTTGAAAAGCTCCTAATCAATTATTTGAACTCCTAATATTTGAATAAAACATTTTTGCCGTCCTTTTTGTAGAGGTTTCGGATGAGCAAGTATAAATGGGCCTTTCAATAGACCCGTTGGAATTTTAACTGAGTAAAAAGTACAAAAATTGAGGTTTTGCAATATAATTGTGTTGAAAAGCTCCTAATCAATTATTTGAACTCCTAATATTCGAATAAAACATTTTTGCAGTCCTTTTTGTAGAGGTTTCGGACGAGCGGGTCGAAATGGGCCTTTCAATGGACCCGTTGGAATTTTAAATGAGTAAAAAGTGCAGAAATTGAGGTTTTGCAATATAATTGTGTTGAAAAGCTCTTAATCAATTATTTGAACTCCTAATATTGGAATAAAACATTTTTTGCGGTCCTTTTTGTAGAGGTTTCGGACGAGAAGGTCTAAATGGGCCTTTCAATTGACTTGTTGGAATTTGAACTGAGTAAAAAGTACAGAAATTGAGGTTTTGCAATATAATTGTGTTGAAAAGCTCCTAATAAATTATTTGAACTCCTAAAATTTGAATAAAACATTTTTGCGGTCCTTTTTATAGAGGTTTCGGACGAGCAGGTCTAAATGGGCCCTTCAATGGACCCGTTGGAATTTTAAATGAGTAAAAAGTACATAAATTAAGGTTTTGCAACATAATTGTGTTGAAAAGTTCCTAATCAATTATTTGATATCCTAATATTTGAATAAAACATTTTTGCGGTCCTTTTTGTAGAGGTTTCGGACGAGCAGGTCTAAATAGACCTTTCAATGGACCCGTTGGAATTTTAAATGAGTAAAAAGTACAGAAATTGAGGTTTTGCAATATAATTGTGTTGAAAAGCTCCTAATCAATTATTTGAACTCCTAATATTTGAATAAAACATTTTTGCGGTCCTTTTTGTAGAGGTTTCGGACGAGCAGGTCAAAATGGGCCTTTCAATGGACCCGTTGGAATTTCAACTGAGTAAAAAGTACAGAAATTGAGGTTTTGCAATATAATTGTGTTCAAAAGTTCCTAATCAAATATTTGATATCCTAATATTTGAATAAAACATTTTTGCGGTCCTTTCTGTAGAGGTTTCGGACGAGCAGGTCTAAATGGGCCTTTCAATGGACCCGTTGGAATTTTAAATGAGTAAAAAGTACAGAAATTGAGGTTTTGCAATATAATTGTGTTGAAAAGCTCCTAATCTATCATTTGAACTCGTAATATTTGAATAAAACATTTTTGCGGACCTTTTTGTAGAGGTTTCAGACGAGCAGGTCGAAATGGGCCTTTCAATGGACCCATTGGAATTTTAACTGAGTAAAAAGTACAGTAATTGAGGTTTTGCAATATAATTGTGTTGAAAAGCTTCTAATCAATTATTTGAACTCCTAATATTTGAATAAAACATTTTTGCGGTCCTTTTTGTAGAGGTTTCGGACGAGCAGGTCTAAATGGGCCTTTCAATGGACACGTTGGAATTTTAACTGAGTAAGAAGTACAGAAATTGAGGTTTTTCAATGTAATTGTGTTGAAAAGCTTCTAACCAATTACATGAGCTCCTAAAATTTGATTTAAACTTGTTTTGCGGTCCTTTTTGTAGAGGTTTCGGACGAGCAGGTCGAAATTGGCCTTTCAATGGACCTGTTGGAATTTTAAATGAGTAAAAAGTACAGAAATTGAGGTTTTGCAATATAATTGTGTTTAAAAGCTCCTAATCAATTATTTGAACTCCTAATATTTGAATAAAACATTTTTGCGGTCCTTTTTGTAGAGGTTTCGGACGAGTAGGTCTAAATAGACCTTTCAATGGACCCGTTGGAGTTTTGAATGAGTAAA
Source organism: Hibiscus tridactylites (assembly GCA_958450335.1). Lineage (NCBI taxonomy): Eukaryota > Viridiplantae > Streptophyta > Magnoliopsida > Malvales > Malvaceae > Hibiscus > Hibiscus tridactylites. The sequence continues at coordinate 182,866 of CAUDLX010000065.1, forward strand.
AAGTACATAAATTGAGGTTCTGCAACATAATTGTGTTGAAAAGTTCCTAATCAATTATTTGATATCCTAATATTTGAATAAAACATTTTTGCGGTCCTTTTTGTAGAGGTTTCGGACGAGCAAGTCTAAATAGACCTTTCAATGGACCCGTTGGAATTTTAAATGAGTAAAAAGTACAAAAATTGAGGTTTTACAATATAATTGTGTTGAAAAGCTCCTAATCAATTATTTGAACTCCTAATATTTGAATAAAACATTTTTGCGGTCCTTTTTGTAGAGGTTTCGGACGAGCAGGTCTAAATGGGCCTTTCAATGGACCCGTTGGAATTTTAACTGAGTAAAAAGTAAAGAAATTGAGTTTTTGCAATATAATTGTGTTCAAAGCTCCTAATAAATTATTTGAACTCCTAATATTTGAATAAAACTTGTTTTGTGGTCCTTTTTGTTGAGGTTTCGGACCAGCAGGTCGAAATGGGCCTTTCAATGGACCCGTTAGAATTTTAACTGAGTAAAAAGTACAAAAATTGAGGTTTTGCAATATAATTCTGTTGAAAAGTTCCTAATCAAATATTTGTTATCCTAATATTTGAATAAAACATTTTTGCGGTCCTTTTTGTAGAGGTTCCGGACGAGCAGGTCTAAATGGACCTTTCAATGGACCCGTTGGAATTTTAAATGAGTAAAAAGTACAGAAATTGAGGTTTTTCAATATAATTGTGTTGAAAAGCTCCTAATCAATTATTTGAACTCCTAATATTTGAATAAAACATTTTTGCGATCCTTTTTGTAGAGGTTTTGGACGAGCAGGTCTAAATGGGCCTTTCAATGGACTCGTTGGAATTTTAACTGAGTAAAAAGTACAGAAATTGAGGTTTTCTAATATAATTGTGTTCAAAAGCTCCAAATCAATTATTTGAACTCCTAATATTTGAATAAAACTTGTTTTGCGGTCCTTTTTGTAAAGGTTTCGGACCAGCAGGTCGAAATGGGCCTTTCAATGGACCCGTTGGAATTTTAACTGTGTAAAAAGTACAGAAATTGAGGTTTTGCAATATAATTATGTTGAAAAGTTCCTAATCAATTATTTGAACTCCTAATATTTCATTAAAACATTTTTGCGGTCCTTTCTGTAGAGGTTTCGGACGAGCAGGTCTAAATGGGCCTTTCAATGGACCCGTTAGAATTTTAACTGAGTAAAAAGTACAAAAATTGAGGTTTTGCAATATAATTGTGTTGAAAAGCTCCTAAATAAATACACGAACTCCTAAAATTTGATTAAAACTTGTTTTGCAGTCCTTTTTGTAGAGGTTTCGGAGGAGCAGGTCTAAATGGGCCTTTCAATGGACCCGTTGGAATTTTAACTGAGTATAAAGTACAGAAATTGAGGTTTTGCAACATAATTGTGTTGAAAAGTTCCTAATCAATTATTTGATATCCTAATATTTGAATAAAACATTTTTGCGGTCCTTTTTGTAGAGGTTTCGGACGAGCAGGTCTAAATAGACCTTTTAATGGACCCGTTGGAATTTTAAATGAGTAAAAAGTACAGAAATTGAGGTTTTGCAATATAATTGTGTTGAAAAGTTCCTAATCAAATATTTGATATCCTAATATTTGAATAAAACATTTTTGCGGTCCTTTCTGTAGAGGTTTCGGACGAGCAGGTCTAAATGGGCCTTTCAATGGACCCGTTGGAATTTTAAATGAGTAAAAAGTACAAAAATTGAGGTTTTGCAATATAATTGTGTTGAAAAGCTCCTAATCTATCATTTGAACTCCTAATATTTGAATAAAACATTTTTGCGGTCCTTTTTGTAGAGGTTTCAGACGAGTAGGTCGAAATGGGCCTTTCAATAGACCCGTTGGAATTTTAACTGAGTAAAAAGTACAGTAATTGAGGTTTTGCAATATAATTGTGTTGAAAAGCTTCTAATCAATTATTTGAACACCTAATATTTGAATAAAACATTTTTGCGGTCCTTTTTGTAGAGGTTTCGGACGAGCAGGTCTAAATGGGCCTTTCAATGGACACGTTGGAATTTTAACTGAGTAAGAAGTACAGAAATTGAGGTTTTTCAATGTAATTGTGTTGAAAAGCTTCTAATCAATTACATGAGCTCCTAAAATTTGATTTAAACTTATTTTGCGGTCCTTTTTGTAGAGGTTTCGGACGAGCAGGTCGAAATGGGCCTTTCAATGGACCTGTTGGAATTTTAAATGAGTAAAAAGTACAGAAATTGAGGTTTTGCAATATAATTGTGTTTAAAAGCTCCTAATCAATTATTTGAACTCCTAATATTTGAATAAAACATTTTTGCGGTCCTTTTTGTAGAGGTTTCGGACGAGTAGGTCTAAATAGACCTTTCAATGGACCCGTTGGAATTTTGAATGAGTAAAAAGTACATAAATTGAGGTTCTGCAACATAATTGTGTTGAAAAGTTCCTAATCAATTATTTGATATCCTAATATTTGAATAAAACATTTTTGCGGTCCTTTTTGTAGAGGTTTCGGACGAGCAAGTCTAAATAGACCTTTCAATGGACCCGTTGGAATTTTAAATGAGTAAAAAGTACAGAAATTGAGGTTTTACAATATAATTGTGTTGAAAAGCTCCTAATCAATTATTTGAACTCCTAATATTTGAATAAAACATTTTTGCGGTCCTTTTTGTAGAGGTTTCGGACGAGCAGGTCTAAATGGGCCTTTCAATGGACCCGTTGGAATTTTAACTGAGTAAAAAGTAAAGAAATTGAGGTTTTGCAATATAATTGTGTTCAAAGCTCCTAATAAATTATTTGAACTCCTAATATTTGAATAAAACTTGTTTTGTGGTCCTTTTTGTTGAGGTTTCGGACCAGCAGGTCGAAATGGGCCTTTCAATGGACCCGTTGGAATTTTAACTGAGTAAAAAGTACAGAAATTGAGGTTTTGCAATATAATTCTGTTGAAAAGTTCCTAATCAAATATTTGTTATCCTAATATTTGAATAAAACATTTTTGCGGTCCTTTTTGTAGAGGTTTCGGACGAGCAGGTCTAAATGGACCTTTCAATGGACCCGTTGGAATTTTAAATGAGTAAAAAGTACAGAAATTGAGGTTTTTCAATATAATTGTGTTGAAAAGCTCCTAATCAATTATTTTAACTCCTAATATTTGAATAAAACATTTTTGCGGTCCTTTTTGTAGAGGTTTCGGACGAGCAGGTCTAAATGGGCCTTTCAATGGACCCGTTGGAATTTTAACTGAGTAAAAAGTACAGAAATTGAGGTTTTGCAATATAATTGTGTTCAAAAGCTCCAAATCAATTATTTGAACTCCTAATATTTGAATAAAACTTGTTTTGCGGTCCTTTTTGTAAAGGTTTCGGACCAGCAGGTCGAAATGGGCCTTTCAATGGACCCGTTGGAATTTTAACTGTGTAAAAAGTACAGAAATTGAGGTTTTGCAATATAATTATGTTGAAAAGTTCCTAATCAATTATTTGAACTCCTAATATTTCATTAAAACATTTTTGCGGTCCTTTCTGTAGAGGTTTCGGACGAGCAGGTCTAAATGGGCCTTTCAATGGACCCGTTAGAATTTTAACTGAGTAAAAAGTACAAAAATTGAGGTTTTGCAATATAATTGTGTTGAAAAGCTCCTAATTAAATACACGAACTCCTAAAATTTGATTAAAACTTGTTTTGCAGTCCTTTTTGTAGAGGTTTCGGAGGAGCAGGTCTAAATGGGCCTTTCAATGGACCCGTTGGAATTTTAACTGAGTAAAAAGTACAGAAATTGAGGTTTTGCAATATAATTCTGTTGAAAAGTTCCTAATCAAATATTTGTTATCCTAATATTTGAATAAAACATTTTTGCGGTCCTTTTTGTAGAGGTTTCGGACGAGCAGGTCTAAATAGACCTTTTAATGGACCCGTTGGAATTTTAAATGGGTAAAAAGTACAGAAATTGAGGTTTTGCAATATAATTGTGTTGAAAAGCTCCTAATCAATTATTTGAACTCCTAATATTTGAATAAAACATTTTTGCGGTCCTTTTTGTAGAGGTTTCGGACGAGCAGGTCAAAATGGGCCTTTCAATGGACCCGTTGGAATTTCAACTGAGTAAAAAGTACATAAATTGAGGTTTTGCAATATAATTGTGTTGAAAAGCTCCTAATCTATCATTTGAACTCCTAATATTTGAATAAAACATTTTTGCTGTCCTTTTTGTAGAGGTTTTGGACGAGCAGGTCTAAATGGGCCTTTCAATGGACCCGTTGGAATTTTAAATGAGTAAAAAGTACAGAAATTGAGGTTTTGCAATATAATTGTGTTGAAAAGCTCCTAATCTATCATTTGAACTCCTAATATTTGAATAAAACATTTTTGCGGTCCTTTTTGTAGAGGTTTCGGACGAGCAGGTCGAAATGGGCCTTTCAATGGACCCGTTGGAATTTTAACTGAGCAAAAAGTACAGAATTTGAGGTTTTGCAATGTAATTGTGTTGAAAAGCTTCTAATCAATTACATGAGCTCCTAAAATTTGATTTAAACTTGTTTTGCGGTCCTTTTCGTAGAGGTTTCGGACGAGCGGGTCGAAATGGGCCTTTCAATGGACCTGTTGGAATTTTAAATGAGTAAAAAGTACAGAAATTGAGGTTTTGCAATATAATTGTGTTTAAAAGCTCCTAATCAATTATTTGAACTCCTAATATTTGAATAAAACATTTTTGCGGTCATTTTTGTAGAGGTTTCGGACGAGCAAGTCTAAATGGGACTTTCAATGGACCCGTTGGAATTTTAACTGAGTATAAAGTACAGAAATTGAGGTTTTGCAATATAATTGTGTTGAAAAGTTCCTAATCAATTATTTGATATCCTAATATTTGAATAAAACATTTTTGCGGTCCTTTTTGTAGAGGTTTCGGACGAGCAGGTCTAAATGGACCTTTCAATGGACCCGTTGGAATTTTAAATGAGTAAAAAGTACAGAAATTGAGGTTTTGCAATATAATTGTGTTGAAAAGCTCCTAATTAATTATTTGAACTCCTAATATTTGAATAAAACATTTTTGCGGTCCTTTTTGTAGAGGTTTCGGACGAGCAGGTCGAAATTGGCCTTTCAATGGACCCGTTGGAATTTTAAATGAGTAAAAAGTACAAAAATTGAGGTTTTGCAATATAATTATTTTGAAAAGTTCCTAATCAATTATTTGAACTCCTAATATTTGATTAAAACATTTTTGCTGTCCTTTTTGTAGAGGTTTCGGACGTGCAGGTCTAAATGGGCCTTTCAATGGACCCGTTAGAATTTTAACTGAGTAAAAAGTACAAAAATTGAGATTTTGCAATATAATTGTGTTGAAAAGCTCCTAATTAATTACAAGAACTCCTAAAATTTGATTAAAACTTGTTTTGCAGTCCTTTTTGTAGAGGTTTCGGAGGAGCAGGTCTAAATGGGCCTTTCAATGGACCCGTTGGAATTTTAACTGAGTAAAAAGTACAGAAATTGAGGTTTTGCAACATAATTGTGTTGAAAAGTTCCTAACCAATTATTTGATATCCTAATATTTGAATAAAACATTTTTGCGGTCCTTTTTGTAGAGGTTTCGAACGAGCAGGTCGAAATGGGCCTTTCAATGGACCCGTTGGAATTTTAACTAAGTAAAAAGTACAGAATTTGAGGTTTTGCAATGTAATTGTGTTGAAAAGCTTCTAATCAATTATTTGAACTCTTAATATTTGAATAAAACATTTTTGCGGTCCTTTTTGTAGAGGTTTCGGACGAGCAGGTCTAAATGGGCCTTTCAATGGACACGTTGGAATTTTAACTGAGTAAAAAGTACAGAAATTGAGGCTTTTCAATGTAATTATGTTGAAAAGCTTCTAATCAATTACATGAGCTCCTAAAATTTGATTTAAACTTGTTTTGCAGTCCTCTTTGTAGAGGTTTCGGACGAGCGGGTCGAAATGGGCCTTTCAATGGATCTGTTGGAATTTTAAATGAGTAAAAAGTACAAAAATTGAGGTTTTGCAATATAATTGTGTTTAAAAGCTCCAAATCATTTATTTGAACTCCTAATATTTGAATAAAACATTTTTGCGGTCCTTTTTGTAGAGGTTTCGGACGAGCAAGTCTAAATGGGCCTTTCAATGGACCCGTTGGAATTTTAACTGAGTATAAAGTACAGAAATTGAGGTTTTGCAATATAATTGTGTTGAAAAGTTCCTAATCAATTATTTGATATCCTAATATTTGAATAAAACATTTTTGCGGTCCTTTTTGTAGAGGTTTCGGACGAGCAGGTCTAAATGGACCTTTCAATGGACCCGTTGGAATTTTAAATGAGTAAAAAGTACAGAAATTGAGGTTTTGCAATATAATTGTGTTGAAAAGCTCCTAATCAATTATTTGAACTCCTAATATTTGAATAAAACATTTTTGCGGTCCTTTTTATAGAGGTTTCGGACGAGCAGGTCGAAATGGGCCTTTCAATGGACCCATTGGAATTATAACTGAGTAAAAAGTACAGAAATTGAGGTTTTTCAATATAATTATGTTGAAAAGTTCCTAATCAATTATTTGAACTCCTAATATTTCATTAAAACATTTTTGCGGTCCTTTCTGTAGAGGTTTCGGACGAGCAGGTCTAAATGGGCCTTTCAATGGACCCGTTAGAATTTTAACTGAGTAAAAAGTACAAAAATTGAGGTTTTGCAATATAATTGTGTTGAAAAGCTCCTAATTAATTACACGAACTCCTAAAATTTGATTAAAACTTGTTTTGCAATCCTTTTTGTAGAGGTTTCGGAAGAGCAGGTCCAAATGGGCCTTTCAATGGACCCGTTGGAATTTTAATTGAGTAAAAAGTACAGAAATTGAGGTTTTGCAACATAATTGTGTTGAAAAGCTCCTAATCAATTATTTGATATCCTAATATTTGAATAAAACATTTTTGTGGTCCTTTTTGTAGAGGTTTCGAACGAGCAGGTCGAAATGGGCATTTCAATGGACCCGTTGGAATTTTAACTGAGTAAAAAGTACAAAATTTGAGGTTTTGCAATGTAATTGTGTTGAAAAGCTTCTAATCAATTATTTGAACTCCTAATATTTGAATAAAACATTTTTGCGGTCCTTTTTGTAGAGGTTTCGGACGAGCAGGTCTAAATGGGCTTTCAATGGACACGTTGGAATTTTAACTGAGTAAAAAGTACAGAAATTGAGGTTTTTCAATGTAATTGTGTTGAAAAGCTTCTAATAAATTACATGAGCTCCTAAAATTTGATTTAAACTTGTTTTGCGGTCCTTTTTGTAGAGGTTTCGGACGAGCGGGTCGAAATGGGCCTTTCAATGGACCTGTTGGAATTTTAAATGAGTAAAAAGTACAGAAATTGAGGTTTTGCAATATAATTGTGTTTAAAAGCTCCTAATCATTTATTTGAACTCCTAATATTTGAAGAAAACATTTTTGCGGTCCTTTTTGTAGAGGTTTCGGACGAGCAAGTCTAAATGGGCCTTTCAATGGACCCGTTGGAATTTTAACTAAGTATAAAGTACAGAAATTGAGGTTTTGCAATATAATTGTGTTGAAAAGTTCCTAATCAATTATTTGATATCCTAATACTTGAATAAAACATTTTTGTGGTCCTTTTTGTAGAGGTTTCGGATGAGCAGGTCTAAATGGGCCTTTCAATGGACCCTTTGGAATTTTAACTGAGTAAAAAGCACAGAAATTGAGGTTTTGCAATATAATTGTGTTCAAAAGCTCCAAATCAATTATTTGAACTCCTAATATTTGAATAAAACTTGTTTTGCGGTCCTTTTTGTAGAGGTTTCGGACCAGCATGTCGAAATGGGCCTTTCAATGGACCCGTTGGAATTTTAAATGAGTAAAAAGTACAGAAATTGAGGTTTTGCAATATAATTGTGTTGAAAAGTTCCTAATCAAATATTTGATATCCTAATATTTGAATAAAACATTTTTGCGGTCCTTTCTGTAGAGGTTTCGGACGAGCAGGTCTAAATTGGCCTTTCAATGGACCCGTTGGAATTTTAAATGAGTAAAAAGTATAGAAATTGAGGTTTTGCAATATAATTGGGTTGAAAAGCTCCTAATCAATTATTTGAACTCCTAATATTTGAATAAAACATTTTTGCGGTCCTTTTTGTAGAGGTTTCGGACGAGAAGGTCTAAATGGGCCTTTCAATGGACCCTTTGGAATTTTAACTGAGTAAAAAGTACAGAAATTGAGGTTTTGCAATATAATTGTGTTCAAAAGCTCCAAATCAATTATTTGAACTCCTAATATTTGAATAAAACTTGTTTTGCGGTCCTTTTTGTAGAGGTTTCGGACCAGCAGGTCGAAATGGGCCTTTCAATGGGCCCGTTGGAATTTTAACTGAGTAAAAAGTACAGAAATTGAGGTTTTTCAATATAATTATGTTGAAAAGTTCCTAATCAATTATTTGAACTCCTAATATTTGAATAAAACATTTTTGCGGTCCTTTTTGTAGAGGTTTCGGACGAGCAGGTCTAAATGGGCCTTTCAATGAACCCGTTAGAATTTTAACGGAGTAAAAAGTACAAAAATTGATGTTTTGCAATATAATTGTGTTGAAAAGCTCCTAATTAATTACGAGAACTCCTAAAATTTGATTAAAACTTGTTTTGCAGTCCTTTTTGTAGAGGTTTCGGAGGAGCAGGTCTAAATGGGCCTTTCAATGGACCCGTTGGAATTTAAATGAGTAAAAAGTACAGAAATTGAGGTTTTGCAATATAATTGTGTTGAAAAGCTCCAAATAAATTATTTGAACATCTAATATTTGAATAAAACATTTTTGCAGTCCTTTTTGTAGAGGTTTCGGACGAGCGGGTCTAAATAGACCTTTCAATGGACCCGTTGGAATTTTAAATGAGTAAAAAGTACATAAATTGAGGTTTTGCAACATAATTGTGTTGAAAAGTTCCTAGTCAATTATTTGATATCCTAATATTTGAATAAAACTTGTTTTGCGGTCCTTTTTGTACAGGTTTCGGACGAGCGGGTCTAAATGGGCCTTTCAATGGACCCGTTGGAATTTTAAATGAGTAAAAAGTATAGAAATTGATGTTTTACAATATAATTGTGTTGAAAAGCTCCTAATCAATTATTTGAACTCCTAATATTTGAATAAAACATTTTTGCGGTCTTTTTTGTAGAGGTTTCGGACGAGCAGGTCTAAATGGACCTTTCAATGGACCCGTTAGAATTTTAACTGAGTAAAAAGTGCAGAAATTGAGGTTTTGCAATATAATTGTGTTCAAAAGCTCCTAATCAATTATTTGAACTCCTAATATTTGAATAAAACATTTTTGCGGTCCTTTTTGTAGAGGTTTCGGACGAGCAGGTCGAAATAGGCCTTTCAATGGACCCGTTGGAATTTTAACTGAGTGAAAAGTACAAAAATTGCGGTTTTGCAATATAATTGTGTTGAAAAGCTCCTAATCAATTACATGAATTCCTAAAATTTGATTAAAACCTGTTTTGCACTCCTTTTTGTAGAGGTTGCGGACGAGCTGGTCGAAATGGGCCTTTCAATGGACCCGTTGGAATTTTAACTGAGTAAAAAGTACATAAATTGAGGTTTTGCAATATAATTGTGTTGAAAAGCTCGTAATCAATTACATGAACTCCTAAAATTTGATTAAAACTTGTTTTGCAGTCCTTTTTGTAGAGGTTTCGGACGAGTGGGTCCAAATAGGCCTTTCAATGGACCCGTTGGAATTTTTTTTTAAAGAAAAGGCCTCATTAAAAACCCCTACTACTGTCCTTCAAGCAGAGCTAGAGGACCCTAAAAAGGGGAAAAGAGTGCCCTAATATTATTAATCAATAATGGTTTGTTACAAATTGTTGTATACAATGAGGGATATCCGAATTAAATGACATAGAAGTCATAGAATTCAGCGAAAAGGTAGCCAAAGTATGGGCTATAATATTTGCCTCACGGCGTACAAAAGAAATAGAAAAAAAGTCGAAGTCGTGAAGAGCAGCTTGTATCTGAAGAATAGTTGGTCCCATAGTAGAGAGGTCTTGAGCAGGATTGTTGATCCTATTCGCGAGAGAAGCGCAGTCAGTTTCGATCAAGATATGAGTCCAACCTTGAGAGCGAGCAAAGGTGAGACCAGCTAGGATGCTTTCCCCTTCACTGGTGATGGCGTCCTGACAGCTACCAAGAGGGAAAGCAAGTCCACCCACGACTGCCCCTGCAGAATCACGAGCAACAACGCCAACGGCTGCAGCACGAGTTGATGGGTTAAAGGCTCCGTCCACATTTAATTTGATATGGTTATGTGGAGGAAGTGTTCGGGAATGATTAGAAAAGGTAGAAGTAGCTGGGTCAATCGAAATTAAAGATTTGCAAACTTCGTCATGTAAGCTAATTGAATTAACAACAATTAGCCAAGTAGGTTGTAGATGGTGGTTATGAATCCAGTCATTTCGTCTGTTCCAAATATTCCATAAAACAGTAAGGAAGAGACCAAATTTATCAGAGGAAGTTGTAGAGGCTGCTTCCTCTAACCATTGCATAGGCGTAGCAGCTAAACTCTTATAGAGAGAGATAGGAATACCACTAAGTTGGAGAGCTTCAGATGCCCCAGGGCAATCACGAAGCGCATGAAGGATCGATTCCGAATGGCTACTACAGATAGGGCAAGGCCCCGAACTAGGGGAGAAGGCTTGCATTTTAGATCCAACTGGTAGAGCATCCGAAGCCATACGCCAACCAAAAGTTTTGACTTTGGGTAAAGCTTTTATTTTGGATAAAAACTTCCAAAAGCGAGTTGATGGTGAAGGTTGGGTTATTGAACGTTGTAAGAAAATATATCCAGGACGGACTGAATAAATACCCGAATCGTTGGGAGACCAGAGTATGGAATCACGTTGATCATTTATGATGGGGATGCGGAGGATGGCATCGGCATCAGATGGACTGAAATAATTGTTTATCTTGACCGTATCCCAGGCAGTTTGGTTACGTATCATAAAATCACGACAACGAATGTGAAATTCATCAGAGATTTCGTAATCCCCAGTAAGCACAACCGGGGAGGATCCACCCCATATATCTCTATGTATTCTAATATTACTGTTTATACCATGCCGGTGAAGAAAGCCAGGGAAAAGACGCTGAAGGGCGTTATATATACCTTGCCAAGCGAAGGAGCCCCTATTGGGTTTTGGTGCATCCAGAATGTTACCCGAAGGAAAGTATTTGGACCGATAAATTTGTCCTAATAAGGAATCTGGTTCACAGATGAGTTTCCAAATTTGTTTGCCCAAGAGAGCAATTGATAGAGTAGCGCAATTGTAAATTTGGAAGCCTTCAATCAAGTTGTTGCAAGAACTAAGAGCTCTAGACTCAATCAAAAAAAGCTATGGGCGGATCTGGAAATTCAATAGAAAAGAGAAGGGATTTTCTTGAAAATTTCAGATTCAATGCTGGAAATTTAAAGAAAAGAAGACAATAAGAAAGATTAGAAGATGAATAATAAGAATATAACGAAAAAGATTAAAAAAGATGAAGAGAAGAATAGGTAAAACGAATCTGAAATTTTCAGCTTTGTTTATGGAATTATGGGAGATGGCGTGAAGATTGAAGATGAAGAGCTCAGAATCAATTACATGAACTCCTAAAATTTGATTAATACTTGTTTGGCAGTCCTTTTTGTAGAGGTTTCGGACGAGCGGGTCGAAATGGGCCTTTCAATGGACCCGTTGAAATTTTAACTAAGTAAAAAGTACAGAAATTGAGGTTTTGCAATATACATGTGTTGAAAAGCTCCTAATCAATTACCTGAACGCCTAAAATTTGATTAAAACTTGTTTTTCAGTCCTTTTTATAGAGGTTTCGGACGAGCGGGTCGAAATGGGCCTTTCAATGGACCCGTTGGAATTTTAAATTTGTAAAATTGCAGAAATTGAGGTTTTCCAATATAATTGTGTTGAAAAGCTCTTAATCAATTATTTGAACTCCTAATATTGGAATAAAACATTTTTTGTGGTCCTTTTTATAGAGGTTTCGGACGAGAAGGTCTAAATGGGCCTTTCAATGGACCCGTTGGAATTTGAGTTGAGTAAAAAGTACAGAAATTGAGGTTTTGCAATATAATTGTGTTGAAAAGCTCCTAATAAATTATTTGATCTCCTAAAATTTGAATAAAACATTTTTGCGGTCCTTTTTGTAGAGGTTTCGGACGAGCAGGTCTAAATGGGCCTTTCAATGGACCCGTTGGAATTTTAAATGAGTAAAAAGTACAGAAATTGAGGTTTTGCAATATAATTGTGTTGAAAAGCTCCTAATGAATTATTTGAACTCCTAATATTTGATTAAAACTTGTTTTGCAGTCCTTTTTGTTGAGATTTCGGACGAGCGGGTCAAAATGGGCCTTTAATTGGACCCGTTGGAATTTTAACTGAGTAAAAAGTACATAAATTGCGATTTTGCAATATAATTGTGTTGAAAAGCTCCTAATCAATTATTTGAACTCCTAATATTTGATTAAACCTTGTTTTGCGGTACTTTTTGTAGAGGTTTCGGACGAGCGGGTCGAAATGGGCCTTTCAATGGACCCGATGGAATTTTAAATGAGTAAAAAGTACAAAAATTGAGGTTTTGCAATATAATTGTGTTGAAAAGCTCCTAATCAATTATTTGAACTCCTAATATTTGAATAAAACATTTTTGTGGTCCTTTTTGTAGAGGTTTCAGACGAGCAAGTCTAAATGGGCCTTTCAATGGACCCGTTGGAATTTTAAAGAGTAAAAAGTACAGAAATTGAGGTTTTGCAATATATTGTGTTGAAAAGATCCTAATCAATTATTTGAACTCCTAATATTTGAATAAAACATTTTTGCGGTCTTTTTTGTAGAGGTTTCGGACGAGCAAGTCTAAATGGGCTTTTCAATGGACCCGTTGGAATTTTAACTAAGTAAAAAGTACAGAAATTGAGGTTTTGCAATATAATTGTGTTGAAAAGCTCCTAATCAATTACATGAACTCCTAAAATTTGATTAAAACTTGTTTTGCAGTCATTTTTGTAGAGGTTTCGGACGAGCGGGTCAAAATGGGCCTTTCAATGGACCCGTTGGAATTTTAACTGAGTAAAAAGTACAGAAATTGCGGTTTTGCAATATAATTGTGTTGAAAAGCTCCTAATGAATTATTTTAACTCCTAATATTTGATTAAAACTTGTTTTGCAATCCTTTTTGTAGAGGTTTCGGACGAGCGGGTCGAAATGGGCCTTTCAATGAACCCGATGTAATTTTAACTGAGTAAAAAGTACAAAAATTGCGGTTTTGCAATATAATTGTGTTGAAAAGCTACTAATCAATTATTTGAACTCCTAATATTTGAATAGAACCTTCTTGCGTTCCTTTTTGTAGAGGTTTCAGACGAGCATGTTTAAATGGGCCTTTCAATGGACCCGTTGGAATTTTAAATGAGTAAAAAGTACAGAAATTGAGGTTTTGCAATATAATTGTGTTGAAAAACTCCTAATCAATTATTTGAACTCCTTATATTTGAATTAAACATTTTTGCGGTCCTTTTTGTAGAGGTTTCGGAGGAGCAGGTCTAAATGGACCTTTCAATGGACTTGTTGAAATTTTAACTGAGTAAAAAGTACAGAAATTGCGGTTTTGCAATATAATTGTGTTGAAAAGCTCCTAATAAATTATTTGAACTCCTAATATTTGATTAAACCTTGTTTTGTAGTCCTTTTTGTAGAGGTTTCGGACGAGCGGGTAGAAATGGGCCTTTCAATGGACCCGTTGGAATTTTAACTGAGTAAAAAGTACATAAATTGAGGTTTTGCAATATAATTGTGTTGAAAAGCTCCTAATCAATTATTTGAACTCCTAATATTTGAATAAAACATTTTTGCAGTCCTTTTTGTAGAGGTTTCGGAGGAGCAGGTCTAAATGGGCCTTTCAATGGACCCGTTGGAATTTTAACTGAGTAAAAAGTACAGAAATTGAGGTTTTGCAATATAAATGTGTTGAAAAGCTCTTAATCAATTACATGAACTCCTAAAATTTGATTAAAACAAATTTTGCAGTCCTTTTTGTAGAGGTTTCGGACGAGCGGGTTGAAATGGGCCTTTCAATGTACCCGTTGGAATTTTAACTGAGTAAAAAGTACAGAAAGTGAGGTTTTGCAATATAATTGTGTTGAAAAGCTCCTAATGAATTATTTGAACTCCTAATATTTGATTAAAACTTGTTTTGCAGTCCTTTTTGTAGAGGTTTCAGACGAGCAGTCGAAATGGGCCTTTCAATGGACCCGTTGGAATTTTAACTGAGTAAAAAGTACATAAATTGCGATTTTGCAATATAATTGTGTTGAAAAGCTCCTAATCAATTATTTGAACTCCTAATATTTGATTAAATCTTGTTTTGCTGTCCTTTTTGTAGAGGTTTCGGACGAGCGGGTCGAAATGGGCCTTTCAATGGACCCGTTGGAATTTTAACTGAGTAAAAAGTACAGAAATTGAGGTTTTGCGATATAATTGTGTTGAAAAGCTCCTAATCAATTATTTGAACTCCTAATATTTGATTAAAACTTGATTTGCAATCCTTTTTGTAGAGGTTTCGGACGAGCGGGTCGAAATGGGCCTTTCAATGGACCCGTTGGAATTTTAAATTAGTAAAAAGTACATAAATTGAGGTTTTGCAAAATAATTGCGTTTAAAAGCTCCTTATCAATTATTTGAACTCCTAATATTTGAATAAAACATTTTTGCGGTCCTTTTTGTAAAGGTTTCGGACGAGCAGGTCTTAATGGGCCTTTCAGTGGACCCGTTGGAATTTTAACTGAGTAAAAAGTACAGAAATTGAGGTTTTGCAATATAATTGTGTTGAAAAGCTCCTAATAAATTACATGAACTGCTAAAATTTGATTAAAACATGTTTTGCAGTCCTTTTTGTAGAGGTTTCGGACGAGCAGGTCGAAATGGGCCTTTCAATGGACCCGTTGGAATTTTAAATGAGTAAAAATTGCAGAAATTGAGGTTTTGCAATATAATTATGTTGAAAAGCTCCTAATCAATTATTTGAACTCCTAATATTTGAATAAAACATTTTTGCGGTCCATTTTGTAGAGGTTTCGGACGAGCAGGTCTAAATGGGCCTTTCAATGGACCCGTTGGAATTTTAACCGAGTAAAAAGTACAGAAATTGAGGTTTTGCAATATAATTGTGTTGAAAATCTTCTAATCAATAACATGAACTCCTAAAATTTGATTAAAACTTGTTTTGCAGTCCTTTTTGTAGAGGTTTCGGACGAGCGGGTCGAAATGGGCCTTTCAATGGACCCGTTGGAATTTTAACTGAGTAAAAAGTACAGAAATTGCGGTTTTGAAATATAATTGTGTTGAAGATCTCCTCATCAATTATTTGAACTCCTAATATTTGAATAAAACATTTTTGCGGTCCTTTTTGTAGAGGTTTCGGACGAGCATGTCTAAATGGGCCTTCAATAGACCCGTTGGAATTTTAACTGAGTAAAAAGTACAGAAATTGAGGTTTTGCAATATAAATGTGTTGAAAAGCTCTTAATCAATTACATGAACTCCTAAAATTTGATTAAAACAAATTTTGCAGTCCTTTTTGTAGAGGTTTCGGACGAGCGGGTTGAAATGGGCCTTTCAATGTACCCGTTGGAATTTTAACTGAGTAAAAAGTACAGAAATTGCGGTTTTGCAATATAATTGTGTTGAAAAGCTCCTAATGAATTATTTTAACTCCTAATATTTGATTAAAACTTGTTTTGCAATCCTTTTTGTAGAGGTTTCGGACGAGCGGGTCGAAATGGGCCTTTCAATGAACCCGATGTAATTTTAACTGAGTAAAAAGTACAAAAATTGCGGTTTTGCAATATAATTGTGTTGAAAAGCTACTAATCAATTATTTGAACTCCTAATATTTGAATAGAACCTTCTTGCGTTCCTTTTTGTAGAGGTTTCAGACGAGCATGTTTAAATGGGCCTTTCAATGGACCCGTTGGAATTTTAAATGAGTAAAAAGTACAGAAATTGAGGTTTTGCAATATAATTGTGTTGAAAAACTCCTAATCAATTATTTGAACTCCTTATATTTGAATTAAACATTTTTGCGGTCCTTTTTGTAGAGGTTTCGGAGGAGCAGGTCTAAATGGACCTTTCAATGGACTTGTTGAAATTTTAACTGAGTAAAAAGTACAGAAATTGCGGTTTTGCAATATAATTGTGTTGAAAAGCTCCTAATAAATTATTTGAACTCCTAATATTTGATTAAACCTTGTTTTGTAGTCCTTTTTGTAGAGGTTTCGGACGAGCGGGTAGAAATGGGCCTTTCAATGGACCCGTTGGAATTTTAACTGAGTAAAAAGTACATAAATTGAGGTTTTGCAATATAATTGTGTTGAAAAGCTCCTAATCAATTATTTGAACTCCTAATATTTGAATAAAACATTTTTGCAGTCCTTTTTGTAGAGGTTTCGGAGGAGCAGGTCTAAATGGGCCTTTCAATGGACCCGTTGGAATTTTAACTGAGTAAAAAGTACAGAAATTGAGGTTTTGCAATATAAATGTGTTGAAAAGCTCTTAATCAATTACATGAACTCCTAAAATTTGATTAAAACAAATTTTGCAGTCCTTTTTGTAGAGGTTTCGGACGAGCGGGTTGAAATGGGCCTTTCAATGTACCCGTTGGAATTTTAACTGAGTAAAAAGTACAGAAAGTGAGGTTTTGCAATATAATTGTGTTGAAAAGCTCCTAATGAATTATTTGAACTCCTAATATTTGATTAAAACTTGTTTTGCAGTCCTTTTTGTAGAGGTTTCAGACGAGCAGTCGAAATGGGCCTTTCAATGGACCCGTTGGAATTTTAACTGAGTAAAAAGTACATAAATTGCGATTTTGCAATATAATTGTGTTGAAAAGCTCCTAATCAATTATTTGAACTCCTAATATTTGATTAAATCTTGTTTTGCGGTCCTTTTTGTAGAGGTTTCGGACGAGCGGGTCGAAATGGGCCTTTCAATGGACCCGTTGGAATTTTAACTGAGTAAAAAGTACAGAAATTGAGGTTTTGCGATATAATTGTGTTGAAAAGCTCCTAATCAATTATTTGAACTCCTAATATTTGATTAAAACTTGATTTGCAATCCTTTTTGTAGAGGTTTCGGACGAGCGGGTCGAAATGGGCCTTTCAATGGACCCGTTGGAATTTTAAATTAGTAAAAAGTACATAAATTGAGGTTTTGCAAAATAATTGCGTTTAAAAGCTCCTTATCAATTATTTGAACTCCTAATATTTGAATAAAACATTTTTGCGGTCCTTTTTGTAAAGGTTTCGGACGAGCAGGTCTTAATGGGCCTTTCAGTGGACCCGTTGGAATTTTAACTGAGTAAAAAGTACAGAAATTGAGGTTTTGCAATATAATTGTGTTGAAAAGCTCCTAATAAATTACATGAACTGCTAAAATTTGATTAAAACATGTTTTGCAGTCCTTTTTGTAGAGGTTTCGGACGAGCAGGTCGAAATGGGCCTTTCAATGGACCCGTTGGAATTTTAAATGAGTAAAAATTGCAGAAATTGAGGTTTTGCAATATAATTATGTTGAAAAGCTCCTAATCAATTATTTGAACTCCTAATATTTGAATAAAACATTTTTGCGGTCCATTTTGTAGAGGTTTCGAACGAGCAGGTCTAAATGGGCCTTTCAATGGACCCGTTGGAATTTTAACCGAGTAAAAAGTACAGAAATTGAGGTTTTGCAATATAATTGTGTTGAAAATCTTCTAATCAATAACATGAACTCCTAAAATTTGATTAAAACTTGTTTTGCAGTCCTTTTTGTAGAGGTTTCGGACGAGCGGGTCGAAATGGGCCTTTCAATGGACCCGTTGGAATTTTAACTGAGTAAAAAGTACAGAAATTGCGGTTTTGAAATATAATTGTGTTGAAGATCTCCTCATCAATTATTTGAACTCCTAATATTTGAATAAAACATTTTTGCGGTCCATTTTGTAGAGGTTTCGGACGAGCATGTCTAAATGGGCCTTCAATAGACCCGTTGGAATTTTAACTGAGTAAAAAGTACAGAAATTGAGGTTTTTCAATATAATTGTGTTGAAAAGCTCCTAATCAATTATTTGAACTCCTAATATCTGAATAAAACATTTTTGCGGTCCTTTTTGTAGAGGTTTCGGACGAGCAAGTCTAAATGGGCCTTTCAATGGTCCCGTTGGAATTTTAAATGAGTAAAAAGTACAGAAATTGAGGTTTTGCAATATAATTGTGTTGAAAAGCTCCTAATCAATTATTTGAACTCCTAATATTTGAATAAAACATTTTTGCGGTCCTTTTTGTAGAGGTTTCGAACAAGCAGGTCTAAATGGGTCTTTCAATGGACCCGTTGGAATTTTAACAAAGTAAAAAGTACAGAAATTGAGGTTTTACAATATAATTGTGTTGAAAAGCTCCTAATCAATTACATGAACTCCTAATATTTGAATAAAACATTTTTGCGGTCCTTTTTGTAGAGGTTTCAGACGAGCCGGTCTAAATGGGCCTTTCAATAGACCCGTTGGAATTTTAACTGAGTAAAAAGTACAGAAATTGAGGTTTTGCAATATAATTGTGTTGAAAAGATCCTAATCAATTATTTGAACTCCTAATATTTGAATAAAACATTTTTGCGGTCCTTTCTGTAGAGGTTTCGGACGAACAAGTCTAAATTGGCCTTTCAATGGACCCGTTGGAATTTTAACTGAGTAAAAAGTACTGAAATTGAGGTTTTGCAATATAATTGTGTTGAAAAGCTCCTAATCAATTACATGAAATCCTAAAATTTGATTAAAACTTGTTTTGCGGTCCTTTTTTGTAGAGGTTTCGGACGAGCGGATCGAAATGGGCCTTCCAATGGACCTGTTGGAATTTTAACTATGTAAAAAGAAAAGAAATTGAGGTTTTGCAATATAATTGTGTTGAAAAGCTCCTAATGAATTATTTGAACTCCTAATATTTTATTAAAACTTGTTTTGCAGTCCTTTTTGTAGAGATTTCGGACGAGCGGGTCGAAATGGGCCTTTCAATGGACCCGTTGGAATTTTAACTGAGTAAAAAGTACATAAATTGCGATTTTGCAATATAATTGTCTTGAAAAGCTCCTAATCAATTATTTGAACTCCTAATATTTGATTAAACCTTGTTTTGCGGTCCTTTTTGTAGAGGTTTCGGACGAGCGGGTCGAAATGGGCCTTTCAATGGACCCGTTGGAATTTTAACAGAGTAAAAAGTACAGAAATTGAGGTTTTGCAATATAATTGTGTTCAAAAGCTCCTAATCAATTATTTGAACTCCTAATATTTGAATTAAAATTTTTGCGGTCCTTTTTGTAGAGGTTTCGGACGAGCAGGTCTAAATGGGCCTTTCAATGGACCCTTTGGAATTTTAAATGAGTAAAAAGTACAGAAATTGAGGTTTTGCAATATAATTGTGTTGAAAAGCTCTTAATCAATTACATGAACTCCTAAAATTTGATTAAAACTTGTTTTACAGTCCTTTTTGTAGAGGTTTCGGAAGAGCGGGTCGAAATGGGCCTTTCAATGGACCCGTTGGAAATTTAACTGAGTAAAAAGTACAGAAATTGAGGTTTTGCAATATAATTGTGTTGAAAAGCTCCTAATCAATTACATGAACTCCTAAAATTTGATTAAAACTTGTTTTGCGGTCCTTTTTTGTAGAGGTTTAGGACGAGCAAGTCTAAATGGGCCTTTCAATAGACCCGTTGGAATTTTAACTGAGTAAAAAGTACAGAAATTGAGGTTTTGCAATATAATTGTTTTCAAAATCTCCTAATCAATTAATTGAACTCCTAATATTTGAATAAAACATTTTTGTGGTCCTTTTTGTAGAGGTTTCTGACGAGCAGGTCTAAATGGGCCTTTCAATGGACCCGTTGGAATTTTAACTTGGTAAAATGTACAGAAATTGAGGTTTTGCAATATAATTGTGTTGAAAAGCTCTTAATCAATTACATGAACTCCTAAAATTTGAGTAAAACTTGTTTTGCAGTCCTTTTTGTAGAGGTTTCGAACGAGCGGGTTTAAATGGGCCTTTCAATGGACCCGTTGGAATTTTAAATGAGTAAAAAGTACAGAAATTGAGGTTTTGCAATATAATTGTGTTGAAAAGTTCCTAATCAATTATTTAAACTCCTAATATTTGAATAAAACATTTTTGCGGTCCTTTTTGTAGAGGTTTCGGACGAGCAGGTCTAAATGGGCCTTTCAATGGACCCTTTGGAATTTTAAATGAGTAAAAAGTACAGAAATTGAGGTTTTGCAATATAATTGTGTTGAAAAGCTCTTAATCAATTACATGAACTCCTAAAATTTGATTAAAACTTGTTTTACAGTCCTTTTTGTAGAGGTTTCGGAAGAGCGGGTCGAAATGGGCCTTTCAATGGACCCGTTGGAAATTTAACTGAGTAAAAAGTACAGAAATTGAGGTTTTGCAATATAATTGTGTTGAAAAGCTCCTAATCAATTACATGAACTCCTAAAATTTGATTAAAACTTGTTTTGCGGTCCTTTTTTGTAGAGGTTTAGGACGAGCAAGTCTAAATGGGCCTTTCAATAGACCCGTTGGAATTTTAACTGAGTAAAAAGTACAAAAATTGAGGTTTTGCAATATAATTGTGTTGAAAAGATCCTAATCAATTATTTGAACTCCTAATATTTGAATTAAACATTTTTGCAGTCCATTTTGTAGAGGTTTCGGACGAGCAAGTCTAAATGGGCCTTTTAATGGACCCGTTGGAATTTTAACTGAGTAAAAAGTACTAAAATTGAGGTTTTGCAATATAATTGTGTTGAAAAGCTCCTAATCAATTACAAGAACTCCTAAAATTAGATTAAAACTTGTTTTGCAGTCCTTTTTGTAGAGGTTTCGGACGAGCGGGTCAAAATGGGACTTTCAATGGACCCGTTGGAATTTTAACTGAGTAAAAAGTACAGAAATTGAGGTTTTGCAATATAATTGTGTTGAAAAGCTCCTAATGAATTATTTGAACTCCTAATATTTGATTAAAACTTGTTTTGCTGTCCTTTTTGTAGAGGTTTCAGACGAGCGGGTCGAAATGGGCCTTCCAATGGACCTGTTGGAATTTTAACTGAGTAAAAAGTAAAGAAATTGAGGTTTTGCAATATAATTGTTTTCAAAATCTCCTAATCAATTAATTGAACTCCTAATATTTGAATAAAACATTTTTGTGGTCCTTTTTGTAGAGGTTTCTGACGAGCAGGTCTAAATGGGCCTTTCAATGGACCCGTTGGAATTTTAACTTGGTAAAATGTACAGAAATTGAGGTTTTGCAATATAATTGTGTTGAAAAGCTCTTAATCAATTACATGAACTCCTAAAATTTGAGTAAAACTTGTTTTGCAGTCCTTTTTGTAGAGGTTTCGAACGAGCGGGTTTAAATGGGCCTTTCAATGGACCCGTTGGAATTTTAAATGAGTAAAAAGTACAGAAATTGAGGTTTTGCAATATAATTGTGTTGAAAAGTTCCTAATCAATTATTTAAACTCCTAATATTTGAATAAAACATTTTTGCGGTCCTTTTTGTAGAGGTTTCGGACGAGCAGGTCTAAATGGGCCTTTCAATAGACCCGTTGGAAATTTAACTGAGTAAAAAGTACAGAAATTGAGGTTTTGCAATATAATTGATTTGAAAAGCCCCTAATCAATTATTTGAACTCCTAATATTTCAATAAAACATTTTTGCGGTCCTTTTTGTAGAGGTTTCGGACGAGCAGGTCTAAATGGGCCTTTAATAGACCCGTTGGAATTTTAATTGAGTAAAATGTACAGAAATTGAGGTTTTTCAATATAATTTTGTTGAAAAGCTCCTAATCAATTATTTGAACTCCTAATATTTGAATAAAACATTTTTGCGGTCCTTTTTGTAGAGGTTTCGGACGAGCAAGTCTAAATGGGCCTTTCAATGGACCCGTTGGAATTTTAACTGAGTAAAAAGTACAGAAATTGAGGTTTTGCAATAAAATTGTGTTGAAAAGTTCTTAATCAATTACATGAACTCCTGAAATTTGATTAAAACTTGTTTTGCAGGCCTTTTTGTAGAGGTTTCGGACTAGCGGGTCGAAATGGGCCTTTTAATGGACCCGTTGGAAATTTAACTGAGTAAAAAGTACAGAAATTGAGGTTTTGCAATATAATTGATTTGAAAAGCTGCTAATCAATTATTTGAACTCCTAATATTTGAATAAAACATTTTTGCGGTCCTTTTTGTAGAGGTTTCGGACGAGCAGGTCTAAATGGGCCTTTCAATAGACCCGTTGGAATTTTAATTGAGTAAAAAGTACATAAATTGATGTTTTTCAATATAATTGTGTTGAAAAGCTCCTAATCAATTATTTGAACTCCTAATATTTGAATAAAACATTTTTGCGGTCCTTTTTGTAGAGGTTTCAGACGAGCAAATCTAAATGGGCCTTTCAATGGACCCGTTAGAATTTTAAATGAGTAAAAAGTACAGAAATTGAGGTTTTGCAATATAATTGTGTTGAAAAGCTCCTAATCAATTATTTGAACTCCTAATATTTGAATAAAACATTTTTGCGGTCCTTTTTGTAGAGGTTTCGGACGAGCAAGTCTAAATGGGCCTTTCAATGGACCCGTTGGAATTTTAAATGAGTAAAAAGTACAGAAATTGAGGTTTTGCAATATAATTGTGTTGAAAAGCTCCTAATCAATTATTTGAACTCCTAATATTTGAATAAAACATTTTTGCGGTCCTTTTTGTAGAGGTTTCGAACGAGAAGGTCGAAATGGGTCTTTCAATGGACCCATTGGAATTTTAACAAAGTAAAAAGTACAGAAATTGAGGTTTTGCAATATAATTGTGTTGAAAAGATCCTAGTCAATTACATGTACTCCTAATATTTGAATAAAACATTTTTGCGGTCATTTTTGTAGAGGTTTCGGACAAGCAGGTCTAAATGGGCCTTTCAATAGACCCGTTGGAATTTTAACTTAGTAAAAAGTACAGAAATTGAGGTTTTGCAATATAATTGTGTTGAAAAGATCCTAATCAATTATTTGAACTCCTAATATTTGACTAAAACATTTTTGCGGTCCTTTTTGTAGAGGTTTCGGACGAGCAAGTCTAAATGGGCCTTTCAATGGACCCGTTGGAATTTTAACTGAGTAAAAAGTACAGAAACTGAGGTTTTGCAATATAATTGTGTTGAAAAGCTCCTAATCAATTACATGAACTCCTAAAATTTGATTAAAACTTGTTTTGCAGTCCTTTTTGTAGAGGTTTCGGACGAGCGGGTCAAAATGGGCCTTTCAATGGACCCGTTGGAATTTTAACTGAGTAAAAAGTACAGAAATTGAGGTTTTGCAATATAATTGTGTTGAAAACCTCCTAATGAATTATTTGAACTCCTAATATTTGATTAAAACTTGTTTTGCAGTCCTTTTTGTAGAGGTTTCGGACGAGTGGGTCGAAATGGGCCTTTCAATGGACCCGTTGGAATTTTAACTGAGTAAAAATTACATAAATTGCGATTTTGCAATATAATTGTTTTGAAAAGTTCCTAATCAATTATTTGAACTCCTAATATTTGATTAAACCTTGTTTTGCAGTCGTTTTTGTAGAGGTTTCGGACGAGCGGGTCGAAATGGGCCTTTCAATGGACCCGTTGGAATTTTAACAGAGTAAAAAGTACAGAAATTGAGGTTTTGAAATATAATTGTGTTGAAAAGCTCCTAATCACTTATTTGAACTCCTAATATTTGAATAAAACATTTTTGCGGTCCTTTTTGTAGAGGTTTCGAACGAGAAGGTCTAAATGGGTCTTTCAATGGACCCATTGGAATTTTAACAAAGTAAAAAGTACAGAAATTGAGGTTTTGCAATATAATTGTGTTGAAAAGCTCCTAACCAATTACATGAACTCCTAATATTTGAATAAAACATTTTTGCGGTCCTTTTTGTAGAGGTTTCGGACGAGCAGGTCTAAATGGGCCTTTGAATAGACCCCTTGGAATTTTAACTGAGTAAAAAGTACAGAAATTGAGGTTTTGCAATATAATTGTGTTGAAAAGATCCTAATCAATTATTTGAACTCCTAATATTTGAATAAAACATTTTTGCGGTCCTTTTTGTAGAGGTTTCGGACGAGCAAGTCTAAATGGGCCTTTCAATGGACCCGTTGGAATTTTAACTGAGTAAAAACTACAGAAATTGAGGTTTTGCAATATAATTGTGTTGAAAAGCTCCTAATCAATTACATGAACTCCTAAAATTTGATTAAAACCTGTTTTGCAGTCCTTTTGTAGAGGTTTCGGACGAGCGGGTCAAAATGGGCCTTTCAATGGACCCGTTGGAATTTTAACAGAGTAAAAAGTACATAAATTGAGGTTTTGCAATAAAATTGTGTTGAAAAGCTCCTAATGAATTATTTGAACTCCTAATATTTGATTAAAACTTGTTTCACAGTCCTTTTTGTAGAGGTTTCGGACGAGCGGGTCGAAATGGGTCTTTCAATGGACCCGTTGGAATTTTAACTGAGTAAAAAGTACATAAATTGCGATTTTGCAATATAATTGTGTTGAAAAGCTCCTAATCAATTATTTGAACTCCTAATATTTGATTAAACCTTGTTTTGCGGTCCTTTTTGTAGAGGTTTCGGACGAGCGGGTCGAAATGGGCCTTTCAATGGACCCGTTGGAATTTTAACAGAGTAAAAAGTACAGAAATTGATGTTTTGCAATATAATTGTGTTCAAAAGCTCCTAATAAATTATTTGAACTCCTAATATTTGAATAAAACATTTTTGCGGTCCTTTTTGTAGAGGTTTCGGACGAGCGGGTCGAAATGGGCCTTTAAATGGACCCATTGGAATTTTAACTGAGTAAAAAGTACAGAAATTGAGGTTTTGCAATATGATTGTGTTGAAAAGATCCTAATGAATTATTTGAACTCCTAATATTTGATTAAAACTTGTTTTGTAGTCCTTTTTGTAGAGGTTTCGGACGAGTGGGTCGAAATGGGCCTTTCAATGGACCCGTTGGAATTTTAACAAAGTAAAAAGTACAGAAATTGAGGTTTTGCAATATAATTGTGTTGAAAAGATCCTAGTCAATTACATGTACTCCTAATATTTGAATAAAACATTTTTGCGGTCATTTTTGTAGAGGTTTCGGACAAGCAGGTCTAAATGGGCCTTTCAATGGACCCGTTGGAATTTTAACTGAGTAAAAAGTACAGAAATTGAGGTTTTGCAATATAATTGTGTTGAAAAGCTCCTAATCAATTACAAGAACTCCTAAAATTAGATTAAAACTTGTTTTGCAGTCCTTTTTGTAGAGGTTTCGGACGAGCGGGTCAAAATGGGACTTTCAATGGACCCGTTGGAATTTTAACTGAGTAAAAAGTACAGAAATTGAGGTTTTGCAATATAATTGTGTTGAAAAGCTCCTAATGAATTATTTGAACTCCTAATATTTGATTAAAACTTGTTTTGCTGTCCTTTTTGTAGAGGTTTCAGACGAGCGGGTCGAAATGGGCCTTCCAATGGACCTGTTGGAATTTTAACTGAGTAAAAAGTAAAGAAATTGAGGTTTTGCAATATAATTGTTTTCAAAATCTCCTAATCAATTAATTGAACTCCTAATATTTGAATAAAACATTTTTGTGGTCCTTTTTGTAGAGGTTTCTGACGAGCAGGTCTAAATGGGCCTTTCAATGGACCCGTTGGAATTTTAACTTGGTAAAATGTACAGAAATTGAGGTTTTGCAATATAATTGTGTTGAAAAGCTCTTAATCAATTACATGAACTCCTAAAATTTGAGTAAAACTTGTTTTGCAGTCCTTTTTGTAGAGGTTTCGAACGAGCGGGTTTAAATGGGCCTTTCAATGGACCCGTTGGAATTTTAAATGAGTAAAAAGTACAGAAATTGAGGTTTTGCAATATAATTGTGTTGAAAAGTTCCTAATCAATTATTTAAACTCCTAATATTTGAATAAAACATTTTTGCGGTCCTTTTTGTAGAGGTTTCGGACGAGCAGGTCTAAATGGGCCTTTCAATAGACCCGTTGGAAATTTAACTGAGTAAAAAGTACAGAAATTGAGGTTTTGCAATATAATTGATTTGAAAAGCCCCTAATCAATTATTTGAACTCCTAATATTTCAATAAAACATTTTTGCGGTCCTTTTTGTAGAGGTTTCGGACGAGCAGGTCTAAATGGGCCTTTAATAGACCCGTTGGAATTTTAATTGAGTAAAATGTACAGAAATTGAGGTTTTTCAATATAATTTTGTTGAAAAGCTCCTAATCAATTATTTGAACTCCTAATATTTGAATAAAACATTTTTGCGGTCCTTTTTGTAGAGGTTTCGGACGAGCAAGTCTAAATGGGCCTTTCAATGGACCCGTTGGAATTTTAACTGAGTAAAAAGTACAGAAATTGAGGTTTTGCAATAAAATTGTGTTGAAAAGTTCTTAATCAATTACATGAACTCCTGAAATTTGATTAAAACTTGTTTTGCAGGCCTTTTTGTAGAGGTTTCGGACTAGCGGGTCGAAATGGGCCTTTTAATGGACCCGTTGGAAATTTAACTGAGTAAAAAGTACAGAAATTGAGGTTTTGCAATATAATTGATTTGAAAAGCTGCTAATCAATTATTTGAACTCCTAATATTTGAATAAAACATTTTTGCGGTCCTTTTTGTAGAGGTTTCGGACGAGCAGGTCTAAATGGGCCTTTCAATAGACCCGTTGGAATTTTAATTGAGTAAAAAGTACATAAATTGATGTTTTTCAATATAATTGTGTTGAAAAGCTCCTAATCAATTATTTGAACTCCTAATATTTGAATAAAACATTTTTGCGGTCCTTTTTGTAGAGGTTTCAGACGAGCAAATCTAAATGGGCCTTTCAATGGACCCGTTAGAATTTTAAATGAGTAAAAAGTACAGAAATTGAGGTTTTGCAATATAATTGTGTTGAAAAGCTCCTAATCAATTATTTGAACTCCTAATATTTGAATAAAACATTTTTGCGGTCCTTTTTGTAGAGGTTTCGGACGAGCAAGTCTAAATGGGCCTTTCAATGGACCCGTTGGAATTTTAAATGAGTAAAAAGTACAGAAATTGAGGTTTTGCAATATAATTGTGTTGAAAAGCTCCTAATCAATTATTTGAACTCCTAATATTTGAATAAAACATTTTTGCGGTCCTTTTTGTAGAGGTTTCGAACGAGAAGGTCGAAATGGGTCTTTCAATGGACCCATTGGAATTTTAACAAAGTAAAAAGTACAGAAATTGAGGTTTTGCAATATAATTGTGTTGAAAAGATCCTAGTCAATTACATGTACTCCTAATATTTGAATAAAACATTTTTGCGGTCATTTTTGTAGAGGTTTCGGACAAGCAGGTCTAAATGGGCCTTTCAATAGACCCGTTGGAATTTTAACTTAGTAAAAAGTACAGAAATTGAGGTTTTGCAATATAATTGTGTTGAAAAGATCCTAATCAATTATTTGAACTCCTAATATTTGACTAAAACATTTTTGCGGTCCTTTTTGTAGAGGTTTCGGACGAGCAAGTCTAAATGGGCCTTTCAATGGACCCGTTGGAATTTTAACTGAGTAAAAAGTACAGAAACTGAGGTTTTGCAATATAATTGTGTTGAAAAGCTCCTAATCAATTACATGAACTCCTAAAATTTGATTAAAACTTGTTTTGCAGTCCTTTTTGTAGAGGTTTCGGACGAGCGGGTCAAAATGGGCCTTTCAATGGACCCGTTGGAATTTTAACTGAGTAAAAAGTACAGAAATTGAGGTTTTGCAATATAATTGTGTTGAAAACCTCCTAATGAATTATTTGAACTCCTAATATTTGATTAAAACTTGTTTTGCAGTCCTTTTTGTAGAGGTTTCGGACGAGTGGGTCGAAATGGGCCTTTCAATGGACCCGTTGGAATTTTAACTGAGTAAAAATTACATAAATTGCGATTTTGCAATATAATTGTTTTGAAAAGTTCCTAATCAATTATTTGAACTCCTAATATTTGATTAAACCTTGTTTTGCAGTCGTTTTTGTAGAGGTTTCGGACGAGCGGGTCGAAATGGGCCTTTCAATGGACCCGTTGGAATTTTAACAGAGTAAAAAGTACAGAAATTGAGGTTTTGAAATATAATTGTGTTGAAAAGCTCCTAATCACTTATTTGAACTCCTAATATTTGAATAAAACATTTTTGCGGTCCTTTTTGTAGAGGTTTCGAACGAGAAGGTCTAAATGGGTCTTTCAATGGACCCATTGGAATTTTAACAAAGTAAAAAGTACAGAAATTGAGGTTTTGCAATATAATTGTGTTGAAAAGCTCCTAACCAATTACATGAACTCCTAATATTTGAATAAAACATTTTTGCGGTCCTTTTTGTAGAGGTTTCGGACGAGCAGGTCTAAATGGGCCTTTGAATAGACCCCTTGGAATTTTAACTGAGTAAAAAGTACAGAAATTGAGGTTTTGCAATATAATTGTGTTGAAAAGATCCTAATCAATTATTTGAACTCCTAATATTTGAATAAAACATTTTTGCGGTCCTTTTTGTAGAGGTTTCGGACGAGCAAGTCTAAATGGGCCTTTCAATGGACCCGTTGGAATTTTAACTGAGTAAAAACTACAGAAATTGAGGTTTTGCAATATAATTGTGTTGAAAAGCTCCTAATCAATTACATGAACTCCTAAAATTTGATTAAAACCTGTTTTGCAGTCCTTTTGTAGAGGTTTCGGACGAGCGGGTCAAAATGGGCCTTTCAATGGACCCGTTGGAATTTTAACAGAGTAAAAAGTACATAAATTGAGGTTTTGCAATAAAATTGTGTTGAAAAGCTCCTAATGAATTATTTGAACTCCTAATATTTGATTAAAACTTGTTTCACAGTCCTTTTTGTAGAGGTTTCGGACGAGCGGGTCGAAATGGGTCTTTCAATGGACCCGTTGGAATTTTAACTGAGTAAAAAGTACATAAATTGCGATTTTGCAATATAATTGTGTTGAAAAGCTCCTAATCAATTATTTGAACTCCTAATATTTGATTAAACCTTGTTTTGCGGTCCTTTTTGTAGAGGTTTCGGACGAGCGGGTCGAAATGGGCCTTTCAATGGACCCGTTGGAATTTTAACAGAGTAAAAAGTACAGAAATTGATGTTTTGCAATATAATTGTGTTCAAAAGCTCCTAATAAATTATTTGAACTCCTAATATTTGAATAAAACATTTTTGCGGTCCTTTTTGTAGAGGTTTCGGTCGAGCAGGTCTAAATGGGCCTTTCAATGGACCCTTTGAAATTTTAAATGAGTAAAAAGTACAGAAATTGAGGTTTTGCAATATAATTGTGTTGAAAAGATCCTAATCAATTATTTGAACTCCTAATATTTGAATAAAACATTTTTGCGGTCCTTTTTGTAGAGGTTTCGGACGAGCAAGTCTAAATGGGCCTTTCAATGGACTCGTTGGAATTTTAACTGAGTAAAAAGTACATAAATTGAGGTTTTGCAATATAATTGTGTTGAAAAGCTCCTAATCAATTACATGAACTCCTAAAATTTGATTAAAACTTGTTTTGCAGTCCTTTTTGTAGAGGTTTCGGACGAGCAGGTCAAAATGGGCCTTTCAATGGACCCGTTGGAATTTTAACTGAGTAAAAAGTACAGAAATTGAGGTTTTGCAATATAATTGTATTGAAAAGCTCCTAATGAATATTTTGAACTCCTAATATTTGATTAAAACTTGTTTTGCAGTCCTTTTTGTAGAGGTTTCGGACGAGCGGGTCGAAATGGGCCTTTCAATGGACCCGTTGGAATTTTAACTGAGTAAAAAGTACATAAATTGCGATTTTGCAATATAATTGTGTTGAAAAGCTCTTAATCAATTATTTGAACTCCTAATATTTGATTAAACTTTGTTTTGCGGTCCTTTTTGTAGAGGTTTCGGACGAGCGGGTCGAAATGGGCCTTTCAATGGACCTGTTGGAATTTTAACAGAGTAAAAAGTACAGAAATTGAGGTTTTGCAATATAATTGTGTTCAAAAGCTCCTAATCAATTACATGAACTCCTAAAATTTGATTAAAACTTGTTTTGCAGTCCTTTTTGTAGAGGTTTCGGACGAGCAGGTCAAAATGGGCCTTTCAATGGACCCGTTGGAATTTTAACTGAGTAAAAAGTACAAAAATTGAGGTTTTGCAATATAATTGTGTTGAAAAGCTCCTAATGAATATTTTGAACTCCTAATATTTGATTAAAACTTGTTTTGCAGTCCTTTTTGTAGAGGTTTCGGACGAGCGGGTCGAAATGGGCCTTTCAATGGACCCGTTGGAAATTTAACTGAGTAAAAAGTACAGAAATTGAGGTTTTGCAATATAATTGTGTTGAAAAGCTCTTAATCAATTACATGAACTCCTAAAATTTGATTAAAACTTATTTTGCAGTCCTTTTTGTAGAGGTTTCGGACGAGCGGGTCGAAATGGGCCTTTAAATGGACCCATTGGAATTTTAACTGAGTAAAAAGTACAGAAATTGAGGTTTTGCAATATAATTGTGTTGAAAAGATCCTAATGAATTATTTGAACTCCTAATATTTGATTAAAACTTGTTTTGCAGTCCTTTTTGTAGAGGTTTCGGACGAGCGGGTCGAAATGGGCCTTTCAATGGACCCGTTGGAAATTTAACTGAGTAAAAAGTACAGAAATTGAGGTTTTGCAATATAATTGTGTTGAAAAGCTCTTAATCAATTACATGAACTCCTAAAATTTGATTAAAACTTATTTTGCAGTCCTTTTTGTAGAGGTTTCGGACGAGCGGGTCGAAATGGGCCTTTAAATGGACCCATTGGAATTTTAACTGAGTAAAAAGTACAGAAATTGAGGTTTTGCAATATGATTGTGTTGAAAAGATCCTAATGAATTATTTGAACTCCTAATATTTGATTAAAACTTGTTTTGTAGTCCTTTTTGTAGAGGTTTCGGACGAGCGGGTCGAAAGGGGCCTTTCAATGGACCCGTTGGAATTTTAACTGAGTAAAAAGTATATAAATTGTGATTTTGCAGTATAATTGTGTTGAAAATCTCCTAATCAATTATTTGAACTCCTAATATTTGATTAAACCTTGTTTTGCGGTCCTTTTTGTAGAGGTTTCGGACGAGCGGGTCGAAATGGGCCTTTCAATGGACCCGTTGGAATTTTAACAGAGTAAAAAGTACAGAAATTGAGGTTTTGCAATATAATTGTGTTCAAAAGCTCCTAATCATTTATTTGAACTCCTAATATTTGAATCAAACATTTTTGCGTTCCTTTATGTAGAGGTTTCGGACGAGCAGGTCTAAATGGGCCTTTCAATGGACCCTTTGGAATTTTAAATGAGTAAAAAGTACAGAAATTGAGGTTTTGCAATATAATTGTGTTGAAAAGCTCTTAATCAATTACATGAACTCCTGAAATTTGATTAAAACTTGTTTTGGAGTCCATTTTATAGAGGTTTCGGACGAGCGGGTCGAAATGGGCCTTTCAATGGACCCGTTGGAAATTTAACTGAGTAAAAAGTACAGAAATTGAGGTTTTGCAATATAATTGTGTTGAAAAGCTCCTAATCAATTACATGAACTCCTAAAATTTGATTAAAACTTGTTTTGCGGTCCTTTTTTGTAGAGGTTTAGGACGAGCGGGTCGAAATGGGCCTTCCAATGGACCTGTTGGAATTTTAACTGAGTAAAAAGTAAAGAAAATGAGGTTTTGCAATATAATTGTGTTCAAAAGCTCCTAATCAATTATTTGAACTTCTAATATTTGAATAAAACAATTTTACGGTCCTTTTTGTAGAGGTTTCGGACGAGAAGGTCTAAATGGGCCTTTCAATGGACCCGTTGGAATTTTAACTGAGTTAAAAGTACAGAAATTGAGGTTTTGCAATAAAATTGTGTTGAAAAGCTCTTAATCAATTACATGAACTCCTAAAATTTGATTAAAACTTGTTTTGCAGGCCTTTTTGTAGAGGTTTCGGACGAGCGGGTCGAAATGGGCCTTTCAATGGACCCGTTGGAAATTTAACTCAGTAAGAAGTACAGAAATTGAGGTTTTGCAATATACTTGTGTTAAAAAGCTCCTAATAAATTACATGAAGTCCTAAAATTTGATTAAAACTTGTTTTGCACTCCTTTTTGTAGAGGTTTCGGACGAGCGGGTCGAAATGGGCCTTTCAATGGACCCGTTGGAAATTTAACTCAGTAAAAAGTACATAAATTGTGATTTTGCAGTATAATTGTGTTGAAAAGCTCCTAATCAATTATTTGAACTCCTAATATTTGATTAAACCTTGTTTTGCGGTCCTTTTTGTAGAGGTTTCGGACGAGCGGGTCGAAATGGGCCTTTCAATGGACCCGTTGGAATTTTAACAGAGTAAAAAGTACAGAAATTGAGGTTTTGCAATATAATTGTGTTCAAAAGCTCCTAATCATTTATTTGAACTCCTAATATTTGAATCAAACATTTTTGCGTTCCTTTATGTAGAGGTTTCGGACGAGCAGGTCTAAATGGGCCTTTCAATGGACCCTTTGGAATTTTAAATGAGTAAAAAGTACTGAAATTGAGGTTTTGCAATATAATTGTGTTGAAAAGCTCTTAATCAATTACATGAACTCCTAAAATTTGATTAAAACTTGTTTTGGAGTCCATTTTGTAGAGGTTTCGGACGAGCGGGTCGAAATGGGCCTTTCAATGGACCCGTTGGAAATTTAACTTAGTAAAAAGTACAGAAATTGAGGTTTTGCAATATAATTGTGTTGAAAAGCTCCTAATCAATTACATGAACTCCTAAAATTTGATTAAAACTTGTTTTGCGGTCCTTTTTTGTAGAGGTTTAGGACGAGCGGGTCGAAATGGGCCTTCCAATGGACCTGTTGGAATTTTAACTGTGTAAAAAGTAAAGAAAATGAGGTTTTGCAATATAATTGTGTTCAAAAGCTCCTAATCAATTATTTGAACTTCTAATATTTGAATAAAACAATTTTACGGTCCTTTTTGTAGAGGTTTCGGACGAGCAGGTCTAAATGGGCCTTTCAATGGACCCATTGGAATTTTAACTGAGTAAAAAGTACAGAAATTGAGGTTTAGCAATATAATTGTGTTGAAAAGCTCTTAATCAATTACATGAACTCCTAAAATTTGATTAAAACTTGTTTTGCAGTCCTTTTTGTAGAGGTTTCGGACGAGCGGGTCGAAATGGGCCTTTCAATGGACCCGTTGGAATTTTAACAAAGTAAAAAGTATAGAAATTGAGGTTTTTCAATATAATTGTGTTGAAAAGCTCCTAATCAATTACATGAACTCCTAATATTTGAATAAAACATTTTTGCGGTCCTTTTTGTAGAGGTTTCAGACGAGCAGGTCTAAATGGGCCTTTCAATAGACCCGTTGGAATTTTAACTGAGTAAAAAGTACAGAAATTGAGGTTTTGCAATATAATTGTGTTGAAAAGATCCTAATCAATTATTTGAACTCCTAATGTTTGAATAAAACATTTTTGCGGTCATTTTTGTAGAGGTTTCGGACGAGCAAGTCCAAATGGGCCTTTCAATAGACCCGTTGGAATTTTAACTGAGTAAAAAGTACAGAAATTGAGGTTTTGCAATATAATTGTGTTGAAAAGCTCCTAATCAATTACATGAACTCCTAAAATTTGATTAAACCTTGTTTTGCAGTGTTTTTTGTAAAGGTTTCGGACGAGCGGGTCGAAATGGGCCTTTTAATGGACCCGTTGGAATTTTAACAGAGTAAAAAGTACAGAAATTGAGGTTTTGCAATATAATTGTGTTCAATAGCTCCTAATCAATTATTTGAACTCCTAATATTTGAAAAAAACATTTTTGCGGTCCTTTTTGTAGAGGTTTCGGACGAGCATGTCTAAATGGGCCTTTCAATGGACTTTTTGGAATTTTAAATGAGTAAAAAGTACAGAAATTGAGGTTTTGCAATATAATTGTGTTGAAAAGCTCTTAATCAATTACATGAACTCCTAAAATTTGATTAAAACTTGTTTTGCAGTCCTTTTTGTAGAGGTTTCGGACGAGCGGGTCGAAATGGGCCTTTCAATGGACCCGTTGGAAATTTAACTGAGTAAAAAGTACAAAAATTGAGGTTTTGCAATATAATTGTGTTGAAAAGCTCCTAATCAATTACATGAACTCCTGAAGTTTGATTAAAACTTGTTTTGCGGTCCTTTTTTGTAGAGGTTTAGGACGAGCGGGTCGAAATGGGCCTTCCAATGGACCTGTTGGAATTTTAACTGAGTAAAAAGTACAGAAATTGAGGTTTTGCAATATAATTGTGTTCAAAAGCTCCTAATCAATTATTTGAACTCCTAATATTTGAATAAAACATTTTTGCGGTCATTTTTGTAGAGGTTTCGGACGAGCGGGTCGAAATGGGCCTTTCAATGGACCCGTTGGAATTTTAACTGAGTAAAAAGTACATAAATTGCGATTTTGCAATATAATTGTGTTGAAAAGCTCCTAATGAATTATTTGAACTCCTAAAATTTGATTAAAACTTGTTTTGCAGTCCTTTTTGTAGAGGTTTCGGACGAGCGGGTCGAAATGGGCCTTTCAATGGACCCGTTGGAATTTTAAATGAGTAAAAAGCACATAAATTGAGGTTTTGCAATATAATTGTGTTGAAAAGCTCCTAATCAATTATTTGAACTCCTAATATTTAAATAAAACATTCTTGCGGTCCTTTTTCTAGAGGTTTTGGACGAGCAGGTCTAAATGGGCCTTTCAATGGACCTGTTGGAATTTTAACTGAGTAAAAAGTACAGAAATTGAGGTTTTGCAATATAATTGTGTTGAAAAGATCCTAATCAATTATTTGAAGTCCTAATATTTGAATAAAACATTTTTGCGGTCCTTTTTGTAGAGGTTCCGGACGAGCAAGTCTAAATGGGCCTTTCAATGGACCCGTTGGAATTTTAAATGAGTAAAAAGTACATAAATTGAGGTTTTGCAATATAATTGTGTTGAAAAGCTCTTAATCAATTACATGAACTCCTAAAATTTGATTAAAACTTGTTTTGCAGTCCTTTTTGTAGAGGTTTCGGACGAGCAGGTCGAAATGGGCCTTTCAATGGACCCGTTGGAAATTTAACTGAGTAAAAAGTACAGAAATTGAGGTTTTGCATTATAATTGTGTTGAAAAGCTCCTAATCAATTATATGAACTCCTAAAATTTGATTCAAACTTGTTTTGCGGTCCTTTTTTGTAGAGGTTTAGGGCGAGCGGGTCGAAATGGGCCTTCCAATGGACCTGTTGGAATTTTAACTGAGTAAAAAGTAATGGAATTATGATTTTTCAATATAATTGTGTTCAAAAGCTCCTAATCAATTATTTAAACTCCTAATATTTGAATTAACCATTTTTGCGGACCTTTTTGTAGAGGTTTCGGACGAGCAGGTCTAAATGGGCCTTTCAATGGACCCGTTGGAATTTTAACTGAGTAAAAAGTACAGAAATTGAGGTTTTGCAATATAATTGTGTTGAAAAGCTCTTAATCAATTACATGAACTCCTAAAATTTGATTAAAACTTGTTTTGTAGTCCTTTTTGTAGAGGTTTCGGACGAGCGGGTCGAAATGGGCCTTTCAATGGACCCGTTGGAATTTTAAATGAGTAAAAAGTACATAAATTGAAGTTTTGCAATATAATTGTGTTGAAAAGCTCCTAATCAATTATTTGAACTCCTAATATTTGAATAAAACATTTTTGCGGTCCTTTTTGTAGAGGTTTCGGACGAGCAGGTCTAAATGGGCCTTTCAATGGACCCGTTGGAAATTTAACTGAGTAAAAAGTACAGAAATTGAGGTTTTGCAATATAATTGATTTGGAAAGCTCCTAATCAATTATTTGAACTCCTAATATTTGAATAAAACATTTTTGCGGTCCTTTTTGTAGAGGTTTCGGACGAGCAGGTCTAAATGGGCCTTTCAATAAACCCGTTGGAATTTTAATTGAGTAAAAAGTACAGAAATTGAGGTTTTTCAATATAATTGTGTTGAAAAGCTCCTAATCAATTATTTGAACTCCTAATATTTGAATAAAACATTTTTGCGGTCCTTTTTGTAGAGGTTTCGGACGAGCAAGTCTAAATGGGCCTTTCAATGGACCCGTTGGAATTTTAAATGAGTAAAAAGTACAAAAATTTAGGTTTTGCAATATAATTGCGTTGAAAAGCTCCTAATCAATTATTTAAACTCCTAATATTTGAATAAAACATTTTTGCGGTCCTTTTTGTAGAGGTTTCGAACGAGCAGGTCTAAATGGGTCTTTCAATGGACCCGTTGGAATTTTAACCAAGTAAAAAGTATAGAAATTGAGGTTTTTCAATATAATTGTGTTGAAAAGCTCCTAATCAATTACATGAACTCCTAATATTTGAATAAAACATTTTTGCGGTCCTTTTTGTAGAGGTTTCAGACGAGCAGGTCTAAATGGGCCTTTCAATAGACCCGTTGGAATTTTAACTGAGTAAAAAGTACTGAAATTGAGGTTTTGCAATATAATTGTGTTGAAAAGATCCTAATCAATTATTTGAACTCCTAATGTTTGAATAAAACATTTTTGCGGTCATTTTTGTAGAGGTTTCGGACGAGCAAGTCCAAATGGGCCTTTCAATAGACCCGTTGGAATTTTAACTGAGTAAAAAGTACAGAAATTGAGGTTTTGCAATATAATTGTGTTGAAAAGCTCCTAATCAATTACATGAACTCCTAAAATTTGATTAAAACTTGTTTTGCAGTCCTTTTTGTAGAGGTTTCGGACGAGCGGGTCAAAATGGGCCTTTCAATGGACCCGTTGGAATTTTAACTGAGTAAAAAGTACAGAAATTGCGGTTTTGCAATATAATTGTGTTGAAAAGCTCCAAATGAATTATTTGAACTCCTAATATTTGATTAAAACTTGTTTTGCAATCCTTTTTGTAGAGGTTTCGGACGAGCGGGTCGAAATGGGACTTTCAATGGACCCGTTGGAATTTTAACTGAGTAAAAAGTACAGAAATTGAGGTTTTGCAATATAATTGTGTTGAAAAACTCCTAATCAATTATTTGAACTTCTTATATTTGAATAAAACATTTTTGCGGTCCTTTTTGTAGAGGTTTCGGAGGAGCAGGTCTAAATGGGCCTTTCAATGAACTTGTTGGAATTTTAACAGAGTAAAAAGTACAGAAATTGCGGTTTTGCAATATAATTGTGTTGAAAAGCTCCTAATAAATTATTTGAACTCCTAATATTTGATTAAACCTTGTTTTGCAGTCCTTTTTGTAGAGGTTTCGGACGAGCGGGTTGAAATGGGCCTTTCAATGGACCCGTTGGAATTTTAACTGAGTAAAAAGTACATAAATTGAGGTTTTGCAATATAATTTGTTGAAAAGCTCTTAATCAATTATTTGAACTCCTAATATTTGAATAAAACATTTTTGCAGTCCTTTTTGTAGAGGTTTCGGAGGAGCAGGTCTAAATGGGCCTTTCAATGGACCCGTTGGAATTTTAACTGAGTAAAAAGTACAAAAATTGAAGTTTTGCAATATAAATGTGTTGAAAAGCACCAAATCAATTACATGAATTTGATTAAAACAAGTTTTGCACTCCTTTTTGTAGAGGTTTCGGACGAGCGGGTTGAAATGGGCCTTTCAATGGACCCGTTAGAATTTTAACTGAGTAAAAAGTACATAAATTGAGGTTTTGCAATGTAATTGTGTTGAAAAGCTCCTAATGAATTATTTGAACTCCTAATATTTGATTAAAACTTGTTTTGCAGTCCTTTTTGTAGAGGTTTCGGACGAGCGGGTCGAAATGGGCCTTTCAATGGACCCGTTGGAATTTTAACTGAGTAAAAAGTACATAAATTGCGATTTTGCAATATAATTGTGTTGAAAAGCTCCTAATCAATTATTTGAACTCCTAATATTTGATTAAACCTTGTTTTGTAGTGTTTTTTGTAGAGGTTTCAGACGAGCGGGTCGAAATGGGCCTTTCAATGGACCCGTTGGAATTTTAACAGAGTAAAAAGTACAGAAATTGAGGTTTTGCAATATAATTGTGTTCAATAGCTCCTAATCAATTATTTGAACTCCTAATATTTGAAAAAAACATTTTTGCGGTCCTTTTTGTAGAGGTTTCGGACGAGCATGTCTAAATGGGCCTTTCAATGGACCCTTTGGAATTTTAAATGAGTAAAAAGTACAGAAATTGAGGTTTTGCAATATAATTGTGTTGAAAAGCTCTTAATCAATTACATGAACTCCTTAAATTTGATTAAAACTTGTTTTGCAGTCCTTTTTGTAGAGGTTTCGGACGAGCGGGTCGAAATGGGCCTTTCAATGGACCCGTTGGAAATTTAACTGAGTAAAAAGTACAGAAATTGAGGTTTTGCAATATAATTGTGTTGAAAAGCTCCTAATCAATTACATGAACTCCTGAAGTTTGATTAAAACTTGTTTTGCGGTCCTTTTTTGTAGAGGTTTAGGACGAGCGGGTCGAAATGGGCCTTCCAATGGACCTGTTGGAATTTTAACTGAGTAAAAAGTACAGAAATTGAGGTTTTGCAATATAATTGTGTTCAAAAGCTCCTAATCAATTATTTGAACTCCTAATATTTGAATAAAACATTTTTGCGGTCCTTTTTGTAGAGGTTTCGGACGAGCAGGTCTAAATGGGCCTTTCAATGGACCCATTGGAATTTTAACTGAGTAAAAAGTACAGAAATTGAGGTTTAGCAATATAATTGTGTTGAAAAGCTCTTAATCAATTACATGAACTCCTAAAATTTGATTAAAACTTGTTTTGCAGTCCTTTTTGTAGAGGTTTCGGACGAGCGGGTCGAAATGGGCCTTTCAATGGACCCGTTGGAATTTTAACAAAGTAAAAAGTATAGAAATTGAGGTTTTTCAATATAATTGTGTTGAAAAGCTCCTAATCAATTACATGAACTCCTAATATTTGAATAAAACATTTTTGCGGTCCTTTTTGTAGAGGTTTCAGACGAGCAGGTCTAAATGGGCCTTTCAATAGACCCGTTGGAATTTTAACTGAGTAAAAAGTACAGAAATTGAGGTTTTGCAATATAATTGTGTTGAAAAGATCCTAATCAATTATTTGAACTCCTAATGTTTGAATAAAACATTTTTGCGGTCATTTTTGTAGAGGTTTCGGACGAGCAAGTCCAAATGGGCCTTTCAATAGACCCGTTGGAATTTTAACTGAGTAAAAAGTACAGAAATTGAGGTTTTGCAATATAATTGTGTTGAAAAGCTCCTAATCAATTACATGAACTCCTAAAATTTGATTAAAACTTGTTTTGCAGTCCTTTTTGTAGAGGTTTCGGACGAGCGGGTCAAAATGGGCCTTTCAAATGGACCCGTTGGAAATTTAACTGAGTAAAGAGTACAGAAATTGAGGTTTTGCATTATAATTGTGTTGAAAAGCTCCTAATCAATTATATGAACTCCTAAAATTTGATTAAAACTTGTTTTGCAGTCCTTTTTTGTAGAGGTTTAGGGCGAGCGGGTCGAAATGGGCCTTCCAATGGACCTGTTGGAATTTTAACTGAGTAAAAAGTAATGGAATTAAGATTTTTCAATATAATTGTGTTCAAAAGCTCCTAATCAATTATTTGAACTCCTAATATTTGAATAAAACATTTTTGCAGTCCTTTTTGTAGAGGTTTCGGAGGAGCAGGTCTAAATGGGCCTTTCAATGGACCCGTTGGAATTTTAACTGAGTAAAAAGTACAGTAATTGAAGTTTTGCAATATAAATGTGTTGAAAAGCACCATATCAATTACATGAATTTGATTAAAACAAGTTTTGCACTCCTTTTTGTAGAGGTTTCGGACGAGCGGGTTGAAATGGGCCTTTCAATGGACCCGTTAGAATTTTAACTGAGTAAAAAGTACATAAATTGAGGTTTTGCAATGTAATTGTGTTGAAAAGCTCCTAATGGATTATTTGAACTCCTAATATTTGATTAAAACTTGTTTTGCAGTCCTTTTTGTAGAGGTTTCGGACGAGCGGGTCGAAATGGGCCTTTCAATGGACCCGTTGGAATTTTAACTGAGTAAAAAGTACATAAATTGCGATTTTGCAATATAATTGTGTTGAAAAGCTCCTAATCAAATATTTGAACTCCTAATATTTGATTAAACCTTGTTTTGCAGTGCTTTTTGTTGAGGTTTCGGACGAGCGGGTCGAAATGGGCCTTTAAATGGACCCGTTGGAATTTTAACAGAGTAAAAAGTACAGAAATTGAGGTTTTGCAATATAATTGTGTTCAAAATCTCCTAATCAATTATTTGAACTCCTAATATTTGAATAAAACATTTTTGCGGTCCTTTTTGTAGAGGTTTCGGACGAGCAGGTCTAAATGGGCCTTTCAATGGACCCTTTAGAATTTTAAATGAGTAAAAAGTACAGAAATTGAGGTTTTGCAATATAATTGTGTTGAAAAGCTCTTAATCAATTATTTGAACTCCTAATATTTGAATAAAACATTTTTGCAGTCCTTTTTGTAGAGGTTTCGGAGGAGCAGGTCTAAATGGGCCTTTCAATAGACCCGTTGGAATTTTAACTGAGTAAAAAGTACAGAAATTGAGGTTTTGCAATATAAATGTGTTGAAAAGCACCAAATAAATTACTTGAATTTGATTAAAACAAGTTTTGCACTCCTTTTTGTAGAGGTTTCGGACGAGTGGGTTGAAATGGGCCTTTCAATGGACCCGTTGGAATTTTAACTGAGTAAAAAGTACATAAATTGAGGTTTTGCAATATAATTGTGTTGAAAAGCTCCTAATGAATTATTTGAACTCATAATATTTGATTAAAACTTGTTTTGCAGTCCTTTTTGTAGAGGTTTCGGAAGAGCGGGTCGAAATGGGCCTTTCAATGGACCCGTTGGAATTTTAACTGAGTAAAAAGTTCATAAATTGCGATTTTGCAATATAATTGTCTTGAAAAGCTCCTAATCAATTATTTGAACTCCTAATATTTGATTAAACCTTGTTTTGCGGTCCTTTTTGTAGAGGTTTCGGACGAGCGGGTCGAAATGGGCCTTTCAATGGACCCGTTGGAATTTTAACAGAGTAAAAAGTACAGAAATTGAGGTTTTGCAATATAATTGTGTTCAAAAGCTCCTAATCAATTATTTGAACTCCTAATATTTGAATAAAACATTTTTGCGGTCCTTTTTGTAGAGGTTTCGGACGAGCAGGTCTAAATGGGCCTTTCTATGGACCCTTTGGAATTTTAAATGAGTAAAAAGTACAGAAATTGAGGTTTTGCAATATAATTGTGTTGAAAAGCTCTTAATCATTTACATGAACTCCTAAAATTTGATTAAAACTAGTTTTACAGTCCTTTTTGTAGATGTTTCGGACGAGCAGGTCGAAATGGGCCTTTCAATGGACCCGTTGGAAATTTATCTGAGTAAAAAGTACAGAAATTGAGGTTTTGCAATATAATTGTGTTGAAAAGCACCAAATCAATTACATGAATTTGATTAAAACAAGTTTTGCACTCCTTTTTGTAGAGGTTTTGGACGAGCGGGTTGAAATGGGCCTTTCAATGGACCCCTTGGAATTTTAACTGAGTAAAAAGTACAAAAATTGAGGTTTTGCAATATAATTGTGTTGAAAAGCTCCTAATGAATTATTTGAACTCCTAATATTTGATTTAAACTTGTTTTGCAGTCCTTTTTGTAGAGGTTTCGGACGAGCGGGTCGAAATGGGCCTTTCAATGGACCCGTTGGAATTTTAACTGAGTAGAAAGTACATAAATTGCGATTTTGCAATATAATTTTGTTGAAAAGCTCCTAATCAATTATTTGAACTCCTAATATTTGATTAAGCCTTGTTTTGCGGTCCTTTTTTGTAGAGGTTTCGGACGAGCGGGTCGAAATGGCCTTTCAATGGACCCGTTGGAATTTTAACAGAGTAAAAAGTACAGAAATTGAGGTTTTGAAATATAATTGTGTTCAAAAGCTCCTAATCAATTATTTGAACTCCTAATATTTGAATAAAACATTTTTGCGGTCCTTTTTGTAGAGGTTTCGGACGAGCAGGTCTAAATGGGCCTTTCAATGGACCCTTTGGAATTTTAAATGAGTAAAAAGTACAAAAATTGAGGTTTTGCAATATAATTGTGTTGAAAAGCTCTTAATCAATTACATGAACTCCTAAAATTTGATTAAAACTTGTTTTGCAGTCCTTTTTGTAGATGTTTCGGACGAGCGAGTCGAAATGGGCCTTTCAATGGACCCGTTGGAAATTTAACTGAGTAAAAAGTACAGAAATTGTGGTTTTGCAATATAATTGTGTTGAAAAGCTCCTAATCAATTACATGAACTCCTATAATTTGATTAAAACTTGTTTTGCGGTCCTTTTTTGTAGAGGTTTAGGACGAGCGGGTCGAAATGGGCCTTCCAATGGACCTGTTGGAATTTTAACTGGGTAAAAAGTACAGAAATTGAGGTTTTGCAATATAATTGTGTTCAAAAGCTCCTAATCAATTATTTGAACTCCTAATATTTGAATAAAACATTTTTGCGGTCCTTTTTGTAGAGGTTTCGGACGAGCAGGTCTAAATGGGCCTTTCAATGGACC
This sequence comes from Hibiscus tridactylites, assembly GCA_958450335.1. NCBI lineage: Eukaryota > Viridiplantae > Streptophyta > Magnoliopsida > Malvales > Malvaceae > Hibiscus > Hibiscus tridactylites. The sequence goes on from CAUDLX010000065.1 coordinate 225,614, forward strand.
CGTTGGAATTTTAACTTAGTAAAAAGTACAGAAATTGAGGTTTTGCAATATAATTGTGTTGAAAAGCTCTTAATCAATTACATGAACTCCTAAAATTTGATTAAAACTTGTTTTGCAGTCCTTTTTGTAGAGGTTTCGGACGAGCGGGTCGAAATGGGCCTTTCAATGGACCCGTTGGAAATTTAACTGAGTAAGAAGTACAGAAATTGAGGTTTTGCAATATACTTGTGTTGAAAAGCTCCTAATCAATTACAGTAACTCCTAAAATTTGATTAAAACATGTTTTGCACTCCTTTTTGTAGAGGTTTCGGACGAGCGGGTCAAAATGGGCCTTTCCATGGACCCGTTCGAATTTTAACTGAGTAAAAAGTACAGAAATTGCGGTTTTGCAATATAATTGTGTTGAAAAGCTCCTAATCAATTATTTGAACTCTTAATATTTGATTAAAACTTGTTTTGCACTCCTTTTTGTAGAGGTTTCGGACGAGCGGGTCGAAATGGGCCTTTCAATGGACCGTTGGAATTTTAACTGAGTAAAAAGTACATAAATTGCGGTTTTGAAATATTATTGTGTTGAAAAGCTCCTAATCAATTATTTGAACTCCTAATATTTGATTAAACCTTGTTTTGCGGTCCTTTTTGTAGAGGTTTCGGACGAGCGGGTCGAAATGGGCCTTTCAATGGACCCGTTGGAAATTTAATAGAGTAAAAAGTACAGAAATTGAGGTTTTGCAATATAATTGTGTTCAAAAGCTCCTAATCAATTATTTGAACTCCTAATATTTTAATAAAACATTTTTGCGGTCCTTTTTGTAGAGGTTTAGGACGAGCAGGTCTAAATGGGCCTTTCAATGGACCCTTTAGAATTTTAAATGAGTAAAAAGTACAGAAATTGAGGTTTTGCAATATAATTGTGTTGAAAAGCTCTTAATCAATTATTTGAACTCCTAATATTTGAATAAAACATTTTTGCAGTCCTTTTTGTAGAGGTTTCGGAGGAGCAGGTCTAAATGGGCCTTTCAATAGACCCGTTGGAATTTTAACTGATTAAAAAGTACAGAAATTGAGGTTTTGCAATATAAATGTGTTGAAAAGCACCAAATCAATTACTTGAATTTGATTAAAACAAGTTTTGCACTCCTTTTTGTAGAGGTTTCGGACGAGTGGGTTGAAATGGGCCTTTCAATGGACCCGTTGAAATTTATCTGAGTAAAAAGTACAGAAATTGAGGTTTTGCAATATAATTGTGTTGAAAAGCTACTAATGAATTATTTGAACTCATAATATTTGATTAAAACTTGTTTTGCAGTCCTTTTTGTAGAGGTTTCGGAAGAGCGGGTCGAAATGGGCCTTTCAATGGGCCCGTTGGAATTTTAACTGAGTAAAAAGTACATAAATTGCGATTTTGCAATATAATTGTCTTGAAAAGCTCCTAATCAATTATTTGAACTCCTAATATTTGATTAAACCTTGTTTTGCGGTCCTTTGTTGTAGAGGTTTCGGACGAGCGGGTCGAAATGGGCCTTTCAATGGACCCGTTGGAATTTTAACAGAGTAAAAAGTACAGAAATTGAGGTTTTGCAATATAATTGTGTTCAAAAGCTCCTAATCAATTATTTGAACTCCTAATATTTGAATAAAACATTTTTGCGGTCCTTTTTGTAGAGGTTTCGGACGAGCAAGTCTAAATGGGCCTTTCAATGGACCCGTTGGAATTTAAAATGAGTAAAAAGTACAGAAATTGAGGTTTTGCAATATAATTGTGTTGAAAAGCTCCTAATAATTTATTATTTAAACTCCTAATATTTGAATAAAACATTTTTGCGGTCCTTTTTGTAGAGGTTTCGAACGAGCAGGTCTAAATGGGTCTTTCAATGGACCCGTTGGAATTTTAACAAAGTAAAAAGTACAGAAATTGAGGTTTTTCAATATAATTGTGTTGAAAAGCTACTAATCAATTACATGAACTCCTAATATTTGAATAAAACATTTTTGCGGTCCTTTTTGTAGAGGTTTCAGACGAGCAGGTCTAAATGGGCCTTTCAATAGACCCGTTGGAATTTTAACTGAGTAAAAAGTACATAAATTGAGGTTTTGCAATATAATTGTGTTGAAAAGATCCTAATCAATTATTTGAACTCCTAATGTTTGAATAAAACATTTTTGCGGTCATTTTTGTAGAGGTTTCGGACGAGCAAGTCCAAATGGGCCTTTCAATGGACCCGTTAGAATTTTAACTGAGTAAAAAGTACAGAAATTGAGGTTTTGCAATATAATTGTGTTGAAAAGCTCCTAATCAATTACATGAACTCCTAAAATTTGATTAAAACTTGTTTTGCAGTCCTTTTTGTAGAGGTTTCGGACGAGCGGATCAAAATGGGCCTTTCAATGGACCCGTTGGAATTTTAACTGAGTAAAAAGTACAGAAATTGCGGTTTTGCAATATAATTGTGTTGAAAAGCTCCTAATGAATTATTTGAACTCCTAATATTTGATTAAAACTTGTTTTGAAGTCCTTTTTGTAGAGGTTTCGGACGAGCGGGTCGAAATGGGCCTTTCAATGGACCCGTTGGAATTTTAACTGAGTAAAAAGTACAGAAATTGAGGTTTTGCAATATAATTGTGTTGAAAAGCTCCTAATGAATTATTTCAACTCCTAATATTTGAATAAAACATTTTTGCGGTCCTTTTTGTAGAGGTTTCGGACGAGCATGTTTAAATGGGCCTTTCAATGGACCCGTTGGAATTTTAAATGAGTAAAAAGTACAGAAATTGAGGTTTTGCAATATAATTGTGTTGAAAAACTCCTAATAAATTATTTGAACTTCTTATATTTGAATAAAACATTTTTGCGGTCCTTTTTCTAGAGGTTTCGGAGGAGCAGGTCTAAATGGGCCTTTCAATGGACTTGTTGGAATTTTAACTGAGTAAAAACTACAGAAATTGCGGTTTTGCAATATAATTGTGTTGAAAAGCTCCTAATAAATTATTTGAACCCCTAATATTTGATTAAACCTTGTTTTGCAGTCCTTTTTGTAGAGGTTTCGGACGAGCGGGTAGAAATGGGCCTTTCAATGGACCCGTTGGAATTTTAACTGAGTAAAAAGTACATAAATTGAGGTTTTACAATATAATTTTTTGAAAAGCTCTTAATCAATTATTTGAACTCCTAATATTTGAATAAAACATTTTTGCAGTCCTTTTTGTAGAGGTTTCGGAGGAGCAGGTCTAAATGGGCCTTTCAATGGACCCGTTGGAATTTTAACTGAGTAAAAAGTACAAAAATTGAAGTTTTGCAATATAAATGTGTTGAAAAGCACCAAATCAATTACATGAATTTGATTAAAACAAGTTTTGCACTCCTTTTTGTAGAGGTTTCGGACGAGCGGGTTGAAATGGGCCTTTCAATGGACCCGTTAGAATTTTAACTGAGTAAAAAGTACATAAATTGAGGTTTTGCAATGTAATTGTGTTGAAAAGCTCCTAATGAATTATTTGAACTCCTAATATTTGATTAAAACTTGTTTTGTAGTCCTTTTTGTAGAGGTTTCGGACGAGCGGGTCGAAATGGGCCTTTCAATGGACCCGTTGGAATTTTAACTGAGTAAAAAGTACATAAATTGCGATTTTGCAATATAATTGTGTTGAAAAGCTCCTAATCAATTATTTGAACTCCTAATATTTGATTAAACCTTGTTTTGCAGTGTTTTTTGTAGAGGTTTCGGACGAGCGGGTCGAAATGGGCCTTTCAATGGACCCGTTGGAATTTTAACAGAGTAAAAAGTACAGAAATTGAGGTTTTGCAATATAATTGTGTTGAAAAGCTCCTAATCAATTATTTGAACTCCTAATATTTGAAAAAAAAACATTTTTGCGGTCCTTTTTGTAGAGGTTTCGGACGAGCATGTCTAAATAGGCCTTTCAATGGACCCTTTGGAATTTTAAATGAGTAAAAAGTACAGAAATTGAGGTTTTGCAATATAATTGTGTTGAAAAGCTCTTAATCAATTACATGAACTCCTAAAATTTGATTAAAACTTGTTTTGCAGTCCTTTTTGTAGAGGTTTCGGACGAGCGGGTCGAAATCGGGCTTTCAATGGACCCGTTGGAAATTTAACTGAGTAAAAAGTACAAAAATTGAGGTTTTGCAATATAATTGTGTTGAAAAGCTCCTAATCAATTACATGAACTCCTATAATTTGATTAAAACTTGTTTTGCGGTCCTTTTTTATAGAGGTTTAGGACGAGCGGGTCGAAATGGGCCTTCCAATGGACCTGTTGGAATTTTAACTGAGTAAAAAGTACAGAAATTGAGGTTTTGCAATATAATTGTGTTCAAAAGCTCCTAATCAATTATTTGAACTCCTAATATTTGAATAAAACATTTTTGCGGTCCTTTTTGTAGAGGTTTCGGACGAGCAGGTCTAAATGGGCCTTTCAATGGACCCGTTGGAATTTTAACTGAGTAAAAAGTACAGAAATTGAGGTTTTGCAATATAATTGTGTTGAAAAGCTCCTAATGAATTATTTGATCTCCTAATATTTCATTAAAACTTGTTTTGCAGTCCTTTTTGTAGAGGTTTCGGACGAGCGGGTCGAAATGGGCCTTTCAATGGACCCGCTGGAATTTTAACTGAGTAAAAAGTACAGAAATTGAGGTTTTGCAATATAATTGTGTTGAAAAGCTCCTAATCAATTATTTGAACTCCTAATATTTGAATAAAACATTTTAGCGGTCCTTTTTGTAGAGGTTTCGGACGAGGATGTCTAAATGGGCCTTTCAATGGACCCGTTGGAATTTTAAATGAGTAAAAAGTACAGAAATTGAGGTTTTGCAATATAATTGTGTTGGAAAACTCCTAATCAATTATTTGAACTCCTAATATTTGAATAAAACATTTTTGCGATGCTTTTTGTAGAGGTTTCGAACGAGCAGGTCTAAATGGGCCTTTCAATGGACCCGTTGGAATTTTAACTGAGTAAAAAGTGCAGAAATTGGGGTTTTGCAATATAATTGATTTGAAAAGCTCCTAATGAATTATTTGAACTCCTAACATTTGATTAAAACTTGTTTTGCAGTCCTTTTTGTAGAGGTTTCGGACGAGCGGGTCGAAATGGGCCTTTCAATGGACCCGTTGGAATTTTAACTGAGTAAAAAGTACAGAAATTGAGGTTTTGCAATATAATTGTGTTGAAAAGCTCCTAATGAATTATTTCAACTCCTAATATTTGAATAAAACATTTTTGCGGTCCTTTTTGTAGAGGTTTCGGACGAGCATGTTTAAATGGGCCTTTCAATGGACCCGTTGGAATTTTAAATGAGTAAAAAGTACAGAAGTTGAGGTTTTGCAATATAATTGTGTTGAAAAACTCCTAATAAATTATTTGAACTTCTTATATTTGAATAAAACATTTTTGCGGTCCTTTTTGTAGAGGTTTCGGAGGAGCAGGTCTAAATGGGCCTTTCAATGGACTTGTTGGAATTTTAACTGAGTAAAAAGTACAGAAATTGCGGTTTTGCAATATAATTGTGTTGAAAAGCTCCTAATAAATTATTTGAACTCCTAATATTTGATTAAACCTTGTTTTGCAGTCCTTTTTGTAGAGGTTTCGGACGAGCGGGTAGAAATGGGCCTTTCAATGGACCCGTTGGAATTTTAACTGAGTAAAAAGTACATAAATTGAGGTTTTACAATATAATTTGTTGAAAAGCTCTTAATCAATTATTTGAACTCCTAATGTTTGAATAAAACATTTTTGCAGTCCTTTTTGTAGAGGTTTCGGAGGAGCAGGTCTAAATGGGCCTTTCAATGGACCCGTTGGAATTTTAACTGAGTAAAAAGTACAAAAATTAAAGTTTTGCAATATAAATGTGTTGAAAAGCACCAAATCAATTACATGAATTTGATTAAAACAAGTTTTGCACTCCTTTTTGTAGAGGTTTCGGACGAGCGGGTTGAAATGGGCCTTTCAATGGACCCGTTAGAATTTTAACTGAGTAAAAAGTACATAAATTGAGGTTTTGCAATGTAATTGTGTTGAAAAGCTCCTAATGAATTATTTGAACTCCTAATATTTGATTAAAACTTGTTTTGCAGTCCTTTTTGTAGAGGTTTCGGACGAGCGGGTCGAAATGGGCCTTTCAATGGACCCGTTGGAATTTTAACTGAGTAAAAAGTACATAAATTGCGATTTTGCAATATAATTGTGTTGAAAAGCTCCTAATCAATTATTTGAACTCCTAATATTTGATTAAACCTTGTTTTGCAGTGTTTTTTGTAGAGGTTTCGGACGAGCGGGTCGAAATGGGCCTTTCAATGGACCCGTTGGAATTTTAACAGAGTAAAAAGTACAGAAATTGAGGTTTTGCAATATAATTGTGTTCAAAAGCTCCTAATCAATTATTTGAACTCCTAATATTTGAAAAAACATTTTTGCGGTCCTTTTTGTAGAGGTTTCGGACGAGCATGTCTAAATGGGCCTTTCAATGGACCCTTTGGAATTTTAAATGAGTAAAAAGTACAGAAATTGAGGTTTTGCAATATAATTGTGTTGAAAAGCTCTTAATCAATTACATGAACTCCTAAAATTTGATTAAAACTTGTTTTGCAGTCCTTTTTGTAGAGGTTTCGGACGAGCGGGTCGAAATGGGCCTTTCAATGGACCCGTTGGAATTTTAAATGAGTAAAAAGTACATAAATTGAGGTTTTGCAATATAATTGTGTTGAAAAGCTCCTAATCAATTATTTGAACTCCTAATATTTAAATAAAACATTCTTGCGGTCCTTTTTCTAGAGGTTTCGGACGAGCAGGTCTAAATGGGCCTTTCAATGGACCTGTTGGAATTTTAACTGAGTAAAAAGTACAGAAATTGAGGTTTTGCAATATAATTGTGTTGAAAAGATCCTAATCAATTATTTGAAGTCCTAATATTTGAATAAAACATTTTTGCGGTCCTTTTTGTGGAGGTTTCAGACGAGCAAGTCTAAATGGGCCTTTCAATGGACCCGTTGGAAATTTAACTGAGTAAAAAGTACAGAAATTGTGGTTTTGCAATATAATTGTGTTGAAAAGCTCCTAATCAATTACATGAACTCCTATAATTTGATTAAAACTTGTTTTGCGGTCCTTTTTTGTAGAGGTTTAGGACGAGCGGGTCGAAATGGGCCTTCCAATGGACCTGTTGGAATTTTAACTGAGTAAAAAGTACAGAAATTGAGGTTTTGCAATATAATTGTGTTCAAAAGATCCTAATCAATTATTTGAACTCCTAATATTTGAATAAAACATTTTTGCGGTCCTTTTTGTAGAGGTTTCGGACGAGCAGGTCTAAATGGGCCTTTCAATGGACCCGTTGGAATTTTAACTTAGTAAAAAGTACAGAAATTGAGGTTTTGCAATATAATTGTGTTGAAAAGCTCATAATCAATTACATGAACTCCTAAAATTTGATTAAAACTTGTTTTGCAGTCCTTTTTGTAGAGGTTTCGGACGAGCGGGTCGAAATGGACCTTTCAATGGACCCGTTGGAAATTTAACTGAGTAAGAAGTACAGAAATTGAGGTTTTGCAATATACTTGTGTTGAAAAGCTCCTAATCAATTACATGAACTCCTAAAATTTGATTAAAACATGTTTTGCACTCCTTTTTGTAGAGGTTTCGGACGAGCGGGTCAAAATGGGCCTTTCCATGGACCCGTTGGAATTTTAACTGAGTAAAAAGTACAGAAATTGCGGTTTTGCAATATAATTGTGTTGAAAAGCTCCTAATCAATTATTTGAACTCTTAATATTTGATTAAAACTTGTTTTGCACTCCTTTTTGTAGAGGTTTCGGACGAGCGGGTCGAAATGGGCCTTTCAATGGACCGTTGGAATTTTAACTGAGTAAAAAGTACATAAATTGCGGTTTTGAAATATTATTGTGTTGAAAAGCTCCTAATCTATTATTTGAACTCCTAATATTTGATTAAACCTTGTTTTGCGGTCCTTTTTGTAGAGGTTTCGGACGAGCGGGTCGAAATGGGCCTTTCAATGGACCCGTTGGAATTTTAATAGAGTAAAAAGTACAGAAATTGAGGTTTTGCAATATAATTGTGTTCAAAAGCTCCTAATCAATTATTTGAACTCCTAATATTTGAATAAAACTGTAACCCCCTTAGCCCGACCTAGACGGTTGACCCGAACTACGAAGATTACACTGGGAAAACCAAAGTCAACCCGAAAGTCAACCTTTATTAACGACCCTATTTTTCTTTTAAAACTTAACTAAATGCATATTAACCTTAGATATGTTCATAAAATCAGCATACTCAAAAATCACAACGAACAGAAAACATTTTGGGACTCAATTGCACAATATACAAGTTTAGGGACCAAATTGCAAAATCTAAAAATTATGAGGACTTAACCAGTTTTTAAGTTACCGATATGTAATTAATCATGTTTCATGCTTCTCTGCCAAATTTCAACTCAAACGGGCATCCCAAACACATTCAATTGCATAAACAAAGATCAGGACCAAAACGTAAGGATTTCAAAACATATAACCATCAGTTTCAGTGCCCAACGGTCGAGTGTTCCGGAACAGGAATGACCCGTTCCGAAACGCGGAACCGTTCCGAAACTCGTTGCGGAACAAGGTCTGGCAGTGGCAAAACCGTTCCGGAATGGCTCTACCCATTTCGAAACGCCAAGGCCATTTCAGGCCCTCTGTTCCGAAACGGTAGAACCTGTTCCGAAACGTGCTGCCCAGATTGCAGATTTTTTTCTGGTTTAATTCACTTTCAACCAATCAAACACATTCCAATGACCCTCAAATTATACCAGCAAGTCATTAAACACTTAAGGAACATAGCAGCATCATCCAATCTCAATCATGGCATCAATTAAGGAAAATCCAAAATCTATAGGCATACATCCTATATTAGAAATCATGCAAACATCAATTCACCAAAACCAAATACCAAAAGGCCATTTACACGTTCCAACATATCATAGGCATAAACCAAACTTAGGGAGTCCAAAATATCTCCCAAAATTACAACATAGGTTCCCATTGCCAAATGCCAAAAGCTAAACAAGTTAAGAAAATTGTCACCATACATGAGCTTAAGCTTCCACTTAGATTCTTGACCACCTTGCTGCCCCTTTTAGCACTTCAATGCTCTGCATTATTGGTTTAGGAAAGAGAGAGAGCATAAGCACATAGCTTAGTGAGGAATGCTCAATTAAAACATCACAATAATGCATTTGTAAAAACACATTTTCAAAGCCTTTAGTTCAAAACATCATTTAATCATGCACATATGCATATAAACCAAGCATTTCATGCTTCAAATCATTAACATGTCATATTGGCTTACAAGTGATAATCATAACCATTTTACAACTCGAAACACAATCGACAATCTGATACGCGGATTACAAGCGTTGTCCCATACGCTTCATACACACTACCAATATTAAGGTGGAGCAAATGGTACAATCACAACCCCTCAACACCCGTGATAGAGACTATGGTACAATCACAACCCCTCCACATCACTCATTGGTAGTTGTATAACATCACTAACGAGATCACGGGACATACAACACAAGATCCACACATGGACTTTTAACCACCATTGTGATCTTACAATACACAAGGTCCACACATGGACTTTTAACCACCATTGTGACCTTAACAATACACAAGGTCCACACATGGACTTTTAACCACCATTGTGACCTTAACCATCTCGTTAGTGTACTTGGATGGAGTCTACGGTACAATCACAACCCCTCGACATCCAAGGAGACTTTATTCACGGTGCACCCAATCCTATAGCCGGCTAACTATATCTGATTCAAGTACTTTTTAAACCAAACACATCACTTGCCAATATACATCATTTAACAACATCAATTCACTGTTTAAAAGCATTTAACAAAGCCATTAATCATCATGCATCACTATGCATCAAAACCACATTTATCAATGTACAAACCAAGGATCTCTTACCTTGAGCATCCTTCAACACATGGCTTATAAAACCAGCAATAAACATGCTAAAATATGCTTTCAAAAACAGAATTTAAACATGCAAACAATTCACTTTGCATTCAACCAACTCATGGTTCATCAACAAGAGAGTTTTTCCGAAAACTTACTCTTGAGCTTAGCTAAGATGTTTAGACTTAAACTAAGCTCCTAAAACCTTCAAAACTTTGGTTTCAAAGCTGAAAACCAAATTCCACTCACCGATTCCGTTTCGCAAGCTCGCCGAAACACCAATCAAGCTTCCGGATCAACACCACAAGGATCCAAAGATGTCTCCCCTGTTTTAAACACATCAAAGCAGAGGATTAATGCATCATCATGCATTAATATCTTCAACCAAGACACCTAAACCCGCTGCTCTCATCAAAACTCACATTTCGGCCACCAAACACAACCGAAATCACATCCAAACACCTCTACAACACTACCCAGCCAAGATCCATCAACTCCAATCATTCTTATACAACAATTAACATCCAAAAAGGATCTAATCACGTCCTTATACCTCCAGCTATAACAGAACATCAAGATCACCCCAAAAACCACCATTAACACAAGCAAAACTTAGGAAAATCAACCTATTCGGGATTGCATTGATTAAACCTCAATTTCACATCAATTATACATCCAATTTACATCAAAAAGACATCTCAAAACAGTGCCCAATCATTTCATACGAATTTCATCAAAATTAAACCAAATCTTGCATTTTAAAGCCAAGATCAAGAACACATCATTAAAACCTTTTATAAAACACAAATCAAGGATTGAGAACTTGGGAATTTCAGTAAAGAACTGAGTATTTAGAGGAGAAGGACGTTCATACCTCTAAATGTGAGTTTCTCCTTGTTTAGAACCAAGATTCTTGAAAATTCAATAAGCAAATGCTAAGGATTTGATGTAGAAATGATTAGAGATCAATTGAAGATTGAAATCTCATCTTTAGATGTTAAAATTAGAGGAAAATTGGCTGGGGAAAAGTGTTTGGGCTGAGAGAAAAGTTGAGAGAAAAGAAATGGAAAATTTTTTAGAAAAGTTAGTTATGAAGTCAAAATATCTACTTCCCCCCTTTTTCCTTTAATTAAAAATCATTAATTAAATCTTTAATATTAAGAAAAATCTGGAGAAAACTCTTCTTGGGTAAATTAGCTCCTTAAAGATTCAAAGTTTCAATCATTTTAAAACAGTCACCAACTTTTCAAAAATTACATTTTAGTCACTAACTCAAAATGTCACACTTCCAAACCTCATTTTGTAAAATTGATTTCACCACTCTCTTACATATAATAAAAGAGGATTTTAAGATATTTTTCCATATTTTTAATGCATCCCGAACCAGGCTTTCCTAAAATCACCTTTTTATATTCGAACCGCAATTCGACCGATCCGGTCCAAACCCAAAACTTCTAAGCCCAAAATTGGGGTGTTACAACTCTCCCCCCTTAAGAAATTTTGTCCCCGAAATTTACCTGAAGGAAAGAGGTACGGAAACTGCTTCAACATGTCATCCTTCCGTTCCCACGTGGCTTCTTCAACACCACGATGCTTCCACAACACCTTTACCAACGCAATGGTCTTGCCTCGAAGAACCTTACTATCCGAATCCAGAATCTTCACCGGTTCCTCATCATAGGTCAAATCTGGATTCAATTCCACTTCTTCCACAGGCATCACATGAGATGGATCCGATCTATACTTCCGAAGCATAGAAACATGAAACACATCATGAATCTTTTCCAACTCTTGCGGTAACCTCAACTTGTACGCAACAAGACCCACACGCGCAATCACCTCGTATGGTCCAATGTACCTAGGGCTCAACTTACCCTTCCGGCCAAACCTCATCACCTTTTTCCAAGGCGAAACTTTCAAAAACACACGGTCACCCACCGCATACTCAATCTCCTTACGCTTCAAATCCGCGTAAGACTTTTGCCGATCAGAAGCTGCCTTCAACCGCTCACAAATAAGCTTCACCTTCTCGGTAGTTCCTTTCAACAAAGCTGGCATCGATACCAACTTCTGACCCGTTTCAGCCCAACAAAGAGGAGTCCTACACTTCCTTCCGTACAAAGCTTCATAAGGTGCCATTTGAATACTTGCCTGATAACTATTATTATAGGCAAACTCCACCAAAGGCAAATGTTTCTCCCAAGAGCCCTGAAACTCAATTACGCAGCACCTCAACATATCCTCCAAAACCTGGATAACACGCTCAGACTGTCCATCCGACTGCGGATGATAAGACGTACTGAAATTCAACCGTGTACCCAAAGCCTGATGTAAACACTGCCAGAAACGCGATGTAAACCTCGGATCCCTATCCGACACAATCGACTTAGGCACACCATGCAGCTGCACAATCTCAGCAATGTACAGCTCCGCAAGCTTATCCAAAGTATACGTAGTATGCACAGGTAGGAAATGCGCACACTTCGTCAGGCGATCCACAATCACCCACACCGAATTCTTCTTCGATGGCGACAAAGGTAAACCGGACACAAAATCCATGGTAATCCTTTCCCACTTCCATTCAGGAATTCTCAACGGTTGCAACAACCCTGAAGGAAACTGATGCTCAGCCTTAACTCGCTGACACACCATGCACTTGCTTACAAACTCAGCAACATCTTTCTTTAAACCCACCCAATAGTACTCATCACGAAGATCATGGTACATCTTAGTACTACCAGGGTGCATAGCAAAAGGACTACTATGAGCTTCAGTCAGAATAGCACGCCTCAACTCAGCATCATTGGGCACTACTATCCGACTCCCAAAGCATAAAACCCCATCATCATTAAAGCAGAAATCCGAAGGCCTACCCTCCGCAATATCCTAAACATGTGGCACTAAGGAATCATCCAACAACTGCTTTTCCTTAATCAACTGAACCAAAGATGGTTTCACTTGCAACTCAGCCACAAGACCACCATCACGCGAAATACTCAAACTGGCAAACATAGCCCTCAACTCAACAGCTACCTTCCTACTCAAGGCATCCGCTACAACATTAGCTTTACTCGGATGGTACTCAATCGTCAAATCATAATCCTTGAGCAACTCCACCCAACGTCGTTGCCTAAGATTCAACTCTTTCTGAGACATTAGATACTTCAAACTCTTGTGATTCGTGTACACAGTACACTTCTCACCATACAGGTAATGTCTCCAGATTTTCAAAGCAAAAACCACCGCAGCTAACTCAATATCATGCGTAGGATAATTGCGCTCATGCACTTTCAACTGCCGTGATGCATAAGCCACCACCTTACCCTCGTGCATCAACACACATCCCAAACCAACGTAAGACGCATCACTATACACCACAAACTCTTTCCCTGATTCAGGTTGAACCAAGATAGGAGCTTGTGTCAAAGCTGCCTTAAGCTTCTCAAAAACCAATTGTCTCGCTTCTGTCCACTCAAACTTAACATCCTTCTGCAACAACTTCGTCAAAGGTGCAGCAATCTTTGAAAACCCATCCACGAACCTCTGATAATATCCTGCCAAACCCAGGAAACTGCGGACTTCATGAACAGACTTAGGAGGCTTCCAATTCATCACTGCCTCAATCTTTTGAGGATCAACACGAATCCCCTCAGCAGAAACCACATGACCAAGAAACACCACTTCTCTAAGCCAAAACTCACACTTGCTCAGCTTAGCATAAAGCTGATTCTCCAACAAAGCTTGCAACACAATTCTCAGACGCCCTTCATGCTCCTCCTCAGTACGCGAGTACACGAGGATATCATCAATAAACACCACCACAAACTTATCCAAGTATTTGTGGAACACTCTATTCATCATGTCCATAAAAGCTGCAGGAGCATTCGTCAAACCAAACGGCATCACAAGGAACTCATAATGCCCATACCTCGTCCTGAAAGTTGTCTTTGGCACATCCACATCCTTCACCTTCAACTGGTAATACCCTGACCTTAAGTCAATTTTAGAGAACACATCCGCTCCCCGAAATTGATCAAAAAGATCATCAATTCTCGGCAATGGATACCGATTCTTGATAGTCAACTTGTTAAGCTGACGGTAATCAATGCACATTCTCATAGTGCCATCCTTCTTCTTCACAAACAAGACCGGTGCACCCCAAGGTAATACACTCGGCCGAATGAAACCACGATCAAGCAACTCCTGCAGTTGCGTCTTCAGCTCTTTCAACTCTTTAGGTGCCATTCGATAAGGAGTAATGGACACTGGAGTTGTGTTTTCATACAGCTCAATCCCAAACTCCACTTCGCGATTAGGAGGCAATCCAGGCAACTCCTCCAGAAACACACCAGGAAACTCTCGCACAGTCCTGATATCTTGCACACGCAACTCCTTAGAGCTAGGATTCATCACAAAAGCGAGGTAAGCTTCACAACCTTGCCTCAGCATCCGGCTCGCCTCAAATGTAGACACCACATTGGCAAGAAACTTCACATTCTCACCAACCACCACTACCTCATAATCATCCGCAAGCTTCAGCGAAACTCGCTTATTCTCAAAATCTACTACAGCTCGATGCTCAACAAGCCAATCCATACCAAGGATTACATCAAAACCATAGAAAGGCAATTCCATAAGATCAACATGAAAAACATGATCTTGCACAACCAAAGGACATCTTCTATAAAGCTTTCGAGTCACAACGGTCTCACCAAAAGAACTAGTGACACGCATACCAACATCCAAAGACTCAACAGGCAAACCAAGCAATTCAGCATGCTCACGCAATATGTATGAGTGCGTAGATCTAGAATCAATCAAGGAAAGTAATGACAAGGATTGCAAAGTGAATGTACCTACGATCACATCCGTGTCATTCCTCCCCTCCCTCTGAGCATACACTCTGGCCTGGCCACCACCCTCAGGCTGAACAGCTACAACATGAGCCACGTTCCTTCCACCCTCTTCTCTATGCTGGAAATTACCACGACCGCGCCCACGACCTCTTTGCGGTGCAACAACTCCAGGAGCACGTCCTTGGCCACCACCGGCCAACAGAGGACACTCCCTCCTCATGTGATCCGCTGAACCACAGTTCCAACATGAGTTACCAGTCGCCACAACAGGAGCCTGCACCTCCCTCACTGCTCGAGGACAATCACGCCTCAAATGGCCACGCGATCCACATGTCTAACATGTGTTCGAATCAGCTCTTGCCTTGTCTCCCTGAACAAGCGCACCTTGCCCTCCACCACCTCGCCTAGCCAAAGACTGATACTTCCGATCACGTCCCCTCTTGTTCCGTCCACCACCGGAACTATACTCAGCAGCTCGCTTGCCCACACTAGAACCAACACTTCTAGAAGATAAACTCAAATTCATCTCAATGTCCTTAGCTCTTCCAACCAGCACATCAAAATCAGTATACTCGGCAGCCAGCATATATGTCTTCACCTCCGTCACCAAACCATAACGGAAACGTTCACACCTCTCCCGCTCATCTGGAACAAGCTCAGGTTCGTACTGACTGAGTCGAACAAACTGAACCTCGTACTCAGCTACAGACATGCTCCTTTGAGTAAGAGACATGAATTCTCTTTTCTTTTCATCCAGGTACCTCAAACCCAGATACCTTCTCTTGAACGCGTTCAGAAAGAACGTCCAAGTCACATCAGCATCTTCCATTCCGGAGATAGTGGTTGTCCACCATGTATACGCATCGTCATACAACAGCGATATCACACAACCCAACTTCTGCACCTCATTGCAGTTCATTTGACTCAAGATTCTCTTGGTACTTTCTAACCAAGATTCAGAACCTTCAGCAGACAAACTCCTGAACTTAGTCCCTCCCAGACTGCGTAAATGTTCCAAATGTAGTCTAACACCAGCATCTCCCTGATGCCCATCTCCCTGAGCTCCAGCTACCGCTGCCCGAAAAGCTCTAGCAATAGCTTGAATCAACATTGTCATATCAGGAACAGCTTGCCCCTGACCAGCTTCAGGTCCAGCGACCCCAGCACCTGCTGCAACACCAGCTCCTTCACCCCCAGCACCACCACCACCAGGCGGATGAGGTAAATCCACCACGTTCTCAGCGTTCTCTTCATTCTCATTTTGAGCTATAGCTCGAGTATTAATCCTCGTCTCTCTACGAGGTGCCATTCACTAAACAATGCAATTACAATGCAACAAACAAAATTAGGCTCAGCAAGGTAAGCAATCCAAGTACTCAAGCTCATTTCCAATTAAAAACGAATCATTTCATTAGCTTTGATTTGGCAATGGGTCCCTCAAACATGCTTCACCACAGCATACATCACAATTGTAACATACTTACAATTCACACAACATACTTTCATTCAACTAGCATACAAAGCATTCATACACTCATCACCCACATAACCATTCCCAATTACTCGAGAACTCAGCTCTGATACCACCAAATGTAACCCCCTTAGCCCGGCCTAGATGGTTGACCCGAACTACGAAGATTACACGGGGAAAACCAAAGTCAACTCGAAAGTCAACCTTGATTAACGACCCTTTTTTCTTTTAAAACTTATCTAAATGCATATTAACCTTAGATATGTTCATAAAATCAGCATACCCAAAAATCACAGCGAACGGAAAACATTTTGGGACTCAATTGCACAATATACAAGTTTAGGGACCAAATTGCAAAATCTAAAAATTATGAGGACTTAATCAGTTTTTAAGTTACCGATATGTAATTAATCATGTTTCATACTTCTCTACCAAATTTCAACTTAAACGGGCATCCCAAACACATTCAATTGCATAAACAAAGATCAGGACCAAAATGTAAGGATTTCAAAACATATAACCATCAGTTTCAGTGCCCAACGGTCGAGTGTTCCGGAACAGGAATGACCCGTTCCGAAACGCGGGACCGTTGCGAAACTCGTTGCGGAACAAGGTCTGGCAGTGGCAAAACTGTTCCGAAACGGCTCTACCCGTTTCGAAACGCCAAGGCCATTTCAGGCCCTCTATTCCGAAACGGTAGCACCTGTTCCGAAACGTGCTGCCCAGATTGCAGATTTTTTTCTGGTTTAATTCACTTTCAACCAATCAAACACATTCCAATGACCCTCAAATCATACCAGCAAGTCATTAAACACTTAAGGAACATAGCAGCATCATCCAATCTCAATCATGGCATCAATTAAGGAAAATCCAAAATCTATAGGCATACATCCTATATTAGAAATCATGCAAACATCAATTCACCAAAACCAAATACCAAAAGGCCATTTACACGTTCCAACATATCATAGGCGTAAACCAAACTTAGAGAGTCCAAAACATCTCCCAAAATAACAACATGGGTTCCCATTGCCAAATGCCAAAAGCTAAACAAGTTATGAAAATTGTCACCATACATGAGCTTAAGCTTCCACTTAGATTCTTGACCACCTTGCTGCCCCTTTTAGCACTTCAATGCTCTGCATTATTGGTTTAGGAAAGAGAGAGAGCGTAAGCACATAGCTTAGTGAGGAATGCTCAATTAAAACATCACAATAATGCATTTGTAAAAACACCTTTTCAAAGCCTTTAGTTCAAAACATCATTTAATCATGCACATATGCATATAAACCAAGCATTTCATGCTTCAAATCATTAACATGTCATATTGGCTTACAAGTGATAATCATAACCATTTTACAACTCGAAACACAATCGACAATCAGATACGCGGATTACAAGCGTTGTCCCATACGCTTCATACACACTACCAATATCAAGGTGGAGCAAATGGTACAATCACAACCCCTCAACACCCGTGATGGAGACTATGGTACAATCACAACCCCTCCACATCACTCATTGGTAGTTGTATAACATCACTAACGAGATCACGGGACATACAACACAAGATCCACACATGGACTTTTAACCACCATTGTCATCTTACAATACACAAGGTCCACACATGGACTTTTAACCACCATTGTGACCTTTACAATACACAAGGTCCACACATGGACTTTTAACCACCATTGTGACCTTAACCATCTCGTTAGTGTACTTGGATGGAGTCTACGGTACAATCACAACCCCTCGACATCCAAGGCGACTTTATTCACGGTGCACCCAATCCTATAGCCGACTAACTATATCCGATTCAAGTACTTTTTAAACCAAACACATCACTTGCCAATATACATCATTTAACAACATCAATTCACTGTTTAAAAGCATTTAACAAAGCCATTAATCATCATGCATCACTATGCATCAAACCCACATTTATCAATGTACAAACCAAGGATCTCTTACCTTGAGCATCCTTCAACACATGGCTAATAAAACCAGCAATAAACATGCTAAAATATGCTTTCAAAAACAGAATTTAAACATGCAAACAATTCACTTTGCATTCAACCAACTCATGGTTCATCAACAAGAGAGTTTTTCCGAAAACTTACTCTTGAGCTTAGCTAAGATGTTTAGACTTAAACTAAGCTCCCAAAACCTTCAAAACTTTGGTTTCAAAGCTGAAAACCAAATTCCACTCACCGATTCCGTTTCGCAAGCTCGCCGAAACACCAATCAAGCTTCCGGATCAACACCACAAGGATCCAAAGATGTCTCCCCTGTTTTAAACACATCAAAGCATGGGATTAATGCATCATCATGCATTATTATCTTCAACCAAGACACCTAAACCCGCTGCTCTCATCAAAACTCACATTTCGGCCACCAAACACAACCGAAATCACATCCAAACACCTCTACAACACTACCCAGCCAATACCCATCAACTCCAATCATTCTTATACAACAATTAACATCCAAAAAGGATCTAATCACGTCCTTATACCTCCAGCTATAACAGAACATCAAGATCACCCCAAAAACCACCATTAACACAAGCAAAACTTAGGAAAATCAACCTATTCGGGATTGCATTGATTAAACCTCAATTTCACATCAATTATACATCCAATTTACATCAAAAAGACATCTCAAAATAGTGCCCAATCATTTCATACGAATTTCATCAAAATTAAACCAAATCTTGCATTTTAAAGCCAAGATCAAGAACACATCATTAAAACCTTTTATAAAACACAAATCAAGGATTGAGAACTTGGGAATTTCAGTAAAGAACTGAGTATTTAGAGGAGAAGGACGTTCATACCTCTAAATGTGAGTTTCTCCTTGTTTAGAACCAAGAATCTTGAAAATTCAATAAGCAAATGCTAAGGATTTAATGTAGAAATGATTAGAGATCAATTGAAGATTGAAATCTCATCTTTAGATGTTAAAATCAGAGGACAATTGGCTGGGGAAAAGTGTTTGGGCTGAGAGAAAAGTTGAGAGAAAAGAAATGGAAAATTTTTGAGAAAAGTTAGTTTTGAAGTCAAAATATCTACTTCTCCCTTTTTCCTTTAATTAAAAATCATTAATTAAATCTTTAATATTAAGAAAAATCTGGAGAAAACTCTTCTTGGGTAAATTAGCTCCTTAAAGATTCAAAGTTTCAATCCTTTTAAAACAGTCACCAACTTTTCAAAAATTACATTTTAGTCACTAACTCAAAATGTCACACTTCCAAACCTCATTTTGTAAAATTGATTTCACCACTCTCTTATATATAATAAAAAAGGATTTTAAGATATTTTTCCATATTTTTAATGCATCCCGATCCAGGCTTTCCTAAAATCACCTTTTTATATTCGAACCGCAATCCGACCGATCCGGTCCAAACCCAAAACTTCTAAGCCCAAAATTGGGGTGTTACAAAAACATTTTTGCGGTCCTTTTTGTAGAGGTTTCAGACGAGCAGGTCTAAATGGGCCTTTCAATGGACCCTTTGGAATTTTAAATGAGTAAAAAGTACAGAAATTGAGGTTTTGCAATATAATTGTGTTGAAAAGCTCTTAATCAATTACATGAACTCTTACAATTTGATTAAAACTTGTTTTGCAGTCCTTTTTGTAGAGGTTTCGGACGAGCGGGTCGAAATGGGCCTTTCAATGGACCCGTTGGAAATTTAACTATGTAAGAAGTACATAAATTGAGGTTTTGCAATATACTTGTGTTGAAAAGCTCCTAATAATTTACATGAACTCCTAAAATTTGATTAAAACTTGTTTTGTACTCCTTTTTGTAGAGGTTTCGGACGAGCGGGTAGAAATGGGACTTTCAATGGACCCGTTGGAATTTTAACTGAGTAAAAAGTACAGAAATTGCGGTTTTGCAATATAATTGTGTTGAAAAGCTCCTAATCAATTATTTGAACTCTTAATATTTGATTAAAACTTGTTTTGTACTCCTTTTTGTAGAGGTTTCAGACGAGCGGGTCGAAATGGGCCTTTCAATAGACCTGTTGGAATTTTAACTGAGTAAAAAGTACAGAAATTGAGGTTTTGCAATATAATTGTGTTCAAAAGCTCCTAATCAATTATTTGAACTCCTAATATTTGAATTAAACATTTTTGCGGTCCTTTTTGTAGAGGTTTCGGACGAGCAGGTCTAAATGGGCCTTTCAATGGACCCGTTGGAATTTTAACTGAGTAAAAAGTACAGAAATTGAGGTTTTGCAACATAATTGTGTTGAAAAGCACCTAATCAATTACATGAACTCCTAAAATTTAATTAAAACTTGTTTTGCACTCCTTTTTGTAGAGGTTTCGGATGAGCGGGGTTGAAATGAGCCTTTCAATGGACCCGTTGGAATTTTAACTGAGTAAAAAGTACAGAAATTGAGGTTTTGCAATATAATTGTGTTGAAAAGCTCCTAATCAATTATTTGAACTCCTAATATTTGAATAAAACATTTTTGCGGTCCTTTTTATAGAGGTTTCAGACGAGCATGTCCAAATGGGCCTTTCAATGGACCCGTTGGAATTTTAACTAAGTAAAAAGTATAGAAATTGAGGTTTTGCAATATAATTGATTTGAAAAGCACCTAATCAATTATTTGAACTCCTAATATTTGAATAAAACATTTTTGTGGTCCTTTTTGTAGAGGTTTCGGACGAGCAGGTCTAAATGGACCTTTCAATAGACCCGTTGGAATTTTAACTGAGTAAAAAGTACAGAAATTGAGGTTTTGCAATATAATTGTGTTGAAAAGATCCTAATCAATTACATGAACTCCTAATATTTGAATAAAACTTGTTTTGCGGTCCTTTTTGTAGAGGTTTTGGACGAGCGGGTCGAAATGGGCATTTCAATGGACCTGTTGTAATTTTAACTGAGTAAAGAGAACATAAATTGAGGATTTGCAATATAATTGTGTTCAAAATCTCATAATCAATTATTTGAACTCCTAATATTTGAATAAAACATTTTTGCGGTCCTTTTTGTAGAGGTTTCGGACGAGCAGGTCTAAATGGGCCTTTCAATGGACCCGTTGGAATTTGAACTGAGTAAAAAGTACAGAAATTGAGGTTTTGCAATATAATTGTGTTGAAAAGCTCCTAATCAATTACATGAACTCCTAAATTTTGATTAAAACGTTTTTTGCAGTCCTTTTTGTAGAGGTTTCGGACGAGCAGGTCTAAATGGGCCTTTCAATGGACCCGTTGGAATTTTAACTCAGTAAAAAGTACAGAAATTGAGGTTTTGCAATATAATTGTGTTGAAAAGCTCCTAATCAATTATTTGAACTCCTAATATTTGAATAAAACATTTTTGCGGTCCTTTTTGTAGAGGTTTCGGACGAGCAGGTCGAAATGGGCCTTTCAATGGACCCGTTGGAATTTTAACTGAGTAAAAAGTACAGAAATTGAGGTTTTGCAATTTAATTGTGTTGAAAAGCTCCTAATCAATTATTTGAACTCCTAATATTTGAATAAAACCTTTTTGCGGTCCTTTTTGTAGAGGTTTCGGACGAGGAGGTCTGAATGGGCCTTTCAATGGACCCGTTGGAATTTTAACTGTTTAAAAAGTACAGAAATTGAGGTTTTGCAATATAATTGTGTTGAAAAGCTCCTAATCAATTACATGAACTCCTAATATTTGAAAAAAACATTTTTGCCTTCCTTTTTGTTGTGGTTTCGGACGAGTAGGTCTAAATTGGCCTTTTAATTGACTCGTTGGAATTTTAACTTAGTAAAAAGTACAGAAATTGAAGTTTTGCAATATAATTGTGTTGAAAAACTCCTAATCAATTATTTGAACTCCTAACATTTTAATAAAACATTTTCGCGCTCCTTTTTGTAGAGGTTTCGGACGACCGGGTCGAAATGGGCCTTTCAATGGACCTGTTGGAATTTTAACTGAGTAAAAAGTACAGAAATTGAGGTTTTGCAATTTAATTGTGTTGAAAAGCTCCTAATCAATTATTTGAACTCCTAATATTTGAATAAAACCTTTTTGCGGTCCTTTTTGTAGAGGTTTCGGACGAGGAGGTCTGAATGGGCCTTTCAATGGACCCGTTGGAATTTTAACTGTTTAAAAAGTACAGAAATTGAGTATTTGCAATATAATTGTGTTGAAAAGCTCCTAATCAATTATTTGAACTCCTAATATTTGAATAAATCATTTTTGCGGTCCTTTTTGTAGAGGTTTCGGACGAGTAGGTCGAAATGAGCCTTTCAATGGATCCGTTGGAATTTTAACTGATTAAAAAGTACGGAAATTGAGGTTTTGCAATATAATTGTGTTGAAAAGCTCCTAATCAATTATTTAAACTCCTAATATTTGAATAAAACCTTTTTGCTGTCCTTTTTGTAGAGGTTTCGAACGAGGAGGTCTAAATGGGCCGTTCAATGGACCCGTTGGAATTTTAACTGAGTAAAAAGTACAGAAATTGAGGTTTTGCAATATAATTGTGTTGGAAAGCTCCTAATCAATTATTTGAACTCCTAATATTTGAATAAATCATTTTTGCAGTCCTTTTTGTACAGGTTTCGGACGAGCAGGTCTAAATGGGCCTTTCAATGAATCCGTTGGAATTTTAACTGAGTAAAAAGTACAGAAATTGAGGTTTTGCTATATAATTGTGTTGAAAAGCTCCTAATCAATTATTTGAACTCCTAATATTTGAATCAAACCTTTTTGCGGTCCTTTTTGTAGAAGTTTCGAACGAGGAGGTCTAAATGGGCCGTTCAATGGACCCGTTGGAATTTTAACTGAGTAAAAAGTACAGAAATTGAGGTTTTGCAATATAATTGTGTTGGAAAGCTCCTAATCAATTATTTGAACTCCTAATATTTGAATAAAACATTTTTGCAGTCCTTTTTGTACAGGTTTCGGACGAGCAGGTCTAAATGGGCCTTTCAATGAATCCGTTGGAATTTTAACTGAGTAAAAAGTACAGAAATTGAGGTTTTGCAATATAATTGTGTTGAAAAGCTCCTAATCAATTATTTGAACTCCTAATATTTGAATAAATCATTTTTCCGGTCATTTTTGTAGAGGTTTCAGACGAGCAGGTCTAAATGGGCCTTTCAATGGACCCGTTGGAATTTTAACTAAGTAAAAAGTATAGAAATTAAGGTTTTGCAATATAATTGTGTTGAAAAGCTCCTAATCAATTATTTGAACTCCTAATATTTGAATAAAACATTTTTGCGGTCCTTTTTGTAGAGGTTTCGGACGAGCAGGTCGAAATGGGCCTTTCAATGGACCCGTTGGAATTTTAACTGAGTAAAAAGTACAGAAATTGAGGTTTTGCAATATAATTGTGTTGAAAAGCTCCTAATCAATTACATGAACTCCTAATATTTGAATAAAACTTTTTGCCTTCCTTTTTGTTGTGGTTTCGGACGAGCAGGTCTAAATGGGCCTTTTAATTGACTCGTTGGAATTTTAACTTAGTAAAAAGTACAGAAATTGAGGTTTTGCAATATAATTGTGTTGAAAAACTCCTAATCAATTATTAGAACTCCTAATATTTTAATAAAACATTTTCGCGCTCCTTTTTGTAGAGGTTTCGGACGACCGGGTCGAAATGGGCCTTTCAATGGACCCGTTGGAATTTTAACTGCGTAAAAAGTACAGAAATTGAGGTTTTGCAATTTAATTGTGTTGAAAAGCTCCTAAGCAATTATTTGAACTCCTAATATTTGAATAAAACCTTTTTGCGGTCCTTTTTGTAGAGGTTTCGGACGAGGAGGTCTAAATGGGCCTTTCAATGGACCCGTTGGAATTTTAACTGTTTAAAAAGTACAGAAATTGAGTATTTGCAATATAATTGTGTTGAAAAGCTCCTAATCAATTATTTGAACTCCTAATATTTGAATAAATCATTTTTGCGGTCCTTTTTGTAGAGGTTTCGGACGAGTAGGTCGAAATGAGCCTTTCAATGGATCCGTTGGAATTTTAACTGATTAAAAAGTACAGAAATTGAGGTTTTGCAATATAATTGTGTTGAAAAGCTCCTAATCAATTATTTGAACTCCTAATATTTGAATAAAACCTTTTTGCGGTTCTTTTTGTAGAGGTTTCGAACGAGGAGGTCTAAATGGGCCGTTCTATGGACCCGTTGGAATTTTAACTGAGTAAAAAGTACAGAAATTGAGGTTTTGCAATATAATTGTGTTGGAAAGCTCCTAATCAATTATTTGAACTCCTAATATTTGAATAAAACCTTTTTGCGGTCCTTTTTGTAGAGGTTTCGAACGAGGAGGTCTAAATAGGCCTTTCAATGGACCCGTTTGAATTTTAACTGAGTAAAAAGTACAGAAATTGAGGTTTTGCAATATAATTGTGTTGAAAAGCTCGTAATCAATTATTTGAACTCCTAATATTTGAATAAAACATTTTTTCGGTCATTTTTGTAGGGGTTTCGGACGAGCAGGTCTAAATGGGCCTTTCAATGGACCCGTTGGAATTTTAACTAAGTAAAAAGTACAGAAACTGAGGTTTTGCAATATAATTGTGTTGAAAAGCTCCTAATCAATTATTTGAACTCCTAATATTTGAATAAAACATTTTTGCGGTCCTTTTTGTAGAGTTTTCAGACGAGCAGGTCAAAATGGGCCTTTCAATGGACCCGTTGGAATTTCAACTGAGTAAAAAGTACAGAAATTGAAGTTTTGCAATATAATTGTGTTGAAAAGCTCCTAATCAATTACATGAACTCCTAATATTTGAATAAAACATTTTTGCCTTCCTTTTTGTAGTGGTTTCGGACGAGCAGGTCTAAATGGGACTTTTAATTGACCCGTTGGAATTTTAACTGAGTAAAAAGTACAGAAATTGAGGTTTTGCAATATAATTGTGTTTAAAAGCTCCTAATCAATTATTTGAACTCCTAATATTTGAATAAAACACTTTTGCGGTCCTTTTTGTAGGGGTTTCGGACGAGCAGGTCTAAATGAGCCTTTCAATGGACCCGTTGGAATTTTAACTAAGTAAAAAGTACAGAAATTGAAGTTTTGCAATATAATTGTGTTGAAAAGCTCCTAATCAATTACATGAACTCCTAAAATGTGATTAAAACTTGTTTTGCAGTCCTTTTGTAGAGGTTTCGGACGAGCGGGTCGAAATGGGTCTTTCCATGGACCCGTTGGAATTTTAAATGAGTAAAAAGTACAGAAATTGAGGTTTTGCAATATAATTGTGTTGAAAAGCTCCTAATCGATTATTTTAACTCCTAATATTTGTATAAAACATTTTTGCGGTCCTTTTTGTAGAGGTTTCAGACGAGCAGGTCTAAATTGGCCTTTCAATGGACCCTTTGGAATTTGAAATGAGTAAAAAGTACAGAAATTGAGGTTTTGCAATATAATTGTGTTGAGAAGCTCCTAATCAATTACATGAGCTCCTAATATTTGACTAAAACATTTTTGCGTTCCTTTTTGTAGAGGTTTCGGACGAGAAGGTCTAAATGGGCCTTTCAATGGACCCGTTGGAATTTTAACCGAGTAAAAAGTACAGAAATCGAGGTTTTGCAATATAATTGTGTTGAAAAGCTCCTAATCAATTATTTGAAATCCTAATATTTGAATAAAACATTTTTGCGGTGCTTTTTGTAGAGGTTTCAGACGATCAGGTCTAAATGAGCATTTCATTGGACCCATTGGAATTTTAACTGAGTAAAAAGTACAGAAATTGAGGTTTAAAAATATAATTGTGTTGAAAATCTTCTAATCAATTACATGATCTCCTAATATTTGAATAAAACATTTTTGCGTTCCTTTTTGTAGAGGTTTCGGACGAGCAGGTCTAAATGGGCCTTTCAATGGACCCGTTGGAATTTTAACTTGGTAAAAAGTACATAAATTGCAGTTTTGCAATATAATTGTGTTGAAAAGCTTCTAATCAAGTATTTGATATCCTAATATTTGAATGAAACATTTTTGCGGTCCTTTTTGTAGAGGTTTCTGACCAGGAGGTCTAAATGGGCCTTTCAATGGACCCGTTGGAATTTTAACTGAGTAAAAATTACATAAATTGAGGTTTTGCGATATAATTGATTTGAAAAGCTCCTAATCAATTATTTGAACTCCTACTATTTGAATAAAACATTTTTGCGGTCCTTTTTGTAGAGGTTTCGGACGAGCATGTCTATATGGGCCTTTCAATGGACCCGTTGGAATTTTAACTGAGTAAAAAGTACATAAATTGAGGTTTTGCAATATAATTGTGTTGAAAAGCTCCTAATCAATTATTTGAACTCCTAATATTTGAATAAAACATTTTTGCGGTCCTTTTTGTAGAGGTGTTAAACGAGCAAGTCTAAATGGGCCTTTCAATGGACCTGTTGGAATTTTAACTGAGTAAAAAGTACAAAAATTGAAGTTTTGCAATATAATTGTGTTGAAAAGACCCTAATCAAATACATGAACTCTTAATATTTGAATAAAACATTTTTGCGTTCCTTTTTGTAGAGGTTTCGGACGAGCAGGTCTAAATAGGCCTTTCAATGGACACGTTGGAATTTTAACTGAGTAAAAAGTACAGAAATTGAGGTTTTGCAATATAATTGATTTGAAAAGCTCCTAATCAATTATTTGAACTCCTAATATTTGATAAAACATTTTGCGGTCCTTTTTGTAGAGGTATCGGACGAGCAGGTCTAAATAGGCCTTTCAATGGACCCGTTGGAATTTTAACTGGGTAAAAAGTACATAAATTGCGGTTTTGCAATATAATTGTGTTGAAAAGCTCCTAATCAATTACATGAATTCCTAAAATTTGATTAAAACTTGTTTTGCAGTCCTTTTTATTAAGGTTTCGGACGAGAGTGTCGAAATGGGCCTTTCAATGGACCCGTTGGAATATTAACTGTGTAAAAAGTACAGAAATTGAGGTTTTGCAGTATAATTGTGTTGAAAAGCTCCTAATCAATTATTTGATCTCCTAATATTTGAATAAACATTTTTGCGGTCCTTTTTGTAGAGGTTTCTAACGAGGAGGTCGAAATGGGCCTTTCAATGGACCCGTTGGAATTTTAACTGAGTAAAAAGTACAGAAATTGAGGTTTTGCAATATAATTGATTTGAAAAGCTCATAATCAATTATTTGAACTCCTAATATTTGAATAAAACATTTTTGCGGTCCTTTTTGTAGAGGTTTCGGACGGGCAGGTCTAAATGGGCCTTTCAATGGACCCGTTGGAATTTTAACTAAGTAAAAAGTACAGAAATTGAGGTTTTGCAATATAATTGATTTAAAAAGCTCCTAATCAATTTTTTAAACTCCTAATATTTCAATAAAACATTTTTGCGGTCCTTTTTGTAGAGGTTTCGAACGAGCAGGTCTATATGGGCCTTTCAATAGACCCGTTGGAATTTTAACTGAGTAAAAAGTACAGAAATTGAGGTTTTGCAATATAATTGATTTGAAAAGCTCATAATCAATTATTTGAACTCCTAATATTTGAATAAAATATTTTTGCGGTCCTTTTTTTAGAGGTTTGGGACGAGCAGGTCTAAATGGGCCTTTCAATGGACCCGTTGGAATTTTAACTGAGTAAAAAGTACAGAAATTGAGGTTTTGCAATATAATTGATTTGAAAAGCTCCTAATCAATTATTTGACCTCCTAATATTTGAATAAAACATTTTTGCGGTCCTTTTTGTAGAGGTTTCGAACGAGCAGGTCTAATTGGGCCTTTCAATAGACCCGTTGGAATTTTTAACTCAGTAAAAAGTACAGAAATTGAGGTTTTGCAATATAATTGTGTTGAAAAGCTTCTAATTAATTATTTGAACTCCTAATATTTGAATAAAACAATGTTGCGGTCCTTTTTGTAGAGGTTTCGGACGAGCAGGTCTAAATGGGCCTTTCTATGGACCCTTTGGAATTTTAACTGAGTAAAAAGTACATAAATTGAGGTTTTACAATATAATTGTGTTGAAAAGCTCCTAATTAATTATTTGAACTCCTAATATTTGAATAAAACATTTTTGCGGTCCTTTTGTTAGAGGTTTCAGACGAGGAGGTCGAAATGGGCCTTTCAATGGACCCGTTGGAAGTTTAACTGAGTAAAAAGTACAGAAATTGAGGTTTTGCAATATAATTGTGTTGAAAAGCTCCTAATCAATTATTTGAACTCCTAATATTTGAATAAAACATTTTTGCGGTCCTTTTTGTAGAGGTTTCAGACGAGCAGGTCTAAATGTGCCTTTCAATGGACCCGTCGGAATTTTAAATGAGTAAAAAGTACAGAAATTGAGGTTTTGCAATATAATTGTGTTGAAAAGCTCCTAATCAATTATTTGAACTCCTAATATTTGAATAAAACATTTTTGCGGTCCTTTTTGTAGAGGTATTAAACGAGCAGGTCTAAATGGGCCTTTCAATGGACCCGTTGGAATTTTAACTGAGTAAAAAGTACAAAAATTAAGGTTTTGCAATATAATTGTGTTGAAAAGATCCTAATCAAATACATGAACTCCTAATATTTGAATAAAACATTTTTGCGTTCCTTTTTGTAGAGGTTTCGGACGAGCAGGTCTAAATAGGCCTTTCAATGGACCCGTTGGAATTTTAACTGAGTAAAAAGTACCGAAATTGATGTTTTGCGATATAATTGATTTGAAAAGCTCCTAATCAATTATTTGAACTCATAATATTTGAATAAAACATTTTTGCGGTCCTTTTTGTAGAGGTTTCAGACGAGCAGGTCTAAATGGGTCTTTCAATGGACCCGTTGGAATTTTAACTGAGTAAAAAGTACAAAAATTGAGGTTTTGCAATATAATTGTGTTAAAAAGCTCCTAATAAATTATTTGATCTCCTAATATTTGAATGAAACATTTTTGCGGTCCTTTTTGTAGAGGTTTCTGACGAGCAGGTCTAACTGGGCCTTTCAATGGACCCGTTGGAATTTTAACTAAGTAAAAAGTACAGAAATTGAGGTTTTGCGATATAATTGATTTGAAAAGCTCCTAATCAATTATTTGAACTCCTAATATTTGAATAAAACATTTTGCGGTCCTTTTTGTAGAGGTATCGGACGAGCAGGTCTAAATAGGCCTTTCAATGGACCCGTTGGAATTTTAACTGGGTAAAAAGTACATAAATTGCGGTTTTGCAATATAATTGTGTTGAAAAGCTCCTAATCAATTACATGAATTCCTAAAATTTGATTAAAACTTGTTTTGCATTCCTTTTTATTAAGGTTTCGGACGAGAGTGTCGAAATGGGCCTTTCAATGGACCCGTTGAAATTTTAACTGTGTAAAAAGTACAGAAATTGAGGTTTTGCAATATAATTGTGTTGAAAAGCTCCTAATCAATTATTTGATCTCCTAATATTTGAATAAACATTTTTGCGGTCCTTTTTGTAGAGGTTTCTAACGAGGAGGTCGAAATGGGCCTTTCAATGGACCCGTTGGAATTTTAACTGAGTAAAAAGTACAGAAATTGAGGTTTTGCAATATAATTGATTTGAAAAGCTCATAATCAATTATTTGAACTCCTAATATTTGAATAAAACATTTTTGCGGTCCTTTTTGTAAAGGTTTCGGACGGGCAAGTCTAAATGGGCCTTTCAATGGACCCGTTGGAATTTTAACTAAGTAAAAAGTACAGAAATTGAGGTTTTGCAATATAATTGATTTAAAAAGCTCCTAATCAATTTTTTAAACTCCTAATATTTGAATAAAACATTTTTGCGGTCCTTTTTTAGAGGTTTCGAACGAGCAGGTCTATATGGGCCTTTCAATAGACCCGTTGGAATTTTAACTGAGTAATAAGTACAGAAATTGAGGTTTTGCAATATAATTGATTTGAAAAGCTCATAATCAATTATTTGAACTCCTAATATTTGAATAAAATATTTTTGCGGTCCTTTTTGTAGAGGTTTGGGACGAGCAGGTCTAAATGGGCCTTTCAATAGACCCGTTGGAATTTTAACTGAGTAAAAAGTACAGAAATTGAGGTTTTGCAATATAATTGATTTGAAAAGCTCCTAATCAATTATTTGACCTCCTAATATTTGAATAAAACATTTTTGCGGTCCTTTTTGTAGAGGTTTCGAACGAGCAGGTCTAATTGGGCCTTTCAATAGACCCGTTGGAATTTTTTTTAACGCCCCTATTTTGGGCTTAGGAGTTTTGGGCGTTGACCGGTTGGTCAAAGTGCTGTTCGAATCTAAAGAGGTTAAATTAGGAAAGCCTAGTTCGGGTTGCATTAAAAATATGGAAAAATGTTCTAAAATCATCTTTTAATATAATTAAGTGAACTGTGAAATCAATTTTGGAAAATGAGTTTTGGAAGTGTGACATTTTGGCTAGTGACCAAAATGTAATTTTCGCAAGTTTGGTGGCTGTTTTATAAAGGGTTGAAACTTTGAATCTTTAAGGAGCTATTAATCCAAAAGTGGTTTCTCCAGATTTTTCTAAGATATTTTGAGTTATAATTCTGATTTTAAAGTATATCAAAAAGGAGGGAAAAGCCATTTGGCTAATTTCATAACTAACTTCTCATTTTCTTTCTCTCATTTTTCTCTCAAACCAAACACTACATTTCCAGAGATTTGTTTCTAATTTTCTCACCTAAATTCCTCCTTTCAACTCTCATTTGATTCCAAATCAACATATCTTCCAAACCTCTTCAATTGTTACAAGTTTCATCAAGGTTTTTCATTTCAAAAAGTGGAGAAACACAAGTTTGGAGGTAAGAACGTCCTTCTCCTCTAAACTATCAGTTCTTTACTGAAATTCCTAAGTTTTCAATCCTAAATTGGAGTTTAATTAAAGGTTTTTAAGTGTTGAATTGGATCTTGGCTTATTATGCAAGATCTTGATGATTTTTGGTGATTTTCGTTAGATCTGAGTAATTTGTGATTTAAGAGGTGTTTTTGATGTTAAATGATCTCTTAAATGATGTGGGATTGAGTTTTGATTGATGCAAACCCGGATAGGTTGAGTTTCCTAAGTTTAGCTTGTGTTTTAAGGTAGTTTTTGAGGTGATCTTGGTGATCTGTTGTTGCTGGAGGTATAAGGATGTTAATAGGTTGTTTTTAGATGTTATATGATGTTTATGGAAGTGAGGTTTTGCTGGTTTATGGCTGGGCTTTGTTTAGAAGTGGTTTGGATGCATTTTCGGTTGTGTTTGGTGGCCGAAAATGGAGGTTGGATGAGAGCAGCGAGTTTGTGTGCTTTCATTGAAGCAATTAATGCATGATGATGCATTAATCCTCTGCTTTGATGTGTTGAAACAAGGGAGGCATCTTTGGATCCAAGATTGGTTGATCTGGAAGCTTGATTTGGTGCTTTGGCTTGAAGCAAAGTGGAAATCGGTGAGTGAAGTTGGGTTTTCTGATTTTAAAACCAAGGTTTGAAGGTTTTGGGAGCTTAGTCTAAGTCTAAACAACTTTGCTAAGCTCAAGTGTAAGTTTCCGGAATTTCCTCTCTAGTGGTGGCCATGATTTTGTTGTGATGCAAAATGGTGATTGCATGTTTTAATTACTGTTTTGAAAGCATGTTTTAGCATGATATTTGCTGATGTTTTAAGCCATATGTTGAGGGTAACTCTAGGTAGGAGTTCCTTGATTTTATACATTGAAATAATGTGGTTTGATGCTTTGAAATGCATGTTGAATATGGCTTGGTTTAATGCTTTAAAACAGTGAATTAAATGATGAAAAAGATGTATATTGGCAAAGTGATGTTTTGAAAATGTTAAGGTCACTAAGGTGGTTAAAAGTCCTTGAGTGAGCCTTGTTACTTAAGAACATCAAGGTGGTTAAAAGTCCTTGGATGATTCTTGTTGCGGACACTAAGGTGTTTAAAAGTCCTTAGGTGATCCTTTCCATGGTGTTTAAAAGTCCATGGGGCCAAGGTGTTTAAAAGTCCTTGGGGCCAAGGTGTTTAAAAGTCCTTGGGGTGATTCAAGCTATGGACACAAAGGTGGTTAAAAGTCCTTGTGTGGTCCTCAATCATGGTGTTTAAAAGTCCATGGCCAAGGTGTTTAAAAGTCCTTGGGGCCAAGGTGTTTAAAAGTCCTTGGGAAGTTGTTGAACTTGTTTTATGAAATGGATTTTGTCACTTGAGCCAATATGACATGTTAAGTATATTGTGAAGCATGAGATGCTTGTTTTAATGTTTATGATGAAGCATGAGATTGCTTGTTTAAAGTATACTATTGAGCATGTGCAAAGGTTGATTTAAAGCATGATTTGAAAATGGTTTTAATTGCATTATTGAATGGTTTTTAAGAGCAATCCTCACTAAGCTTTTGCTTACGCTCTCCTTGTTTTCTAATTCAATAATGCAGAGCGTTAAAGGACTTTAAGTGGCAGCAAGGAAGGCAAGCATACAAGTTCAAGTAAAGCTCAATGTATGGAAGGTTTTATGGTACATTTTAGCTTTTGGTAATTTGGCAATGGGGGACCTATGTGTATGTTTTTGGGAGATGTTTGGAACTCCCTAAGTATGTTGTATGTTGATGAGATTGCTGGTTTTATAATTGGCTTTATTATGCTTGGTCATGAAGGTTTATGCATGTATGGTTAGCTTGTGTAGGAAGCATGCCATTAAAATTGGGGCTTTTCATATGTGATGGTTATATGTTGAATTGGTGATGCAATTATGGTCCCTGCATGTTGATTGATTATGTGGTATGATTTGGTGTTGTTAAATTGAAGTTTGAAGCATGTATGATGTTGATTTTGAGTCGATTTCAGGCAGGGGTATCGGTACTCGGGCTTGCGTATCGATACGCATGAGCCAAATATGCACATTTCTGCACAGGGGTATCGGTACGGTTGTGTGGGTATCGATACTGCCTAGGCTATTTATGAATGCCGTATCGAAACGCGGGACCTCGTATCGATACCATCTCTGGAGTTTGGTTACTGTCTTCCCCGCGTATCGATACGACTCCAGGCGTATCGATACGTGACCGTTAATTCGGTTAAAAGTATCTTTATATGTTTGGAATGTTTGCATTTTAGTCCTGAATCTTGTTTTTGCAATTGTATGAGCTTGGGATGTCCGTTTGAGCTGAAATTTGGCAGAGAGGCATGAAACCTGATTAATTTCAAGATGGTAACTTTAATTTGGACTAAGTCCTCATATTTATCAGAATTTACATTTTGGTCCCTAAAGTTGTAAATCGTTCAATTGGGTCCCTGTTTGTTCTCTGATGTTTGTGATCTTTGTGTATAATGTTTGTGTGATCACAATTAGGACTAATGTGCATCTAGACAAGATTAAAAAGAAAAAAAAAAGGGTCGTTAATCAAGGTTGACTTTCGGGTTGACTTTGGTTTTCCCCGTGTGACTTTCTTAATTCGGGTCGATCGTCTAGGCCGGGTTAAGGGGATTACATTTGGTGGTATCAGAGCTGAGTTCTCGAGTAATTGGGAATGAATGTATGCAAGATGGAAGTATGTTTGGTTTGTATGCTTGTTGTTTGAAAGCATGTTCAGTGGCTTGAGATGCTGATGCAATAGAGATGTATGTTGTGATGTTGCATGTTGTGGGTACCCATTGCCAAATCAAAGCTAATGAAATGATACTGATTTTAAATGAAATTGAGCTTGAATACTTGGATTGCTTACCTTGTTGGGCCTGACTATGTTTTTATTGTATTGATATGCATGGTAAAAGTATGGCACCACGTAGAGAGTTAAGGAGTAGCGTGAGAGCTACGACCCCGGATGGGAATGAGAATGAGGAAAATGCGGATAGTGCTGTGTTACCTCCTCCTCCACCTGGTGGTGGTGGTGCGGAGAGGGAAGGAGCTGGAGCTGCAGCAGCTGGTGCTAGAGCTGCAGGACCTGAGGTTGGTCAAGGGCAAGCTATGCCCGATATGATGATGCTAGTACAAGCTATTGCGGGTGCTTTTCGAGCAGCAGTAGCTGGAGCTCAAGGAGCCGGGCATCAGGGAGATGCTGGTGTTAGACTACCCTTGGAGCGTTTGCGCAGTCTTGGTGGGACTGAGTTTAGGGGTATGTCTGCTGAGAGTTCGGAAGCTTGGCTAGAAAGTACCAAGCGTATCTTGGGACAGATGAGCTGCACGGATGTGCAAAAGCTGGGTTGCGTTGTATCCTTGCTTCAGAATGATGCTTATACATGGTGGACGACCACAATCTCTGGAATGGCTGAAGCTGACATCACTTGGACATTCTTTCAGAATGCGTTCAAGAGGAGATATCTGGGAGTGAGATATATGGATGAGAAAAAGCGTGAATTCATGACTCTTACCCAAGGGAGCATGAGTGTGGCTGAGTATGAAGTGCAGTTTTTCAGACTCAGTCAGTATGCACCTGAGCTGATACCTGATGAGCGGGTGAGGTGCGAAAGGTTCCGTTATGGTCTTGAGACGGATGTGAAAATGTATGTGTTGGCCACTGAGTATGATGATTTTGATGTGTTGGTGGGCCGAGCCAAGGACATTGAGATGAATCTGAGCTTGTCCACTAGAGGTGCTGGAGCGAGTTCTGGTAAAAGAGTTGCTGAGTATAGTTCCGGTGGAGGACGGAACAAGAGGGGACGTGATCAGAAGTATCAGTCCTCAACCAAGAGAGGTGGTGGTGCACCTGCTAGAGGTGGTTTTGCTAGAGCTGATCCTAGTGCATGCTGGATCTGTGGTTCGCGTGGTCACATGAAGCGTGACTGTCCTCGTGCTGTGAGGGAGGTGCAAGCTCCTGTTGCGGCAGCTGGTAATGGATGTTGGAATTGTGGGTCCGCAGACCATTTGAGGCGAGATTGCCCTAGGTTGGCTGGTGATCAGATGCGTGCTCCTGTTGCACCACAGAGAGGTCGTGGGCGCGGCCGTGGAAATTTACAGAGGCGAGAGGAAGGTGGTCGTGGAGTAGCTCATGTGGTGGCTATCCAGCCGGAGGGTGGAGGTCAAGCTAGGGTGTATGCTCAGCGCGAGGGAAGGAATGATGCGGATGTGATTGCAGGTACCTTTACTTTGCAGTCCTTGTCATTGCTTTCTTTGATTGATTCTGGATCTACGCATTCATACATTCTACGTGAGCATGCTGAATTGCTTGGTTTGCCTGTTGAGTCTTTGGATGTTGGTGTTCGTGTCACTAGTTCTTTTGGTGAAACTGTTGTGACTCGAAAGCTTTATAAAAGGTGTCCCTTAGTTGTTCAAGAGCATGTCTTTCATGTTGATCTTATGGAGCTGCCTTTCTATGGTTTTGATGTGATCCTTGGTATGGATTGGCTTGCTGAGCATCGTGCGGTAGTAGATTGTGAAAATAAGCGGGTTTCGCTTAAGCTTGCGGATGATTATGAAGTGGTTGTAGTTGGAGAGAATGTGAAGTTTCTTGCCAATGTGGTGTCTACCTTGGAGGCAAGTAGGATGCTGAGGCAGGGTTGCGAAGCTTATCTAGCCTTTGTGATGAATCCTAGCTCTAAGGAGTTGAGGGTGCAAGATATCAAAGTTGTGAAGGAGTTTCCTGGTGTTTTTCCTGAAGAGTTGCCTGGGTTACCTCCTAATCGCGAGGTGGAGTTTGGAATTGAGCTGTATGAGAATACAACTCCTGTGTCCATTACTCCCTATAGAATGGCACCTAAGGAGCTGAAGGAGCTGAAGACGCAGTTGCAAGAGCTGCTAGATCGTGGTTTCATCCGGCCGAGTGTGTCACCTTGGGGTGCACCGGTCTTGTTTGTGAAGAAGAAAGATGGCACTATGAGGATGTGTATTGATTACCGTCAGCTGAACAAGTTGACTATCAAGAATCGGTATCATTTGCCGCGGATTGATGATCTCTTTGATCAATTTCGGGGAGCTGCTGTGTTCTCTAAGATTGACTTGAGGTCAGGGTATTATCAGTTGAACGTAAAGGATGTGGATGTGCCTAAGACAGCTTTCAGGACAAGGTATGGGCATTATGAGTTCCTTGTGATGCCGTTTGGTTTGACAAATGCTCCTGCTGCTTTCATGGACATGATGAATCGTGTGTTTCATGAATACCTGGACAAGTTCGTTGTGGTGTTCATTGATGATATCCTCGTGTACTCGCGTACTGAGGAGGAGCACGAAGAGCATTTGAGGATTGTGCTGCAAGCTTTGTTGGAGAATCAGCTTTATGCTAAGCTGAGCAAGTGTGAGTTCTGGCTTAAGGAGGTGGTGTTTCTTGGGCATGTAGTTTCGGCTGAGGGGATTCGTGTTGACCCCCAGAAGATTGAGGCGGTGATGAATTGGAAAGTTCCTAAGTCTGTTCATGAGGTCCGTAGTTTCCTTGGTTTGGCGGGTTACTATCGGAGGTTTGTGGATGGTTTTTCCAAAACTGCTGCTCCTTTGACGAAGCTGTTGCAGAAAGATTTTAAGTTTGAGTGGACAGAAGCTGAAGGCGGCTTTGACTCAAGCTCCTATCTTGATTCAGCCTGAATCAGGGAAAGAGTTTGTGGTCTATAGTGATGCATCCTATGTTGGTTTGGGATGTGTGCTGATGCAAGAGGGTAAGGTTGTGGCTTATGCGTCGCGGCAGTTGAAGGTGCATGAGCGCAACTATCCTACGCATGACATTGAGTTGGCTGTAGTGGTTTTTGCTCTGAAGATCTGGAGACATTATCTGTATGGTGAGAAGTGTACTGTGTACACGGATCACAAGAGTTTGAAGTATCTGATGTCTCAGAAGGAGTTGAATCTTAGACAGCGGCGTTGGTTGGAGTTGCTCAAGGATTATGATCTGACGATTGAGTACCATCCTGGAAAAGCAAATGTTGTTGCGGATGCCTTGAGTAGGAAGGTAGCTGTTGAGCTGAGGGCTATGTTTGCTAGTTTGAGCATATCGCGTGATGGTGGTCTTGTTGCTGAGTTGCAAGTGAAACCATCTTTGGTTCAGTTGATCAAGGAAAAGCAGTTGTTGGATGATTCCTTGGTGTCTCATGTTCAGGATATTGCGGAGGGTAGGCCTTCGGAATTTTGCTTTAATGATGATGGAGTGTTGTGTTATGGTGGTCGAATAGTGGTGCCTAGTGATGTTGAATTGAGGCGTGCTATTCTGACTTAAGGTCATAGTAGTCCTTTTGCTATGCACCCTGGTAGTACTAAGATGTACCGTGATCTTCGTGATGAGTACTATTGGGTGGGTTTGAAGAAAGATGTGGCAGAGTTTGTGAGCAAGTGTATGGTGTGTCAGCGGGTTAAGGCTGAACATCAGGTTCCTTCAGGGTTGTTGCAACCGTTGAGAATCCCTGAATGGAAGTGGGAAAGGGTTACCATGGATTTTGTATCTGGTTTACCTTTGTCTCCATCAAAGAAGAATGCTGTTTGGGTGATTGTGGATCGCCTAACGAAGTGTGCGCATTTCTTGCCTGTGCATACTACGTTTTCCTTGGATAAGCTGGCAGAGCTGTACATTGCTGAGATTGTGCGGCTGCATGGTGTGCCTAAGTCGATTGTGTCGGATAGGGATCCGAGGTTCACATCGCGTTTCTGGCAGTGTTTACATCAAGCTTTGGGTACGAGGTTGAATTTCAGCACATCTTATCATCCTCAGACGGATGGACAGTCTGAGCGAGTTATTCAGATTTTGGAAGATATGTTGAGATGCTGTGTGATTGAGTTCCAAGGTTCTTGGGAGAAGCATCTGCCTTTGGTTGAGTTCGCTTATAACAATAGTTATCAGGCGAGTATACAGATGGCACCCTATGAGGCTCTGTATGGGAGGAAGTGTAGGACTCCTCTTTGTTGGGCTGAAACTGGTCAAAAGTTGGTTTCGATGCCGGCTTTGTTGAAAGGAACCACTGAGAAGGTGAAGCTTATCTGTGAGCGGTTGAAGGCTGCCTCTGATCGGCAAAAGTCTTACGCGGATTTGAAGCGTAAGGAGATAGAGTATGCGGTGGGTGACCGTGTGTTCTTGAAGGTTTCGCCTTGGAAGAAGGTGATGAGGTTTGGTCGGAAGGGTAAGTTGAGCCCTCGGTACATTGGACCATATGAGGTTGTTGAGCGAGTGGGTCCTGTTGCGTATCGGTTGAGGTTACCTTAGGAGCTGGAGAAGATTCATGACGTGTTCCATGTTTCTATGCTCCGGAAGTATAGATCTGATCCTTCGTATGTGATGCCAGTGGAGGAAGTGGAATTGAATCCGGATTTGACCTATGATGAGGAACCGGTGAAGGTTCTGGATTCGGATAGCAAGGTTCTTCGTGGCAAGACCATTGAGTTGGTGAAGGTGCTGTGGAAGCATCGAGGTGTTGAGGAAGCCACGTGGGAGCGGAAGGAAGACATGCTGAAGCAGTTTCCTTATCTCTTTCCTTCAGGTAAATTTCGAGGACGAAATTTCTTAAGGGGGGGAGAGTTGTAACGCCCCGGTTTTGGGCTTAGGAGTTTTGGGCGTTGACCGGTTGGTCAAAGTGCTGTTCGAATATAAAGAGGTTAAATTAGGAAAGCCTAGTTAGGGTTGCATTAAAAATATGGAAAAATGTTCTAAAATCATCTTTTAATATAATTAAGTGAACTGTGAAATCAATTTTGGAAAATGAGTTTTGGAAGTGTGACATTTTGGCTAGTGACCAAAATGTAATTTTCGCAAGTTTGGTGGCTGTTTTATAAAGGGTTGAAACTTTGAATCTTTAAGGAGCTATTAATCCAAAAGTTGTTTCTCCAGATTTTTCTAAGATATTTTGAGTTATAATTCTGATTTTAAAGTATATCAAAAAGGAGGGAAAAGCCATTTGGCTAATTTCATAACTAACTTCTCATTTTCTTTCTCTCATTTTTCTCTCAAACCAAACACTACATTTCCAGAGATTTGTTTCTAATTTTCTCACCTAAATTCCTCCTTTCAACTCTCATTTGATTCCAAATCAACATATCTTCCAAACCTCTTCAATTGTTACAAGTTTCATCAAGGTTTTTCATTTCAAAAAGTGGAGAAACACAAGTTTGGAGGTAAGAACGTCCTTCTCCTCTAAACTATCAGTTCTTTACTGAAATTCCTAAGTTTTCAATCCTAAATTAGAGTTTAATTAAAGGTTTTTAAGTGTTGAATTGGATCTTGGCTTATTATGCAAGATCTTGATGATTTTTGGTGATTTTCGTTAGATCTGAGTAATCTGTGATTTAAGAGGTGTTTTTGATGTTAAATGATCTCTTAAATGATGTGGGATTGAGTTTTGATTGATGCAAACCCGGATAGGTTGAGTTTCCTAAGTTTAGCTTGTGTTTTAAGGTAGTTTTTGAGGTGATCTTGGTGATCTGTTGTTGCTGGAGGTATAAGGATGTTAATAGGTTGTTTTTAGATGTTATATGATGTTTATGGAAGTGAGGTTTTGCTGGTTTATGGCTGGGCTTTGTTTAGAAGTGGTTTGGATGCATTTTCGGTTGTGTTTGGTGGCCGAAATGGAGGTTGGATGAGAGCAGCGAGTTTGTGTGCTTTCATTGAAGCAATTAATGCATGATGATGCATTAATCCTCTGCTTTGATGTGTTGAAACAGGGGAGGCATCTTTGGATCCAAGATTGGTTGATCCGGAAGCTTGATTTGGTGCTTTGGCTTGAAGCAAAGTGGAAATCGGTGAGTGAAGTTGGGTTTTCTGATTTTAAAACCAAGGTTTGAAGGTTTTGGGAGCTTAGTCTAAGTCTAAAAAACTTTGCTAAGCTCAAGTGTAAGTTTCCGGAATTTCCTCTCTAGTGGTGGCCATGATTTTGTTGTGATGCAAAATGGTGATTGCATGTTTTAATTACTGTTTTGAAAGCATGTTTTAGCATGATATTTGCTGATGTTTTAAGCCATATGTTGAGGGTAACTCTAGGTAGGAGTTCCTTGATTTTATACATTGAAATAATGTGGTTTGATGCTTTGAAATGCAAGTTGAATATGGCTTGGTTTAATGCTTTAATACAGTGAATTAAATGATGAAAAAGATGTATATTGGCAAAGTGATGTTTTGAAAATGTTAAGGTCACTAAGGTGGTTAAAAGTCCTTGAGTGAGCCTTGTTACTTAAGAACATCAAGGTGGTTAAAAGTCCTTGAATGATTCTTGTTGTGGACACTAAGGTGGTTAAAAGTCCTTAGGTGATCCTTTCCATGGTGTTTAAAAGTCCATGGGGCCAAGGTGTTTAAAAGTCCTTGGGGCCAAGGTGTTTAAAAGTCCTTGGGGGTGATTCAAGCTATGGACACAAAGGTGGTTAAAAGTCCTTGTGTGGTCCTCAATCATGGTGTTTAAAAGTCCATGGCCAAGGTGTTTAAAAGTCCTTGGGGCCAAGGTGTTTAAAAGTCCTTGGGGCCAAGGTGTTTAAAAGTCCTTGGGAAGTTGTTGAACTTGTTTTATGAAATGGATTTTGTCACTTGAGCCAATATGACATGTTAAGTATATTGTGAAGCATGAGATGCTTGTTTTAATGTTTATGATGAAGCATGAGATTGCTTGTTTAAAGTATACTATTGAGCATGTGCAAAGGTTGATTTAAAGCATGATTTGAAAATAGTTTTAATTGCATTATTGAATGGTTTTTAAGAGCAATCCTCACTAAGCTTTTGCTTACGCTCTCCTCGTTTTCTAATTCAATAATGCATAGCGGTAAAGGACTTTAAGGGGCAGCAAGGAAGGCAAGCGTACAAGTTCAAGTAAAGCTCAATGTATGGAAGGTTTTATGGTACATTTTAGCTTTTGGTAATTTGGCAATGGGGGACCTATGTGTATGTTTTTGGGAGATGTTTGGAACTCCCTAAGTATGTTGAATGTTGATGAGATTGCTGGTTTTATAATTGGCTTTATTATGCTTGGTCATGAAGGTTTATGCATGTATGGTTAGCTTGTGTAGGAAGCATGCCATTAAAATTGGGGCTTTTCATATGTGATGGTTATATGTTGAATTGGTGATGCAATTATGGTCCCTGCATGTTGATTGATTATGTGGTATGATTTGGTGTTGTTAAATTGAAGTTTGAAGCATGTATGATGTTGATTTTGAGTCGATTTCAGGCAGGGGTATCGGTACTCGGGCTTGCGTATCGATACGCATGAGCCAAATATGCACATTTCTGCACAGGGGTATCGGTACGGTTGTGTGGGTATCGATACCGCCTAGGCTATTTACGAATGCCGTATCGAAATGCGGGACCTCGTATCGATACCATCTCTGGAGTTTGGTTACTGTCTTCCCCGCGTATCGATACGACTCCAGGCGTATCGATACGTGACCGTTAATTCGGTTAAAAGTATCTTTATATGTTTGGAATGTTTGCATTTTAGTCCTGAATCTTGTTTTTGCAATTGTATGAGCTTGGGATGTCCGTTTGAGTTGAAATTTGGCAGAGAGGCATGAAACCTGATTAATTTCAAGATGGTAACTTTAATTTGGACTAAGTCCTCATATTTATCAGAATTTACATTTTGGTCCCTAAAGTTGTAAATCGTTCAATTGGGTCCCTGTTTGTTCTCTGATGTTTGTGATCTTTGTGTATAATGTTTGTGTGATCACAATTAGGACGAATGTGCATCTAGACAAGATTAAAAAGAAAAAAAAGGGTCGTTAATCAAGGTTGACTTTCGGGTTGACTTTGGTTTTCCCCGTATGACTTTCTTAATTCGGGTCGATCGTCTAGGCAGGGTTAAGGGGGTTACATTTTTAACTTAGTAAAAAGTACAGAAATTGAGGTTTTGCAATATAATTGTGTTGAAAAGCTTCTAATCAATTATTTGAACTCCTAATATTTGAATAAAACAATTTTGCGGTCCTTTTTGTAGAGGTTTCGGACGAGCAGGTCTAAATGGGCCTTTCTATGGACCCGTTGGAATTTTAACTGAGTAAAAAGTACATAAATTGAGGTTTTGCAATATAATTGTGTTGAAAAGCTCCTAATCAATTATTTGAACTCCTAATATTTGAATAAAACATTTTTGCAGTCCTTTTGTTAGAGGTTTCGGACGAGGAGGTCGAAATGGGCCTTTCAATGGACCCGTTGGAAGTTTAACTGAGTAAAAAGTACAGAAATTGAGGTTTTGCAATATAATTGTGTTGAAAAGCTCCTAATCAATTACATGAACTCCTAAAATTTGATTAAAACTTGTTTTTCAGTCCTTTTTGTAGAGGTTTCGGAGGAGCGGGTCGAAATGGGCCTTTCAATGGACCCGTTGGAATTTTAACTGAGTAAAAAGTACAGAAATTGCGGCTTTGGAATATAATTGTGTCGAAGAGCTCCTAATCAATTATTTGAACTCCTAATATTTGACTAAAACTTGTTTTGTTGTCCTTTTTGTAGAGGTTTCGGACGAGCAGGTCGAAATGGGCCTTTCCATGGACCCATTGAATTTTAACTGAGTAAAAAGTACAGAAATTGAGGTTTTGCAATATAAATGTGTTGAGAAGCTCCTAATCAATTACATGAACTCCTAATATTTGACTAAAACATTTTTGCATTCCTTTTTGTAGAGGTTTCAGACGAGCAGGTCTAAATGGGCCTTTCAATGGACCCGTTGGAATTTTAACTGAGTAAAAAGTACAAAAATTGAGATTTTGCAATATAATTGTGTTGAAAAGCTCCTAATCAATTATTTGAAATCCTAATATTTGAATAAAACATTTTTGCGGTCCTTTTTGTAGGGGTTTCAGACGATCAGGTCTAAATGGGCATTTCATTGGACCCATTGGAATTTTAACTGAGTAAAAAGTACAGAAATTGAGGTTTTGCAATATATAATTGTGTTGAAAAGCTCCTAATCAATTATTTGAACTCCTAATATTTGAATAAAACATTTTTGCGGTCCTTTTTGTAGAGGTTTCGGACGAGCAGGTCTAAATGGGCCTTTCAATGGACCCGTTGGAATTTTAACTGAGTAAAAAGTACAGAAATTGAGGTTTTGCAATATAATTGTGTTGAAAAGCTCCTAATCAATTACATGAACTCCTAAAATTTGATTAAAGCTTGTTTTGCGGTCCTTTTTTTAGAGGTTTCAGACGAGCAGGTCGAAATGGGCCTT
This sequence comes from Hibiscus tridactylites, assembly GCA_958450335.1. Lineage (NCBI taxonomy): Eukaryota > Viridiplantae > Streptophyta > Magnoliopsida > Malvales > Malvaceae > Hibiscus > Hibiscus tridactylites. The sequence goes on from CAUDLX010000065.1 coordinate 268,875, forward strand.
TTAATGGACCCGTTGGAATTTTAACTGAGTAAAAAGTAAAGAAATTGAGATTTTGCAATATAATTGTGTTGAAAAAGCTCCTAATCAATTATTTGAACTCCTAAAATTTGAATAAAACATTTTAAGGGTCCTTTTTGTAGAGGTTTCGGACGAGCAGGTCTAAATGGGCCTTTCAATGGCTCGTTGGAATTTTAACTCAGTAAAAAGTACAGAAATTGAGGTTTTGCAATATAATTGTGTTGAAAAGCTCCTAATCAATTACATGAACTCCTAAAATTTGATTAAAACTTATTTTGCTGTCCTTTTGTTAGAGTTTTCGGACGAGCGGGTCGAAATGGGCCTTTCAATGGACCCATTGGAATTTTAACTGAGTAAAAAGTACATAAATTGAGGTTTTGCAATATAATTGTGTTGAAAAGCTCCTAATCAATTACATGAACTCCTAAAATTTGATTAAAACTTGTTTTGCGGTCCTTTTTGTAGAGGTTTCAGACGAGCAGGTCGAAATGGGAGAAGGACGACTGATAGGTCTGATTGGACGTCGTAAGAATAGATATCCGGAACGCACCGAATACATCCCCGTGTCATGATATCCCCAAAGTAATGCATCGCGCCGCTCATTGGAGATTGGCACACGCAGTATGGCATCAGCATCATCCCAGTCAAAATGCTGGCGGACTTTGGGTTCATCCCAAGACGCTTGATTGCCGATCATGAAGTCACGACATCGTAAGGGGAGTTCCTCCTCATCTTGATAATTTCCAAAGAATGATAAACTAGAGGTACCACCCCAAGGGTCACGGTGGATACGGATCTGACTCTGAATTCCGGGTCGCCAAAAGAACCCTGGTTGTAATCGTTGCATGGCCTGCCAAAGACCTCGCCATGCGAAGGACGCGCGTCGATCGAGCTTAGCATCCAACAATTTCCCAGAAGGAAAGTAACGTGAGCGTAAGACACGCGCAAGGAGGCATTCAGGCGAATGGATCAGCTCCACAATTGTTTACCTAAGAGAGCAATGTTAAAATCGTGTAGATTCCTAAAGCCCATTCGCCCTACTGCCTTGGGATCACAAATAGACTCCCAAGATAGCAGAGGCCAACCTCGCTTGTTACTGCGGCCAGACCACCAATAACGACGGATCGAGCTAGTCATATCATCTATGATGTTCTGCGGAAGTAGGTAACAAGACATAACATACTAAGGTATGGCTTGTGCGACTGACTTTATCAGTGTTTCACGTCCACTAAATGAGAGTAAGTTGGTGTCCCATTTAGTTATTCGAGAACTGACTTTGTCACGGACAAAACCTAAGCATTTCGTTCGGTTCCGCCCTATCATGAGGGGAACTCCGAGATAGATACCCGGGTCCTCGACAATGCGTACTCCGAGAGTCAATCGAACTGCCTGAATGAAGGTCTCAGAACAGCGTGAACTGCAGTAAGCTGTGGACTTATCGAAATTAACAGTTTTTCCTGAGGAGGATTCATATAGGCGTAGAATCTCTTTCAACCTATCAACCTCATCTGGGCAATTACGAAGAAAAACAATGCTATCATCGTCAAATAGCAGATGTGTAATTCTAGGTCCATGTCGATTGGCTTGTAGGCCCAGAAGGCGCCCTTCCCGTTGCTCAGATTCAAGGGCCGCTGATAACCCTTGGGAACAAATCAAAAAGAGGAAAGGGGAGAGGGGGTCGCCCTGTCGGATGCCTCTAGCAGGAACAAACTCATCGGATAGGGTCCCGTTAAGTCTAACAGAAAAAGAGATCGAGGAGACACAGCGAAGTATGAGGTGCACCCATTCATGTGCAAAGCCCATACGTGACATCACATCCCGAAGGAATGACCATTCGACTTTGTCGAACGCCTTCTCCATATCTAGTTTCAACGCTGCCCCTTGGTAAATGGCAGCTCTATTCGAGTGGAGGGTATGCACTAGCTCATGGGCGATTAAAATGTTGTCGGTTATGTTCCTTCCACGAACAAAGGCTGCCTGTGCATCGCTGATACAATCAGGTAGAACAGGCTTAAGACGGTTAACAAGAACCTTAGCAACTGTTTTGTATATGACCGTGCATAAGCTAATTGGTCGAAACTGGCGCATATTGGTGGGTTCCGCAACCTTCGGGATAAGCACGATGACCGTTTTATTAACAGTCGACATGTCGGCTTCCCCACGCAATAGACGGAGACAGAGCTGGATAAATTCAGGCCCAATGATGTTCCAGTGTTGCCGGAAAAAACCACTAGGAAAACCATCGATGCCTGGAGCTTTCTTAGGACTAATATCCTGAAAGGTGGCAAGCACTTCACCCTCTGTGAATGGTCTCAATAGAGAGGCATTCATTGATGGAGTGACGACCGGAGAAATTTGCTCCAACAGACGTGGCGAAGAACTAGGGTTGGACGATGTAAACAGCGTCCGAAAATAATCCGAGGCTATTTGAAGGAGCCTTGGCGTATCTGTATGCCATACATGGTTACCATCGTGAAGGCCACGAATAGTATTCTTTTTCCTGCGCTTAGAGGCTCTAGCATGGAAAAAAGACGTGTTTTTGTCCCCTTGGGACAACCATGTGACCTGCGATCGTTGTGCCCAGTAGGCTTCACGGACGTCTAGAAGACGTCGAAGCTCTAGTTTTGCGTCGCGCAGGTCATTTAGCATCGCATGCGATAGATGACGACGTCGCATATATGAATTGATTTTGCATTGTAATTCCGCAATACGGTTGTGTGACTGGTATCGGCGATGCGATTGCCAATCGCGCAGCTGGTTACCGACCGTACGTAATTTTTCAGGCAAGTTACCCGATGCATTCGCCCATGCCTGTTGGACGGTCGTGATGCATGATGGATCATTTGCCCAACAAGATTCAAAACGGAAATGGTCAAAGGTCTCACGAGGAGTAGTGTTGCGCTGGGGAACATATTTGGTATCCATGACTATGACATAATGGTCAGAATCCGGGGAAAAAATATTACGACATTCAAATGTGGAATGTTCACTAAGCCATGCATTGCATGCGACAAAACGGTCAAGTCGTTCACAAACAGTTGAGACATTAGGCCCGGTGCGGGACCAAGTGAACCAACCCGATGCTGGCTTGCGATCAAAAAGACTATTGCGAGATAAACATTCGCGAAAGCTAGTGATTTGTGATTGCGGTCGGCGACAGCCTCCCTGTTTTTCTGAATCTGATAAAATATCATTAAGGTCACCGCCGATTAACCAAGGCATTGGTGAAGCGTGACGCAATGAATCAATCAAATCCCATGTTTTAGACTTCATATTTGTGTCAGCGTAGCCATAAATGCCCGTAAAACGAAAACATTCATCATTCGAATTTAAAATAACATCAATGGATCGATCAGAATACGAAAGCAAATCAAGTTGAATTTTATTATTCCAAAATATGATGAGTCCGGAACATGTGGGGCTGCTATCAACATGGATGCAGCCATACATATCTAATAAAATTCTTAAACGATCATAATAGTAACGACATAAGCGAG